>CM070094.1:17824419-18211919 GCA_036178185.1 Liparis tanakae
GATGGAACTCTCCAAAGAAGGCCGGCCTCCGATGGTTCAGGGTCTCATTGAAGGAGACCCTGAACCATCGCGGAGGAGTACGCCGTGTTTCAGGTCCGCCGTGGGCCCTGAAGAACAATGGTGCCTGCCAGAGAATAAGTACAGCGGGTAAACATACTGCCTGTCTCTGCATACTCGGCAATATTATTCTCACTCAAGGTCAAAGCCGGAGTGATTTTTCTTCTTCTTCCCCCGTGGAACCACCAGAGGCAGGGATATCCTGTTTCATTAGCTCTCACTGCTGCTGCCCGACACAATGTAAGCGGCTGAGGGTCGGCGCCGCAGCTGAAATAGCAAATAGAGGATTATTGACGGAGAGGAAGGTTAATATATGTGAGCGTGGATCAATTCAGGCATCTACTCCTCTTACTGTGTGTGTGTGTGTGTGCTCATCCATCACATGCATATTTCCATCGGGTGGTATACGTGTTTGTGAAGCTTTACTTGCATCTGCCCCTGCGCGAGCATGTGTGTGTGTGTGTGTGTGTGTGTGTGTGTGTTTCTGACAGTAACAGCGGGAGCTCCATGTGTTATCTCATTACGTGTCTCTCCCAGGCTGCAGGAGGGCCCTGTCTCTAATGGCCTCTGTGTTCTTGGCGGTGAGGCAGACAGAGGGCAGAAAGGAGGGCCACCCTCCCCCTCCCCCTCCCCCCTCCCCCTCCATGGTAACTGCCAGGACCCCTGGGGGCCCGTGGCAGGGCTGGCTGTCCCACTAAGGCAGCAGCTACAGCCTCGGGGGGCCGATACAAAGGGGAGCTCCACAGCTAAACAACTGACATCACCTTCCTCTACTGACCACGTCTGCCTCAACCCGGCTCCACACGCAGAGTATCCTACTCACACAGCTCTACTCATCCTAATTATATCCTTTAAGCATCAGTTCACCCGAAATTACAAGCACGTTTTCTCCTTTACCTCCGGTGATACAGTCATGGGCCATGCGGATACTTTGGGGCTTCATTTCCCTCATGTTTTCGACTAAAGTGCATCACAACTCGCGTGTCTAGAGAAGCTCTTTGAACAAACCTTCCTGCCACGGCAGCGGCAGCAGAGAGCAGAGAGCAGAGATAAGGACGGAGAGAGAACTGACCCTTTAACCAAATCATACTCGGAGTGATGACAGGCAGAAACACCCTGCACCTCCAAGGAAATGACTCATCTTCCTCTTCTGGTGAGGTGGACATCGTCTCTAACACACACAGCAGGTGACCGACGTCTACGCACACGCACACAGCGGACTCAACCTGTTAAACCCGACATAATGAAGCACATAATCACGCCCACGTACGCTGGGACACAAAGGAGTTATATCAAGACGGATTATCCCTGTTACACACACACACACACACACACACACACACACACACACACACACACACATACACACACAGATGAACCCGAATGCACGCAAAGACGCATTATGAGCTCGGGCAGCCCGAGTGCAATAACCTCGGACTGTTGCCACAAGATGACAACGACAGGAGAAGGCGTTGAAACTCTTGTATGAATACACGTTTCATTATTATTCTCAAAATAATAATGATTTGACTCGATCAAGGAGACACAAAGAGGCAAGGACAAAAACTAAATAAAAGGAGGGAAAAAAGCACACACACACACACACACACACATCAACACACACACACACACACCTTCAGCTCTGGCCGTGGTCATCTTTATTAATAAACCCTCTGACAACAAACACACCCACATCAAGGCCCTCAGCCTTCATCTTTACCCCAAACTCCCTTCCTCTCTTAGCTGCTTGAGAAATGGCAATTGCCAGACGGACACAGTGTGTGTGTGTGTGGGGGGCAGCGTTGTCTGTAACCACACACACACACACACACACACACACACACACACACACACACACACACACACACACACACACACACACACACACACACCCATACACACAAACAGACAGTGCAGGATGGCCTAGACACGGCATTGCAGTGATCTGTCAGAGGGTAACAGCGCAGAACAGGTGTGTGTGTGTGTGGGTGTGTGTGTGTGTGTGTGTGAGCCTCTTTCTGTGTATGTGTTTTGGGGAGAAGCAAAAGAGAGGAAGGCCAGAGGAGACGCACACCGACACACTAAGAAGCATGCCCCTGCTCATTTGTTCCCACTGACAGGAGGAGAGCGATGCTTCTCCACAAGACCAGCCTAAGGGAGGAGGACAGGTGTGTGTGTGGAGTGTGTGTGTGTGTGTTGAGTGTGTGTGAGGGAGTCGGAGGAAGAGGAGCAGAGGAGGAGGGAGCTAGAATCTGCATCTGTTCTTGTGCGAGCAGCAGGTCGTCCTTCTCACTAACAACGTCCTCTAGTTCTTTCCGGACCATCGTTAGCCGTGAACCGAGTCCGTCCTTTACGTGTGCGGAAGTTAACTCATTTATATATTATATATGTTTATATTCTTGATATTTATGGATCCACACACATCCGGGTTCCTGTGCATTCCTAATGCCTCAGAAGGATTCCACTTCATGAGCCGGCATGATACTTTCTATTTTGCTTCGATGTTCAAATGGACCACGAGCTTCTAGACACATCTTCTTCTCGTTCTTCCAAACAAACGACTCACAACATCCTCATGAATGAATTACACACGCAAAGCTCGAGCTAAACAAACAAATACAAACATTATGAACTGAATGTTTGTTTAATCACTCGCATGAAACCCACCAAGAAACACGTTAATCATCATAATAGTAATAACACGTTATCTATTACTTGACGTACATTCGGTGGCATTTCTTCCAGGAAGCTACGGAGCAGATCACGTGACACCCTTCAGTCCATCGTCTTGCTCAGTAAATGCAGAACAGCTGGTGAATCTCTCCATTCTCTCCGGCTCGGCTGCGTCTAACCATCGGTTAAAAAGCGATCTCTTTTTCCAAGCCAACGTGGCGTTTTTTCTACGGTATTCGTGCTTCTTTTGGGGTTGGAGCGATGGAAAAGACAGTGAGAGTACCAACACACACATGGCCAGCTGGGTTGGAACACACTAACGTTGAGTCGGTCTCTGAATCCGCTGGACATCCCTATAAAACACTGTTTCTACGTTATGAGGAGTACATCACCTCGCCATGAGATCACAGCACAAGGTGAAGCTCTCCATCAGACCGGCTCACTTACATCTTATCCAATTCCGACGAGCCTTACTGGATTCCCCGGTGAGGTAATGGACGGAGAGGAATGAGTCAGAGTGCAATGCTGCGCGCTGAAGGCGGTCGGTGGCCGTTCGATGCGAGGAGAATGCTCACCAATGTGGAGAGGAGTCGTTCAAGTCAGAGAGAATAAAGGGTGATGAGTTTGATTTTTTTTTTTTTTTTTTCAGCACTTATATATTCAGGATTGAGATGTGGATCAATACAGAACAAAATGGATTCAAAGCTTTTTGTCGGGGGTTAAAAACCCTCTAAAGCTACTGTTACAACGTACACGTGACATCCAATGAAAACAATGCAAGACAAATTCTTTAAGGTGAGTTGGAAGCTCCTGAGGGCGAGTCTCCCTGCAGGCGGCAGATCAAAATCATTATTTCATCGACATCACAATCCCAGATGGAGACCCAATAAAACCAGCTTGATGTTATTCGAACAAAAACCTAAAGCTCTGCTTTTAGAACCTGTAATGTATTCATACAGACTGTCATCACATGCAGCTTTGTCACCGGGGAGCCTTTTCAACTTTCCATCAACTGTCACTAATTGCAGACCATTTTGAATAACATCGGCATAAATAAACCTGCCTCCGAATGAATGCGAAGCTCACTAGTGGCGGACACATGCTGTCAGCCCTGGAACCAAAAGCTCAGCAGTCAATTTGAGATGGAAAACATGTCTTCAGTCGGGCAAATTGGAGCCACATCTGCCCATAACCAAACCCAGTGGTGGGCTGACTGTTTACACAGGCTGGCAGCATGCAATACCCGTGTCTTTAAAAGCGATGTGTCAAATTCCAGGCACATCTACTTATTTTGTTTATCGTACCGCCTAAAAATTAGCACACATACCGAGACGCTCAAAGGAAACATGTTCCAAAATAATAAAAAAAGTCACATGAGGTAAACAGATGAGAAAGTCATATATTTTTTTCTTCTTTTAAAAAAAAAAATACAGAATAAGCTCTAGAAGGAGCGAGAGAGCGTTACCCTGGCCCTTGAAGTCAAGGTTAGAGGAGAGAACTAGGCCATTTTGGTTGCTGTAATAAAAAAACAAAAGCGACAGGGAGGCGGGGAGGCGGGGAGAACGACAGCGGTACAAAGAAATCAAATAATGTCCGACAGCGAACGAAGTGCGGAGAAGGCAAACGGTCAACGGGCAGACGACAGAGAGCGGCCCACGCCAACGATCGCACTCCCTGCCTCTGTCGGCTTTATCTGCAGTATTTGCTGCTTTCCTATTCCTGTCTGCGTCACTCAGTCTCACTTTTTTTTTACTCTCTTTTATCATCTCAGACATTTCTCTCATTCGCCCCCATTCGACTTTTCTCCATTCTTTCAGCCGCCCTCTTTCTCCTCCCAGGTCTGTCTGGCACTTTCTCTCTTTTTCTGTGACTATTGGACTCCCCCCCCCACACACACACACACACTAGTCTATTTAGCTGCCTGACATTGTTTCTCTGTCTCAATTCACTCAATTTTTTCTTTGAAGGAATAATAAGACATTTTGGGGAAAACATTTTTTTTCGCTTTCTTTTCAAAGAGCTGTGAAAATATTGACGACCACTTTCATTTCTGTACACTGAATACAAAGCAACAGCCGAGAGACGGTTAGCTTATCACAATAAATGGATGCAAATGGGAAAAACTACCACTACTACAGTGAAATAGTTAAATAGTTGGAGAAACACGCTTCTTTCGAAACTGGAAATTTGAAAATATTGGGCCCAGAGGCATGTGTTTAGCATAAAATCTGAAAGCAGAAGAAAACAACTCATCTGGCTCTGAAACATACTCATAACAGAATTAACATGTTGGATGATGTATGTTTAATTACTTTAGCCATGCGAGTGAGAATGAGATCAGTAATTCATTTTAACCAAAATGTTGAACTATTCCTTTAACTTGTTCAGGTGTCTTTCTCCCTCCTGTCTGAATAGTGTCCACTGTGCAGTCGCTCCATTTAAATGAGTGATGAGGAATCCAATCCCACACTGCTACTGCACCCGGGAGGAAACACGCACACACTGATGTCTTCATAGTTTAACTCCCTGGTGTGCGTGTGTGTGTGTGTGTGTCTCTGTGTGTACAAAAGTTATCCGACTGAGGTAGAGTTCTACAATTCAGGTGAGAATAGACACATAAATCACAACTGCAAACATTTTATGTTTTCATATTAATTTAAAACAGCCTGTGTGTATGTATGTGTGTGTGTGTACGTGTTTTTAGGACCATTTAACACGTGTGTGTCTTCGCGTGGGAGGTGTGACGCAGTATGTATGACAGAACAAGGAAATGTGAGAGCGCAGTGTGTATGAATGTGTCGGAATGCTACAGCGCATGTGTTTGTTGATTTTGCAAAGCTCGCCCCCACTCACACACACACACACACACACACACACACACACACACGCACACTCACTTACACAAACTCACAACAGACACACTCCCTTTTCCCAATCCCAAACTCCGGGTGCCTTTGTGAGTCAGACTCGTTATTGTGCGTGCATGTGTATATGAGAGAGAGTGTGTGTGTGTGTGTGTGTGTGTGTGTGTGTGTGTGTGTGTGTGTGTGCACACATCTTAATCTCCAAGCTTAGACAAACTCAGCAGAGTTTCTAGTAAATGTTGTTCATAAAGTCTAGCAGGAACTCTGTCTTTCATACATCTGTGGTAACACACACACACACACACACACACACACACACACACACACGTACACACAAATCCGCATGTATATATATATACACATATATATAATTAATAAGACGAAAGGAGACACAGACACAAAGCACTTAGACAATGGCACACCCTCACACACCCACACACACACGCACCCCTACACACACACGCGCACACACACACACAGGTAAAGATGAACACAAGTTACCACACGTACACAAAGATGCAGACACAAAGAACAGCCACACCGACTCAGACATAAGGCATTGGCACAGACACAAAGAAACAGTTAGACACACACACACACGCACACGCACACACACACACACACACACACTGCGACAGACACGAGGGCCTGACGGCATGCAGCAGATCCAGCACCGGCACGTTGACGCAGAGCACACAATGCTGATGAGCAACACAAGCCTTCACGCTCTGAGCGCTGAGGCAGCATGAAGCGGCGCTCCAGAGAGGACGCTTGTTGTGAGGGACGTTCAGCAACAGCTCTGCTGAACAAAGCAGGAGTCCATGCAGCTGCAGAGGAGAGAACTCACACATGAACACACTCACACACTCACGCACACACTCCTCACACGCTCACACTGATAATTGTGAAGGAGTGTGAAAACTCACACGGACGTGGCCAAAGGTTACCGGGCGCATCCCTAACGTCAGATGACTTGCTCTGCCGGGGATTTTATATTACAGATGTGTTTTTGTTGTCAGGATGGGCTGCTATTGTTGCTTTTCGGTTCCACTCGGCACATTTACCACAGTTTGCTACATTTGCCACTTTGTGCTTCACACTGAATAAAGGCATCGTGACGTGACGCCAGGAACCAGCTAACACGTTAGCCCTTTAGTCAGGAGGGCTTTCAGTTGTGGGCTGTTACACTCTGGGGGTTTCAAGCCTTCTTCTGCTCCGTAGGAGGACATACATTAGGACTGATATTACATATTAATAACAATAATTAGTACGTAAAACACCTTATTGGAGGAGCTCCTTTGTTTTCGGTCTGTATTGGTTGGGAACAAGACGAATGGGTCCAACAGGTGAATTGGTTTGTTGAGCTGTAGAAGCATGTGATTACTCCGAGGAGAGGTTTTGGTTCACGCTGGCTCTCATTACCATTTATCACAGCAGCTCAGCACTGTTTGTCAAGTCTGAATCTGTTCACAACGCCAGTAATCCCGCGGCGGTAACTGTAGCCGTTGCATGTATTCAACACAAAAGCCGTGGTGTGTCATTATGATGCTGATGTGTTGCATGGGGTAAACATTTAAATAAACCTTTTGTCGCATTTATAACAGATTACGAGTTGTGTATCTTTTTTAGTCACGCTGAAAGACTTCCCCACTGATACATGCCGTGTGCATGTGTTGCCGTAGCAATGGTGGTGTGTGTGTGTGGAAATGTGTCCAAAAAAAAATCATAAATATAAGAGTTATCGTCTACTCTCCGGTCATAAATTATCAGATGCAAAAAAAGGGGGGGGGGGGGTTCACATGGCTGCCAATCAGATCGTGTTGTTTTCATCAGTATTAGCCAACTCTGTAATATTGAGCACTGACTTAAGGAAAGTGCACACAGGCATGCACTTTGTCTCTGTCCACTTATACACATTATGTAATGTATAGTTTGACATGTTGGTACTTATTTGCTTTCTCGCTGAAAAAGTCGTCAGTCAGCCATTGATCGTCTTCGCTTAGCATTAAGAAACATGCAGTCTGGCTCCTTCTAAAGGGGACGAGATACCACTATCAGGATGTCTAAAGCTCTAAACTGTTAAAAAGAAATAGAGTAAATCAATTTAAATAGACCAGAACATAATCCCATAAAAAATATTTATTTTACATGTCTGCAGCTTCTAATCACAAAAGGCACAGATAAATAAATAAATACAGGCACAATGAGCTAGTTAGTGGAGGGGCGGCGCTGGTTGCTTGGCTTAGTGTTGGGCAGAGAGAGAAAGAAATACTCTGCCGCAACTACACAATCACAGAAACACACACACACACACACACACACACACACACACACCTCCCCCCAACACACACAAAGAGCAGCCAACTTAATTTCAAAATCAATTAATTAAAACGCATGGTCGTCTCCCACAGGGAGTGAAAGACAAATTTGAGGAGTTTAATCCTGGTACACAAAGCAGAGCTTTTCAGCCGCAGAGATATGAGCGGACAGGATGGATGGAGGGATGGAGAGACGGAGGATGGATGGTCAATGCATTTTAAAAAGGGAAGACTTAGTGGCCTCAATTTGACAAAAACTGTTTATATCTATCTATCTATCCATCTATCTATCTATTTTCTAAAGGACAGAAGAGAAGAAAAAAGCACAATCAGCAGATAAAGTGAGCATGATGGAAAGAGAGTGAGTGTGTGTGCGTGTGTGTGTGTGTGTGTGTGTGTGTGTGTGTGTGTGTGTGTGTGGGTGGGGTTCATAAGCATCACTCTCACTCCCCCACTGTCTCTTTCCATTAGTTTTCTGGCTTTAAAAAAAAAGAGAGACGTGGTATTGATTTTTTTGACAAGTAGAAGCAGAGGGGGGCTTACATTTAGTTTGTGTGTGTGCGTATCTGTGTGCATGTGTGTGTGCGTGTGTGTCTGTTCTCCGTGGCTGGTCTTACCTCGGGCGAAAAAATCATAATAAAGAGTTTGTCTTTCTCTGCTCCCCGGTGTTCCTAAAAAAAGGCTTTGCCTAATAGGTACGGAAAAAAATAAATTCTGCAAGATAAACTGTTCCATATGCCGCCAGCCTGAGAGAGACGATGGAGACGACGTGAGTGCACTGTAAGTGTGTGTGCCGATGAAATGCGTCGATTCGGCACTTAATGTGTGAATGTGTGAGTACAGGTAATTGAAAGAATACAAGTGGCCTTCCATATTTGTCTGCTGTTTACATTGCTGAACACTACGAGTGTGTTTGAGAGCCTGAGAAGGGAAAACAATACGTATTTTGATCCTTTTTTAGTAACTATCAAGCAACTATTGTCTCGGGTAGGGAAGTCCAGATTGCAGAAATGTAGGCGTCTATGACTCCTGAGAGATTCCATCATTCTTGATAACCAATTTGATACCACAGTAAAAAAAAAAAATCATAAAAATGTTGAGCTATCGATAGGAAGTTAAAACAGGTTATAATTCCGTCTTTAAAATGCTTTTTTTCTCTTGAAGGAAAGTGTTCCCATCAAATACGACATATGCATGCCTAATCTATGCTTAAAAACCATGGAGCGTTATACATTACATGTGGGAGCGTGTGAGTGTAACAGGCGCCATGTGGAGAGGTCTATTACAAAAATACAGCGGGCGCACAGCAGTGGAGACTAAAGGGGAGAAAAGTGAATAAGAGTGAGAAAGATGAAAGAGAGAGAGAAGAAGGTGAAAGCCAGGTTGGAAATTGATGTTGTAATTGTTGACTGCCGGTCGACTCTTATCTTGGTTTCTCAGGGCTGTTGTCCGGGCAGGCTGGCTTTTTCTCCCGTTCCAATCTGATCTCTCTCTCTAAGAGTGGACCAAACCTGGCAACCCATCTGTTCTCTCTATTTTTCCCCTCTCGCCAGCCCTTCTCATAGCCCATCTTTCTCCTCCTTTCTGTCATATTATTGTGGCCTCATCTATTGAGCAATTCTTTCTCTTGCCATCCCTCTCTTCAGACAGCCAGACATCATGCAGGGAGCAGTGGCCTGGAAAAGAGCCGCATGAGAGGGGGGAGTACCGCCGGCCTGGGGGTCAAAGGTGAGTCTGGAGGAGGATAGGGGTGGGTGAGGGGGCAAACACAGGCTCTGTCTCTCTCTAGCTGCATTAACTCCAAGGATTTCAGGCCCTTGACTACATATCAGAGAACTAAAAGGTTCCTTCGTTCCACTGTTTTGCATTTCCATCGCGGTCTTACAGACCGGGAGACTAACGAGGGCGGCTGGTTGTCGCAACGGTGAACACATTCTGCGGATCCGCCTCAGCTAAAAAACACGTTGAAAACAAACAACCCTTGGTTTTGATCTCCCTGCGATGACATTTACTGCTGCGTAGTATTTACTGATGCACGTTGGATGTCTAAGAGCATCTGCCTCCACAGTAAATCATCTGTTGAGCGCTTGGTGAGTATATATTTATATATTTGAGTCGGGAAGTCGACAGCAAAGCCAAACTACATTCTGACTCCCATCATTGCTGAAGAACATTTGAGCAATTAAGGAAAGAAGGCTGACACCATGTAGAACTCTCACAGACTGACAGTATTGACAAGTTATATAAACATGTCATATTTTTCAAGATGGAGAGGTTTTAAGGCTGGCAGCGGAAAAAAATGAGAATCTTAAAAGTCCAACAATCCGATACTTTTTTGCAAACTTCATGTCCAAATATGTATTGCAAAATAATATAGTCAATTTGTTTAACCCTCCTGTTACCTTTAGGGTCAATTTGACCGCATTCAATGTTTAACGTCAATGTTCTTTGGGGTCAATTTGACCCCAGGCTGTTTTTCACTGTGTCAAACATAAGAAATATCAACCTTTTTATATATTTAAAGGGCTATTTAGGTAGTCAACAAACAAACATAAAGTACATCACACTTAAACTTGGGAAATAATATGAATTCTAATAATTTTTTGGAGGTTTAATTGCTGAGGTCAAATTGACCCTGAGGGTAAAATATGTTAGTAACAGGAGGGTTAAACAGACCACCAAATTGGAAATTGGCTATTTGAGGTTTTCCCCCAAAATGCCCCATTGGAGCTGCTCAGTGGCCCCCAGCAGAAGGCTCTGGTTGGACTGGGCAGCTCCCACTTTGAATCCCGTCTGTGCAGCCTGCAGAGCTTTTTACCGTGCAGCCAGCATGTGAGTAGAGCACTGCTGGGTATAACAATGCCGTTTCTATCAGGATCAAAGTGTGATCTTCCCCTCTGAGTGTTGACTAGATGAGGTATTCCTGTTGTCTGCATGACTTCATCACATCTATCGTGGGCAATATGCAAAGCCTAGGTGGGTTGGTGGCTTTGTCAACATAAACTACCTGCAGCTTCAGGATGTTCAGGCCTGATCGGGTGCTGGCTATTTTTTACTTTTCGTTGGAGGCACACACAAAAAAATTCTCTCATAGGAAGCAACCGAAAAGGAAACGAGTCCCCTTGTGCGGCACAGTTAGCGGCTGCTATAAATGCTGTAAATGAAGAAAAGGAGCAGTGACTCAAAAAGAGTCCACGAGGCAACATGTGATTGCTCAGGGAAAAGGGTGTCTCTCTCCTCTTCATTGCACTTTCAATGGTTTTCTACAAATCACGCTGGGTCTTTACCGAGCCACCTCCAGTGGAACCTTATTTCACACATTGTCCGGCTTCCCCTTCACTCTTGCCAAAAGAGACCCGTGGTGCTGGAGAGAAATACTTAGGCTACTTGCTCGTAAAAGCAACACAGTCTAACATCGATTGTTCAACAGAAAAGGGTAACGTAGACTTGATGGGCCGAGTTTCCATTAGGAATCGCAACGCTAAGTTAACTTTACATTTCCAATTAGAGGTGCTACACTGGGTGAACATCTATGTTTTCATTGAGGAGGGCTAACGACTAACAAGAGGCCAGGATAACATGAGACACACAGCGAGAGGAGCTCTCGGTCTTCCGACAGCGAAGCAGCTAAGCTACTCCCAAATGCTAGCTCAGCTGAGCTCTAAAAGAGCGGCCATGTAGGGGCCCTCCTGCTTCCGATAAGCCTGCTAGGGCCCCTCTGGAGTGCCTACCCTGGAGAGAGCCATTAGCCGGGCCACAGCAACTTCCTGGATAAGCTGCAGCTTACCAGCCTGCGAGCCGCAGGGCAACTTTTTATTGTCCTTTCCAAACTTTATGTGTGAGTGTGGGGCGATAGCTTAGGAGGGGCTGGACGTGCTGGAGTCTGCAATACAGTGTGGTGTGTGTGTGTGTGTGTGTGCATGTGTGTATGTGTGTGTGTGTGTGGGCTCAAGCTGGGCTCTCCCGGCACTTCCTGCCCACTAACGGCCAGTCCCACGGTAGGGAGGGTGAGCTCTATCGGACCAGAACAATGCCAAAAAAAAGGCTGTCATAAAAACAAACTAGCCTACCATGCTCTGGTTAGCAAGGGGGAGGGGAGGGGCCTACATAACCCATAAAGCCCACTGCATCTGCATCGCACACACACACACCCACACTCATTTGATTTGCAGATATCCAGTCCATGAGCCGCTATTTTTTATTGTTATCTTTTGTTGGGTATTCATACTCATTTGCATGCACCCAGTAAAAAATGCATGAAAACAGCAAGAAGGAAGAGCTACATATGCATACACACACACACACACACACACACACACACACACACACACACACACACACACAGACACACCATTGTTGCCACTGACGGTAAACAATAGGAACCTCTGCATTCAAACTGGGTCCAAACAGCTTTGACGTTTCACCCAAACCAGAATAACAAAAAATAGAGAACAATTCCAGCGGTCCTGTGTACACAAAACACAGTGCAGGCGACCGAACCAGAAAACATCTGCTGAGTCAGGACAAACAAAACAACAACAAGCAACCGACGAAAAAGAAGCGCATCGGGGGCCTCAGAAAACCTTCTCGATGCCTTACACAGTGCCCCCGAAACACAGTTGGCTCGCTGACAAAGGTTTTTTTGGCCCAGCATATTAACATCTCGATTCCTATCCAGCGTTACAATCGGGCTACAGCAGGATGGGCTGGATGAAACGGAACGATGAGTGCAGCTGCTATCTGAAGAGGAAATTACTGAACAAGTATCAAATATAATTTCTATGATCAAATGATGACTTCTCTCCCCGAGTCTGCCTTTGACTCCGTTAAAAGATCAAAACACACTGCATGGCCAAAGATACTCTCAAAGGATGGATAGTGCTGTACAGATGAAACGCTATAATGGAAACTCATTAGAGGAATCGTTCAAAATTCTGGGAAACATGTTGAACTTCCTTTGTGCAGAGAGACCGATACCACTCTGCTCATATAACGAGTGCTAAATGTGTACATGGAGCCGGGAGGTGGGTTCGCTTAGCTTTACAACAGTTTCCCCAGACGAAAACATGAGACCTGCTGTATGTTCATATTCATTGAAATACAGAATTTTCATCAATTTCTCGGACATTGTTTTCACTAAACCCAGCTCCATCACAAGTAGACAAAACAATCCATTTGAATCGCTCTAATTTCCCATAAACCCCTGGATGGAAACCCATTTAATGATAGAAGCCTACATGGAAAACAGATCAACACATAGAGATAGAGAACGAGAGAGAGAGAGACGCCGGCGGACAGCAGATGGCTAATAGTGGTCAGCTGGTAACACACAAGCAGGTCAGAACTCTCCTCCACCACATCCAACCACTCATAAATAATGCAGAAGACACGAGCCAGGCGGCCTCTTCTCCAGACCTCCAGGGGCCAATAAAGGCAGATAGAGAGAAAAGACCTTTATGTCATGTCACATGTTCCTTCATTTATTTCAGACAACAGTGATTAGATGTGGGTGATGCGTCTCACCACTACATTCTGACAAAAGATTTAGAAAAGAAGTGGAGTGGATTTTCCCCATTCACAACCATGAAGCAGGATGGCCAGAGCTGCGTCCATTTCTGTGTTTACTGGTAGTGCAAGGCTAAAATGAGCAGAGGAATGGTACAAGGGATCAGAGGGCAGTGTTACGAGTCCCACATGGCGAAGGCAGGAACTGCCCTGTGAACTGGCCTGTGATTGGTTTACCCTGATAGTTTTACCCCCGATATTAATCCTTACCGATCTCAATCCTCATGCATCAAACCAACCAATCCAATGGACCAAGGCAATGAGTGAGAGCGAATCAGAGAGAGTAGGGCGGGTCAGGCCTTCACCAAAGCAGGAGTGGTCATTTTGCCTCAGGATCTGCGTCCACTCTTCACATGTAATGGCCCCACTGAGCACTCTACACTTACTGGCAAGATTTTGACTTTTTATATTCTAATTAAATTGATCAGCCTGAAAAGGGGGTAAATAGGAGATCAGAATGAAAAGCTTCGATAAACACAACTTCCTGTATTTCAAGAGTGAAAATATTTGGTGCATCCAGCTGTACTTGCCTCATTCGTATGCGCACCATATCGACTTCTCCACCAGTCCGACTTTACCGGGAACACTTTTCCTCCCTCAGGGCTCTTTTATTTATTGATTGCCCCAAAGGGAGGCTGTATCATTCATGGAGAGTGGCACATATTTATAATTGCCTTGTGTTCCATTATTCTGGAAATATTGCTTTATTCTTTGCTAAATTGTTAATTTTTTGACGATGATGCCAATACGACTTAATTTAACTGAATTGATTTTGAGAGGAAGATCCAGAGAGGCTTCTACGAGGCATTCGGGGGACTGACATGACTAATGTGTACTGCTTTTCTCTCCCCGAGCTTAGTCTTCATACACACTGGGCTGAATATGGACTTGTTTGTTCAATTGAAGTTGAACTATAAAAGTGGTAATACTTATACCTTGGCAACGCAAAAGATGACCTCAGTGTGCTACTCGAATGGAGCCTGAACTAGTGAGAGAAGAAAAAGGGGAAAGAAAGAAAAAAAGTGTGTATAAGTGGGCGAGAGAGGCAGAGGGTGAAAGAGAGACCGAGCTCAGACGGAAGGGCTAAGTCGCAAAGGAGCAAAACGCTTCTCGTCTCGGAACAACGGCGATCACAGCCGCTGCCGAAAACCTCCGGATCCATTTTCAATGTCTGATGGAAACTTCTCAACAGGCTTTAAAGCCACAGAGAGGGCTGGAGGTTGAGCAGTGTGGTGTGTTTGATGTGTGTGTGTGTGTGTGTGTGTGTGTGTGTGTGTACGTGCTTTGACTTGTTTGTGTTCTCTATTAGTAGGGCCTTCTGGAGCATTTTAACATCAATAAATTATACGTAGCTGCGTCAACTCTGAGACATTGGTAAACAAGTGAGCCAAGAGGAGCTGGAAGGGCTGGAGGCACGACGGGTAAAGAGGCACGGGCGAACATCCACACTCTGACGGTACTTATGTCGCATTGATAAGAAGTAGAACAAACTAATTGGGACATTTCACAACATATGCAGAGAAAAAGGAAATGCCCGGGATATACAACTAAAAAATGTGATGCAGAAACACTGCTGATAAGTTGCGTCACAATTCCATCTGCAGATTCTGAGCAGGTTTTTAACACCTAATGTACGACTTTAGTCCCAGGAGATGAGGCGCTACAGCTGAGAAGCATTCAAATGAATTGCAGGTGGTGTTCAGACAGCTCCGTGAAGTATTAAATAACAAACAAAAAAAAAGCACTTTATTTGTGAGAAGTGTAACTAGCGGTGGCATTGCAAACCCTTTTGACAGACAACCTGCGGTGTGTGTCGTGCATCGTGTCCTTCCAGAATACTAGTGTGTTGGTACGATAACTGCATTTGGACGATTGCCATGTACCGTTTGCAGTCACATGTAACAACAATACACATCATAACCATGGATTCTTGGGGGGGGGGGGGGGACTCTGCGACACGTAGGACTAGTTAGGATACGGTTAATGTTAGTGGAGAAGAACACTTCCCCAACGATACCAGAATCATGATATCCGATGATTAAATGGGACACATTATGATGATTTTCAGGCTCATACTGTCTGAATATGATTGTAATCTCTGGTAAACACTCCATTTTAGCGACTTTCTCTCTAAGCCCCCCGGATTGGATTGCGATACATATATGGTCCTCTTTTGCGAAAGCAAGGGAGTCACAGAAATAAGAACAAAACCCCGAGAGGCTACATCCTAGTTTAAGGAGGTGCAACAAGATTCCTGGTTTTTGGTCTTCATGACCGAAACCAGTTGATACCGGTACAGAAGACGCAAAAATTATCAACATGCCAGTGTTATGCTAATGTGTGAAAGTCCTTCATGTTTGCGTGTGAATGCACTTGAGCGAACAAGACTTTTACATTCTTGTGTCACAGTGACTTCTTTTGATCACAGCTGTGCACATATCACACCTTCTCTCTCCCACACACAAAGACACACACACACACACACACACACACACAACCTTGTCTCTATGGCTCCTTGATAATTAACACATATTAATAATAGTACATGCACATACACAGAGGAAGCATGGCAACATAAGGTTTGTATCACTTTGACCCTCTACCCTGCCAAAGCCCATTTACCATGATGATCCTGTAAACAAGCTTCTTCCCTTCCTTCTTCTCTAAACATCAGCCTGTCCTGCAAAGCCCCGCCTCCCGCCTGTTTCACTCCAGTACACACACACACACACAAACAAACACACACACACACACACACACACACACAATCACATGCAAACACACACACACAAACCAGCCTCAGACACACACCCTCACACACACACACACACACACACACACACACACACACACGACCCATCTGCTTCTGCTGTCCAGACCTTACATCTGGCCTGCCATGAACCATATCTGTGTTGAACACAAACACACATTTTAAACACACACACACACACACACTCACACTCAGACACACACAAACACACACACACCCACACACACATGTACTGTGAAGCATTACAAAAAACGAGTAGGGGCAATTCTGTTTATGCAGCATCAGAGAGGGCATGGCCGGAGATGTGCGCTCCCTTTCAACTCGGCAGGAAACACGGGTCAGTTAGAAACAGCAAAAAGAAAGAAAAAGAGAGAGAGTTTTGAAAGGAGAGAAGGGCAGATAGAAAAGGAATTAAATCGTTGCTGAAGGAAAAATGATTTTTTGAAGGGAAAGAAAGCACACTGTGGGAAGCTGCCACATCAACTGTTGCTCTGTGGAGGATGTGAAGAAAAAAGAAACCTCTCCCACCATCAGAAATACGTGATTGTTAGCAAATTCAGATTCGCTCCCACGACACCAGACACGAACACGGCCTGACTGGCCTGCGCCTGAGTTCCTGCAAACAAAGCTATTGTGTCTAAATGATCAGGAATCAGCGCGTTATCACGCAGGTTTAATGTGCGTTCAGCTGCACGCCATGTGGCCTACAGTATCTGTTGCACTGATGCGATGCATGTGACACAGGGATGGCAATTAAACACACACACACACACACACACACACACACACTCATGCATCAGACATCTGGTGCATTGACGACGTAACGGCTGTGATGCAATGCTGGCCCTTTGGCGTCATAAACAAAGCGTATGTCACATTTGTGCATGAATGCAGACACATTGGCAAACACATAGACGAAGATAGTGAAGCTGAGCTCAAGTAACGGGTTGATTCTTTGATTAATCGGTTACTATTTTGAGGACTG
Organism: Liparis tanakae; assembly: GCA_036178185.1. Classification (NCBI taxonomy): domain Eukaryota; kingdom Metazoa; phylum Chordata; class Actinopteri; order Perciformes; family Liparidae; genus Liparis; species Liparis tanakae. The sequence goes on from CM070094.1 coordinate 17,841,652, forward strand.
ATTCATCCTCTGACTGAACTAAATGTTTCCGCAGCTTCTCAAATGATGTAAAAGGATGTGAAGCTTTTCTGTTTTGTATGTGAACTTTTGTCTCCTGGAACTTTGATTTTCCTTTTTTTCTATTTTACATTTAATCGACAAAACATTGCTCGCTGGAGAAAACCACCCCAGCAGATTAGTCTTTTATGAAAGTAGTCGTTTGTTGCAGGCCTGTGGCAAGTGAACGGCAGCAAGAACACATGTCCAACACAACACCCAGAGGAGCACACAACAACACACACACACACGCTGTGCATAACAGAGTTGTCTAACATGTCAAAGTCATTACATGAGCCTGTTTAATGTGAATCTGCACACGTGTATGCCTGAATCCGGCTGTATAGGCATGGCTGTTAACATGTATGGCTGATGCATGTAGCCCTTTGTCTTCTTGACTGAGCGCTGTTTAATTGTGTGTGTGTGTGTGTGTGTGTGTGTGAGGAGCATGAGAAGTGTGTGAGGGAAGATGGGAAGGAGGCTGGCTGTCAGGATGTGGAGTCCATTGTCTGTCCGACAATGAAGCGATCGAGTCGGCAGGAGTCCTGTGGCTCTCTCAATGGAGGCATTAACATCTGGGACCAGAGGGTTGCGTGATGCGTGATGTGTGTGTGTGTGTGTGTGTGTGTGTGTGTGTCTTTGTTGCTACTGCCCTGGATAAAACTGGCTTTTTTTCCCGCCTGGGAATAATGCAGATGTCAGGATGAATGTTTCAACAACCCAACTAGACTACCAGTGTTGTATAATCTTCTCATTGTATTTATTTTTCAAATTACATCCATTCTTAAAGGTTTGTGAACTTCATTTTACAAAAACTAAAAAGGTGAACTTTTGTCGGATCATCCTCCCTACATCCCTCTAAACTGCAAATGCCAACGTGCACCTCACACGCTGAATCCTCCCGTTATATTGCTTACATTAACTCTCTGCACATGACATGGGGACGTACACAAACACACCCAACTATCTGCCCACAAACCTTATAATAAAGACACGACAATCTTTGATGAGAAAATAGCACAAACAACGAAGCAGTGTGTGGGTCTTCAAGCGCTCGTATAAAGTCATCTGCCATATTCCACATGGCAATAACATGACTCCAATAACTTCTCCCACAACCTCTGACTGTCTTTATTTTGAAGGGGCACGCTCCTCAGTGCAGTCTGTGCGTTAACTGGCAGTGGCACCATCCAGCTTGTAAAACATGAAGACAAGGACCCCCCACTCCTTCTCCTAAACCACCACACCTTTTTACTCTCTCACACACACACACACACACACACACACACACACACACACACACACACACACACACACACACACACACACACACACACACACACACACACACACACACATGCTCACTGTCCAGTGTGGACGCCTGCCCTCATACACTTCCTCTTCCTCTTCCTACCCCTCCTTAGTAATTACAATAATCACTCAACTGAAGCTAATACTTAGTTCATTATGGAAAGAAATCAGAGATGGGGGGGGGGATGTGGCAAAAATCACTTCAACATAATATAACAAGTTAGTGGGATATTGTCACCGTAAGTGCTGAGGAAGGGGAAATAAATATACTACAACTATGATTACAATATATATTTATGTTTTTAGTAACAGTCTTTCTACAACCTATATGAGCATATAATACTTCATATTCTGACACAAAATCTCTATGAACTACACACTTCTCTCTTCCGGCAGCTGACGCAGGTCTCAGACTAAATCTGTATTGAAATATAACACCGATGCCATCGAAGATGAAAAGATACCGACAAGCTCATAAAAAGGTTCCTCAAAGTTCAGCAGCACACACGCACCAGACATGGAAGTAACGCATGCACATCATGACATATGAAGAGGGCTTCCCCGCTTGGAGTGGCTCACGCACACGGACATGTAAAGCGCGCACACACGGTACTGATACGTGGGATTGTTGTTCCTTATAGTTTGTTGCTGTGATTGTGGAGCTGGAGATAAACAGACGACAGAGTTGATTCTCTTCCAGCGGCTCCTGGCCGCAGTGCGCTGTGTTGACACGCCGCGCGAAAACCAGGGATAAAGTTGCACCGCATTGAGCCCCAAAAACGCACAAAACCGACAACCGGGAGACGACCCGTGGAGACGTCGCGTTGTATCCGACCGCGTCCTGTTCCCAAGAAAAAAAAGGAGGCTTCATGGCAACAGTTGGAGATCCGGAGACTCCGGATCGGGATGTTTTCTTCGTTTATAGCCGACTTTCAAAAACTGCAACCACCATTACGACCAAATAGAGAACTTACCTTGTGATGGCGGTGATGATTAAATGAATGCGTCCTGCGCTTTTCTCCTCTCCGTCTTTCTCTTGACGACTGATCCAGTATCCCGTTCTCTCTCTCTCTCTCTCTCGCTCTTTCTCGCTCTCTCTCTCTCCCCCCACCCTGTCGCTCTCCTTTTCCGTTATCTCGGATTTGTTTTTTTTCTGAATTTGAGTTACGAATTATTCCACATCCTCATCAATTTCAGATGAAATCGCCCGCGCGGTTGTTCTCTTCTTATTTCCTCTTATTTTATTTTTCAAATGGTTGGACTAGAAAGCAAAACGAGCCATATGATCCTGTCATTCAGTTGTTCTACACAGAGGAACGGGCGCTCCACGCAACTCCCTCCCAGGGCTTTGTAACATGAAACCAGGGGAGGAGGAGGTGGAGGAGGAGGAGGAGAAAAACGGGGGAAGAAATAAAAGAAAACGTGAATTGAATACACTCTCTGGGACCAGCTAGATGAGTATATCCCCCTTTCCGCGCAGAAGTTTCAGCAGTAGTCCGCACAGAAGAGCGTGGTCGTGGCGCTGCGTCTCAGTGCCAATCTACCCTGGAAATAGCGTGTACGAGCGCGCGCGCTCGCGCGTGTGTCGGCGTGTGTGTGTGGCACTGCAGCGTGTGTGAGTTCCTGCAGTACGCAGCGCAGCAGGGACCTGGGAGCGTTTCAAAAAAGGCACGCAAACAGGTCCCGCCCATTAGCCCCTCTTAACAAGGGCCCCGACACAGGCGAGGGGCCCCCAGCAGCCATTACACTGCTCAATTAAGACAGTTTCATTGTGTGGAAAGTGAAGGTCTGTTTTGGCAAGTGAGGCCTGACCTGAGACACGCCAAGGTCCTTTTTAAAGGGGCTGGGCAGCAGGGTGGCCAGGCTGTCAAAGAGACCATTGTTAGGTTGAGGTTCTTGGCCACTTCCTGCCCCGCAGAAGAGCCAGTGAGCAAGGCACCGGCTCCAAACCTATTCTTTGCTCTTACTTTTTTATGGCAGAGAACATGTTCCCCACAATGCCGTATTGATACAGCAATATCATTATTGCGCACTTTCATTGCATTGAGCTTAGGAGAAATAACTAAACTCAGAAATACTCCATTAATGTCCAGCTTTCATAATTATTTCCCGCACTTTAACCGTATTGATTTTCCAATTAGATTTTCCAGCACACCACAGCACTGAGACAACTCTTGTTATGGTCTTCAATGAAATCTGAAACACAGACGGTGGCAGAATTGTGGATTTTGTATGACTAGACCTCACTACCGAGTTTGACACAATTGACGACAACATTTTAATAGACCGACTGGAGAACTTGGTGTGACTTTCAGGCATAGTAGTAAACTAGTTTGAATCATAAAAGACTAATTTGTGTCTGTAGCTAATTACACATATGAGCAGACATAATAATACTAATAATGATTATTATTTTTTACATTTATTTTGCACAATTCAAACAATAAAACAAAAATCATAATGGAGATAAATGAATATCACAGTGCAGGAAGAAACAAAAAAACAACTAGGCTTATTTGAAGCCTCCACCTATATAATATTTAACATTTTACAAAATTACAAACATAAAATGCATAAGATAGACAACAAAAGAAAAACAAAACTTGCATGTGGAGATCCCCAAGGCTCCATTCTTGGGCCTCTTTTGTTTTAACCATATGTTTTCACTGAATCAAAACAACACTTATTATGCAAACGACCCATAACATTTGCATAACCATACCACCAGGAAACTATGGTCCACAACAAGATCGCTGTAAAAATGCTTTTTAAACCAAGAAGGAGCGATTAAAAGTCAGCGCTGAAGTTTTTCTTTAAAAACCGACAGACCAAGCCAGAAGTCGTTGTGTTGTCGTCTTCAATGTGAATAGTAACAGCCGTAAGAAAAGTACAAAGTCAGCCTACTATCACCTTCAGAATAGTTCAAAGGTTAAAGGATTCACGTCTCAGCTGAATTTGGAAAGACGTATCCCTACATTGATCTTTAGGTGACTCGATAACGGTAACGCTGTCTGCTCAGATCTCTCCAAAATTGATTAGACAGCTGCAGCTTATTCAGAACTGCTCGAGTCCTCGCTAAGACACAGATCAAATCACACCAGTTATGAGGTCTATACACTGGCTTCCTGTCTGTTGAATAATTTATTTCATAATGGTATTTTTCTTTCATTGCAGAAGGGTTTCGGGTCAAAGTACATATCTTCTGCTACATTATCACCCATACAGACCTCTCGGGTCATCTGGGACGGGTCTGCTTTCTGTCCCTAGATTGAAAAAAACCCTAAAAAACATGGAGGAGCAGCGTTCACCTTTTATGCTCCACATGTCTGGAACAGATGCACAGAATACTGCAGGGCCGCCACATCTGACTTCTTTTAAATCAAGATTTGTTACTTTTACTCTTTGTATTTTATACTATACTATACCATACTTTGTCTTATTCTATTTTAGCTTTTTTTAAATGTATTATTCTCTTCGCTTCGAAATTACAGTTTTTAATTGTATTTAAATGCATGTTTTATAGCAGGTTTCATTTGCACTTTGTCTTTTGATGTTTTATGTAAGGCTCTTTAAATTGCCTTGTTGCTGAAATGTGGTATTTAAATAAACCCTTTGCCCTTGTCCCCCCCCCCCCCCCCCCCCACACACACACACGTTCTGCTTATTGTTGTTCACTTAGATGATTGAGCTTCACCGTGCATAATTTGACACCAGAAGGCTGTTTTCACATTCATCGGCTGAAGTATCAAAGTATTTTTATGTGTCTTCAATGTCTTTATGGGTCTTTGCAAGAGTTTATTTATTTACATCACCATGTTTTTAAGCTCTGGCTTGTTAATCAAGAGCAATTTTAACTTCATTTTACGGACCACAGAAAGAATAAAACATTTTTTCTTCAACTCTGAGATAAATGATGGATAAATGACTTGCGAAAAGCTGTGAGAAGCCAAAAGTCTGGGCTAATGACACATAAAACGATTGTGAATTGTTGAGCTATTTATACATCTTCACACGATCCCTTGTTATTCTTGCATATGGTCTGACTACTTAAAAAAACATATTTTGGACTGTTTTGAACCGACATTGACAACTATTGCTCACAGAACTGATACATTCACATCAAGAGAATCCAATTCATTATTAAAGATAAGTTAAAATACTTCTCACCTTACAGAAGCAATCAAATCTCACCTGCGGTCCGGGGGGAGATGGTGATGGGCCGATCAGGGAGAGTGCGAGGCTGGTTAACGGGTTACTTGTTTGTCTTTGATAAGTAGGCAAAAACACTTTTTTTTAAACAAAGTATTTGGTATCTGATGATGTCATCAGGGTAATTTTTTCCCCCTCGAGCCACCGAAGACGTTACCTAACTGTTCTCACAGGCCGAGCTCTGCTCCATGTGACTTGTGAGCTGAACTAAATGAGTGAAATCAGCGGAATGCCCCTTTAGTAAAGAACTATAACACCATTGGTATTGTGGAAGCTGTGCAGAACACACTGTACAAACAAACTAACACCAGCACCAATGCAGGAACAAACATACAATGAGACAATTGTCTATTGTTGTTTTGCCCTGATGTATGCTGGGAGGTGTCCTTTCAGGCCAACAGTGATATATTTCATTGTAAACTCGTACAAACTACTCAGTTTAGATCGCAGAGAATTTTAGGCTGTTGGAATACAACGCACAGAATGAGCGAACAACAGCAGTGTTCGTTGATCTGATATGAAATTAATAATCCTGAGCAGATAAGACAAAAACATGAAATGACACAAAAAAACATGCAATAATAATCCAAAGATTAAATGTGCATATTTGAAGGCAAATATTAGAATGATAATCCACATGGATTAGCACAGACAATACGTATTGTTTGTCAGTATTGATGTAGCTCCTGACAGCGTGCAGACTTTCAACCTCTGAACAAATCAATAAACCGTGACTGACATCGGCCATCTCCCGAAAGACGAGACCAAAAACATCTTCGACTATGTATCTGCCGTCATTACTTTTACTGCAGCAACACAATCAGCACTTTAGCTCCGGTTTACTGCCGTCTGCCAGCGTGTGTCTCGCACCTCGAAGCCCCGCTTGATGATAAACTGTCTGCACCGTCTGGAATCATGTGATGGAAGCGCTGCAAAAATAGTTGCCCCGAATCCTCACACAGACAGATTACCAAACAAACAAGGCTGGAATCACAACGCTCATAATCTCTCACACACGCATCGTGCTGTATAGACGCTCCGGCACGGATTCCTGTGGTTCCGAGAGTTAATGAGTTTGGATTTAGGACACTAATTTGGAGTCGAGCTCTCATTCCGAAGTGCGTTAAAAAACGCTCAGTGATGAAAAGGAGAAGTAGCACGGCCTCGGGCCACATCAAGAGACGCCGTCGAGACACGCGCTAGAAAGCGCTGCTGAATACGGTAAATATGGCCTTCTAGGAATTCCAATAAAAACAAAGCTTTTTTAAACAAGGAATCTTAAAAAAAAGACCCTGCCCTTCTCTTTGTGTACGCGGGTCAATAGCACTTCAAAATGAGAACACTGATGAAAATTAATTTTCAGGGATTATTCACACCCGAGGGTGGATGAAATAGACTTCAGAAGTATGATGTGAAGAGGCAGTCATGTGTGAAGTTCTGTGGCTGACCTCAAGTTAAATTTGTTATTGATGTACTGCGCTGCCTATTCAGCAGGCGCCGTGTAATAAATAAGAATTTCAGTACATTGAACAACTCTATATGTATTTTTTGTACTTGTTCTCTCATAAGCTTACATTTTAAACCCCCAGGGCTGTGAAAGCCACCCGGGTCTTACTTTAGAAAATCCATGCTGCTGATTGGACATTTTTGCAGTTTTTATTCCACCCTTTGACTTTTTATCCAAGAATTAACTCCAGCTTCTGATCGTGCATAATGATTATATTCATAATTTGGCTTTGCTTTCTAGTAAAATGGTCAAAAATGCCTGTTTAAGCTGTCTATCATAAGAACACATTCAAAGTCCCCCTGACTCGCTTTCTCTCAAACCTTTAGACATTTATAATTTCATGGAAAATGGCACTGCAGTTTAATTTGCATCACCACTCAAATGAGAGCTTTTTTCTATTCCCTTCTCTTTTTGTTTTTTACTCGAACACCTGCAGTGTATGTAAAGGAGCACTCAATTTGTCAGCGTTTCTGTTTATCAGGGAATGTACAGCCGTCAACACACTGAAAGAGAACGCTTTTTTTTTCGCATACAGCAACGCCATCGCTTTGAGCACGAGGCCTTGAGAGTGTGAAAGCAGAAATTACAGACTAATGGCTGACAGAGCGGCAAAGGAAGATAGCGGCTGATAGCAAGTCAGCAGCTCGGAGCTGCATCTGATAAACAATAACAAGGATATGCAAGTAATTACAGCATTCCAGTGGTATACTTTAGGAAGTTAATATGATGGGATAAAAAGATGCAGATTTGCATTTTGCGTCAGAAGAGCTTCAATAGATTATTTAGAGATTATTATTTATTTAAATACCTCCCAGGATGCTTTAGTATGTGTACCTTAACTGCAGTGAGTTAACCCTCTATGGACGTGTTGGCTACCTCACAGGGTCGTATGTCGGACATGACCTTTTGCAGCAACGGGGATCGTCTTCACTCAACTTATTTTAGCTTCACTGATGTCATTTCTAATTCTGTGTCTTATGACTTAGTCAATGGGCTAGCACAGTCACTTCGCAGCAACAGGGACACAGGTTGCACGTTCTCCCTGTGCAACAGTCCAAAGACGTACAGCTTAGGTTAATTGGAGCCTCTAAATTGCCCATAAGTGTGAATGGTGGTCTGTCTCTTTATGGGCCCTGTGATAAACACGGCCTTCCCCTAATGTCAGCTGGGATCGGCTCCAGCATCCCCGCGACCCTGAATATGACAAACAGCTTGGATAATGGAACAGACTTGTTAATTGTCGGAGGCATCATTGATGAAGAAGAAAGTGAAGGTGATAGGCTGATATAAGCATTTTTTCAGTGGCACCAACTTCAAACTCAATGCAAACAAGGCAGAGCTGGTCGGGAGTTTGTTCCACTCACTTTTTAATGGGCAGATGGTCAAATTAATAGTGGGACATGAATCAAACCAGCTGTTTCTCTCTTCCGACTTTTGAAATCCATCATTTTGGTCAGTTGCTCTATGCGTCAGGCCTCGACACTCTACATGTCCGTAGTCATGATCAGATTAAAGCAGGAAGTCACCGAACGTGGTATAAACAGCAATAAAGTCTACAAGCGGAGGGAGGAGGTCATGCTGGATGGGCGGGTCCAAAAACCAAACTCAAGAAACCAATGATATTTTCTGTGTGAAAAACTAAAAGTTCAAAATTATTCAATTCAGTTTATTTTCCATCCATCCATTCTCATCCGCTTAGTCCGGGGTCGGGTCGCGGGGGCAGCAGACCCCGCACGCTGACCCAGACTTCCCTCTCACCCGCAACATTTTCCAGCTCTTTTTGAGGCGTTCCCAGGCCAGCCGGGAGATACAATCCCTCCATGGTGTCCTGGGTCTTCCCCGGGGTCTCCTCCCAGTTGGACGTGCCTGGAAAACCTCTAAAGGGAGACGTCTAGGAGGCGTCCGAATCAGATGCCCGAACCAACTCAGCTGACTCCTTTCGACGCAAAGGACTAGCGGCTCGACTCCAAGCTCCCTCCTGATGTCCGAGCTCCGTACCCTATCTCTATCTTCTCAGTCTGTCTTAAAGTGTCGTCTTCCTGCTAAAAAACAACGCATCACCATCACTTGTTGGACTTTTTCAGAAAACTCTTTATTTTGTTTATTTTCAATTCAGTTTATTTTGTATAGCTCAAAATCACAAATCACAAATTTGGCTTTACAATCCAAACACATACGACATCCCTGTCCCAGGAACTCACATCGGATCAGGAAAAAACTGAAAATCCTCCTAATTTCCCTTTTCTCTCAGTTTTGTTCCAGTGAGAGAAAGATAATGGGCAAACTTATTATGTAAACAACATCTCCCATTTCCTGAGTGAAACGCTCCAGACTCCTCCACCTGTAGCCGCTGAAGTAGCACCATCTGTTGTCCTGTAGCCGTCGGTCTCTTTAATCACAACTGCTCACTAAAACAACGACTGGTCTACAAATCATCACACTGCATAGTGTAACCTTTTGCACTGCTCTCTTTCTACATCAGACACACACTTTGCTTCTGCCTCCGCAAGCAAAATAAGTGCATTGGAGCTGCTATCTGGAACAACCAGACACTTAACCCAAGTCCAATTTTTGAATTTAACTTTTTATTGCAACGTTATGGTCTCCTCACTTAATTTCTCTACGTAAACTTTATTGCACTATTTATAATGGTGATTGAGTTTTTAACAACGTTTTTATTTTAGTTTTTGCATGCATCACTTCTATACCAGCCCCGTCTCCTGAAAATGTAATCAATTACGTTTCAGTACAAACATTTTCCCCCGGATTGCTTTTATTTTTGACGCATCACAAATAAGTTTCTGAAGTACGTGATTAGCAAAGTAAAACTTTGATCAGCTGCTGACATACATTTTCCCCATCCCGATTTCATGTGAGCTCATATCTGTGCAACCGTCCATATGGAAAGTATAATTGCCACTTAAGGAGGATGTCTGACGGCTGTTTGTGTCCCGACTGAATCTCAAAGCCAAACCATTGCGTACAGCAGTCTTATTTTTAAAAAGTTTTTCTTCCTTGCTTACCTACGGATCTATTCTTCTGCTGCTGTGACACTTAACGTTCCAGTTCCAGTTTCATTTGGCAACAGGATTGATTCAAAACCAAAACGTCTCCAGCGTGCGAGCGGACATCAGCCCGATGCAGAGTGCAGCTTAATCCCCACGGTTAGCTTCCAGAACAATCTTTGTGAGGCGGGCTCGGAAAATCCGTCTCTTAATACAGTAAACGCCGCGGGTCTTAACTTGTGATTCGCAATTGAGGTCAATCTTCCCCGGCAACAACAGAGAAAGAGATGTTGCCGGTATTGATGGGAACTAAACCCCCTAAAGAGCTTCAACGTCAAGGTAGGACAAACAAATAACTACAAAACTTTCATATATCTCTAACTGGCGGACTAAAAATCATTATTGCGCTTCACTTCACTTCACTTCCAGACCTCTCAGAACTGCGGTACCAAGGTCGTATGAGTGACAAGCAGTTGCAGGAACATTATTTAACATATCTGGCAAACGTAGAAAGCAGACGAGGCGGCGAGAAAGTCGGGGAACATCTCATTATGAGCCAAAGCCCAGGTCACCTCCTGCGAGCCTCTGCTCTTTTCTTTTAATCGCTCCTCTCGGTTTGTTCTGTTTGGACTTTTCCATCACAATGAGACTTTAGGTTTACTTTGGCAGAGATTCATACTGGGAAACGGTCAGAGCTGGTCAGAGTGATTTTCTCCCTTTACCTCAACAACACAGAGAAAGTCACAGCTTTATCGGCCTTCACAGCGGGATATAAACAGGTGACGCACAACCTATGACGTCTAAATTGAAATCATTATCAACACACTATGGACCTTCTCTGTAATAGATGCGTCTAAGACATGACAGATTTCAGTCCAATTAAAGTAGGCAGGATTGGCTTTATAACATAATGAGGATACTAAACCTCGAGCTGCATCGTAAAGAGAATGAAAGGTAATGAATGGTTTTAACGCCCAGCAGTGGCAGTTTGATTCTAAACCGCGAAGAAGCAGAGTTGTCATAATCAATCTGAAGGTCTTTTCGCAACGTTAGCTTTTTGACAGAAAACCGCTTTCAGACGCTGCTGATATGTCACATTTCATCTCATTGCAATTTCATGGGTAAATATTTGTGGAGTGAAGTGGAGAAATCTCCTGTCTCCATCTGAAATGAATGGCTCAAATGTTTCACTGCCTCCGCAATCGCCTGGTGGTTAATATCTATTGAGACGAGAGTATTAATGCATGCCCCGTATGATGAGTACCCCCCCCCCCCAGATGGAAGAAGGAAATTACAGCTCAACCTAACATTGTTTCATCCAACTTGTATATTCATCAATGGGTGATATGAAGCGACAAGCAAGGTTTTAATCAGAGCGGTTTTAGGCAGACAAAGAAATTGTATCGTTTAAAAATTGCTTTTCATCACCGCTTCATAAATATTCCTCACCTTTTTTTATCTGACCTGCAGTTGAAATTTGAGGATTTGATTAGGAAGAAAAGAATAGGGTGTGCTTTCATCAAAGCAAGGCAATTCAGCTTAAAAGACTGTGTTCTGGTGTGTCTACAGTGTGCTTTTCTCACACTAGAAAGCTTAATTTTCGAAAAAAAAGTCGGTGATAGATCAGCCGGGTGACAGAGATAAACCTCTGGATCAGCGCTACGTTTCTTTCACCTAATTTCACAAAGTCTCCAGGCCTATAAATCAGTGCTGGATCTCTGCGGCTTAATTTGGATATCTGCATAGATTGACTCACCACTGTTCTTTGTCTTGATAGGATAGCAGCTTGCTAATTTACTGCCCTACGTGAAGGGGAATGGCATTAGGAGGGTATTAAATTGTTCTGGAAACTGTGAAAGCGGGGTTACTCCAGTGCCCAAGTGACAGTATGCAGCCTGTCAGCCTAGTGGGAAAAACTGCTGAGGGATGCAGGGTTGGGGCCCATGGGATGCATGGACCTCTTGTATCTCTTCTTCCTTCTCCATCTTCTGCTGCACCCCTTGTCCCTAGCTGGCTCACTACAATAAACAGCAGCACGTGCCCTCATTCCCACCCCCCCCCCCAACTCCATCCCTTTCTTCGAGAAAATCTCTGCCTGATGAGTCTTCTTGGGCAGCTGTGCATATGCTAACATTTTGGCAAACAGGAGAGAAATTATACATGGACAGCTTAACTCCCACTTTGTTAGTTTTTTTTTTCCGCAGGAGGATACATCGGGAAATGGACTGGTTGTGCCCACATGTTGATTGATGTTCTCATTTGGGATGCCAAAAGTTTAGCGAGCATCTTAAAAAAAAAAAACCTTGGTTCAACTATGGAGCCATTTTTTGTATTGCAAGGACATTTTCTGCCTCAGGCTTGTTAGAGGTTGGCTACGAATTTGTTTGGAGAAAGCCAGCTCCAGCACTAAGAATGCGTTTCTGTGACTGCATCTCTTATCGTGTGAGAATATATATCAGCTCAATATATATTATAGATGCAGGATCAGACAACAAGAATGCTGAATACTAAATCCAAGCAGCCACACAGTCAGTATTCAGACCAAAACAAGAACAGTTGTGTGATTAAGTGTGCTGTTGATGGACACTTTTCTCCCTCAATGCAATGCACAAAGGAAATGGAGAAGCCACTCACAGTTGCAGGATTAGAAATAAATAGTGGTGAGAGAGCTTTGTGAATACCCCCCTCCCCCCTCCAAAAAGAAGAAGAAATCTTTGGGAAAATATTAAGTTGTCTATTTGTGAAATGTAATTTGAAAAGTTTCTAAAGTTGCAGTTTTGGTTGACATGACAGCGACACAGTTTAGCATGATAAAATGAAACATTCACTAAACACAAAGTACAACTGAGGCTGATGGTATTTTGACCATGGGAGTCACCACCTCATTTTGTGGCCATCCATCGGTTGTTGTGACAATTTGAGAAATTCAAAACTCCAAATGTTAGGCTCATGTTAGGGTGGTCAGGGTATCACCAAATACATCAACATACATGAGATGTGATCTTAATGGCTGTATATGCAGATTAGGGTGACAAATACAAAAAAAACATGCAGGGGTCTATAGGGGGTGAGAGTGATGGCAGGTCTGAGGCATTTAAGGGGGGTGACCCTGTAATATAAAGTCTTGACCCCTCTATCTGTGCTGTTCTAAAAGCACTTTCTATTCAGATTGACCGTTGGGGTTCCGCCACCTGCCAAATTGCCCTTCAACCCCTGCTTGCATATGGCTGAAACATGTACACACCATTCAGATGTCACTGAGATACATTCTCGCTGAAGACTCTGGTTTGATAAGCAACAAGGCAGAGGATTACCATCCTGCCACCTTGCTCAAATCAAGTTTGTTTTGGGGTGTGTTTTCCCCGCCCCACTGTGATCTAACGCAATCATTCTTCAATCAGTGTTCAACGGTGAAAATCTAATCACACTGGTTGGAGGTTTCAGAAAGCCATCTGCTATAATCCAATTTTTGACAAATATCCCTGTCACGGCACTCCCTCTGCCAGCGTAACAACTACCCATCTGAGCAGGCTAATTTTAAAGGTTCATCTTGTTAGGGATGAGACAAACATGGCGAGTTGACGGTGTTTGAATTCTCAAGGCACCGTCCAGCTCCCACACCCTAACCCATCCCAGCGAGGGCATTTTCCACTGCTGTGACCCCGCAGACGTCTGGACAACCGGCCGGACACTGAGCTTTTCTCCGGCTGCTAAAGTCCCCTGCCAAACGTCACATCTTGCATTCTCTGGAGCCGGGGCGTAGGAATGCTTTTCGGAGGCATCTTTGCAATCCTAAAGGGCAACTCGCTCAGCCATGAAAACAGTCGAAATACTTACACTTGCCATAAATGCCCATAAGCTAGGCAATCTTTCATGCTTTATAATGTTTTCCAAGGGAACATAGCAACACTGAGGGCCTGTGATAGGGAAAACAAAAGACAAATGACTGACCGTGCCCTTTTCTAATCTATCAATTTTTTCTAGAGCCCTTTGTCCTTCAAGCCGAGTGCCGCATGCGGGTCTGCAGCTCGCAGCTGTGATTGCATCGCCCGGAAAATGCCTTGGGTTGTGTTTCAACTTGCTCAAAACACATTTATTCACTGACCTTTATCCAAAAAACACCTTGAGTGAGATGTTACGCGCGTTTACCATGGCATATCTGCTCCACTTTCGCAAATAGGGTTTGTCAAGTTCTTGGAAATCTATATCAGACCCTCCTGCAGCAAAGAAAAGATGTCTACAGGTATTTCTATGGGGCTCCATAGGATTGTCGAGTGACATTTTGCATTTCCTGACCCTCCGTAGAGCCATTGGAGTGTCTCCATCCTGCTGGGTAAGCGAGTGGACTGGCACCATTAGCAGACAGACTGTGGGCACTGGCTGGAGACTTAAGACCCATTGTGAGGGAAGCAGTTTAAATACCAGCATGTTGTTAATACACCCACATGCTGAACAACACATACTGCCTCCTCTCATGTAGAAGGAAATGCACATATACGTTAACACTCCAACCTTTGTGCTCCATCTTCAAGAAACCACCACTGTTATTTCCATGTAGCTCGTCTGTGTCAGCGTGTGGGATGCAGTCAGTACAGTACCCAACAGTGTCGTTCTTTCTCGTAGGGCGAACTTTGCCATATAACCACTTAACCCTCACTCGCCCACCATCCCATGGCAATCCCAATAAAACCTGGATTATTTTTATAACACTACGTATGGCTGCTGGCTTTACAAGCTCCCCTCCAGCTCCTGGCTGAGAGAGAGGGAGAGGAAAGAGAGGAAAAACTAAAGAAAGGCCAGGTCAAACCCACTCTGTCTCCAAAAGGGCAACTTATCCAAAACCATCAATGAAAGCCTTTTCTGCTGGGAGGAAAAATAAACACCCTGACTGATTCATTTTCTTTTGCTTCGGTCTGGTGCAACAGAGGGAACCACTGTAGCTATAGTTCACAACCAGACCTGATGGCTTTCCTGTCCTGACCACTATCATCTTTATCTGGTGGAAAGGTCAAGCTCAGATGTGTTTGTACAGTTAAAGTGCTCTTCTCCTTCTGGAAAGACTGAGGGTCGATAAAAAGTGCAGAATCGAGGAAAACTGCTCGTTACAAAGCCAATGTTGTCCCAGCTATCACAGACAGGTACCATAGAGCGCTGCCGGCACGCCGCGGTACTATACGCCAACCCGGAAGTCAGCGGCGCTGGTTCCTTCCACACAAAGCCATTGGATTATTTACGACCAATTTTGGATGACTGCAGAGTGTAAAGCTCTGTGGCAAACAAGTGTTCATGATACTGGCACGTTTGTTCCCCAAGATAATCTTCACAGCAGGATAATCCCCTGGACGATGTTTGAAGGGTAAATACAACCACTCAAAGTAAAAAGCTACGTCGTAAACTAACGTCACCACGTGTCGCATGACCTCACATGATGTAGTCTCATCCAACCACGTCGGAGCAACCGCCTTTAGATAAAGACGTAAAAGCTTCACAAATGGGGTATTAACGTGTTTAAGAAGAAAACATGAACATGTTTTAAGCTGATATTTACAACAAACCTTTTAAACATTGACTTTTAGACAAAGGAACTGGGATATTATAGAGATATTAGATATGGATATAACAATCACACAATAAAGAGCCTGAGACAACATTAGCTCCTTTCTCACATTTACACAGCTGGCTGCTCACAGCGGGAATTAAAGTTAATGTCTGATTGTCAGTTTTAGAAAGTCGAAAGTTGTTGCGCATGTCGGGGAAACAAGGTTACCAAAGTGGTGAGTCACGATTTTTATTGAGATTATTGCAACTATATTGGTTGCTGTTTGTTCTGTTGACAGTGAGAGAAAACTGCCAATATGGAGTATGATTAATATGCCAGGCAATTTCTTTATTAACCCTTTAGAAACATTTTTTCACCACTACATTACCTGTTATAGCTGTACAATTGCATCCTCTTATCCTCTAAAACGGTCCTCTCCTTGTTCCTTGATAACATCAAAGTATACAGTATATTTATATATATTTCCTCCAGGCAAAGACAACTTATCTACCATTTCTCATCTGAGCTCAATGTGCGAGGGGACGAAGACTAATTCTATGAAAATTAAATCAGAGCAACTGGGGTGGTTGGGATGTTTTTCCTCGATAATTCAACTTAAATCTTATCTTTAAGAGTGGCAATAACAAAAGTAACAACTTATTTATGTGAAACTGTAATGTGGCATTACTTGAATTGAAATAGTAATTTGTTTCACTCCATTGTTGGGTGGCTTGGTTAAAAAAAGGCCTGACGGCGCTGCGATGGAGGGGGCTGCGGGAGCTGCTGCATCAGCATGTGTGCAGTAATGTGATAGCGAGGTCTGGCCGCACAAAGAAAACACAACCAGCTCTCCAACAACCCTCCCAGTAAGACCCTGAGAGGTGTGGGAAGTGGGTGAATGGGGGCTGGGGGCCTGGCTAGCGTAGCTTTAGTAATTATGCTGCCTTCAAATGCCGGTGGAAATATTGCAATTCTCCGTGAAGGCAAGTGAAGAACATTAAATGTGGAGGTCTGAACTGCAGAGGTGTTACATTTGGGAGTAGGGAGTAAAGGAACCTGTGTTCCAACACCTCGCTAAGATGACGTAGCCTTTACATTTATTTTTTATCTCTTTCAAAACCACATGTTCCCACAGTTTTTATTTTTTCGATTTTATATCATATCGTCAATTTTATTTGGGCTGCATGTTATCTGCTATGTGTCGAAAGCTCAGAGTGGTGTCGTTCTTTTTGTGACAGCTGTTAAGCTGTCAGTCATATTTATGACTGGAAGGAAGGGCTTATGCGGAGCACTTGAAGGTAGAATGTCCCTCTTAAAGCAGGACCTGTCCCACTTTCATAGGACGCATACCTTTTTAAAGTAGGAGATAGTTAGCAGGTTGCGAGGCACGACGAGTTTTATGTCCTCAGTTGTTCTGCATGACGGCGTGTGCGGTTCCAGGATTCTTGGTCGGACTAGTTGACGGCCTAATTTGTTATAGGTCGGATATGGAAGTGAAGGAACAAGGCATTGGAAGTACATTTCAAGTATCATATGGCTATTATAAGAAAATGTTACTGCTGAATATGTTCGAAAATCGTATCAGACACGTTTTTCCAATTCAAGAGAAAAAGAGAAAAAAAAATCCAACTGAAGCAGATGTTGATCACTCGCTGCCCGTAACGTGGAGTTAGGAGTAGAGACGAGTCAACAGTCAGAATATAAGTTTTCATAAAGTGTGAATCACAAAACCATGTACAAGCACATAGTACGGAAGGTGGATGTGCCTGGTTGTATGTGAGATCAGCAGACAGACAGGCAGACAGGCAGACAGACAGACAGGCAGGCAGACAGACACAGTTGTGTTTTTATTACTTTTGGGGACCCTGAACATAAACATGACCGCTCCCAGCCTTAACCATACCCCAAATTTAAAACATTCTTCATCCCACTATATATTTATCCCACTATACATTCGTTCAATCAGCTTCCTTTTTTTTAACCATAGTGACCAATGCTTTTTGCGCTATATAACATTCTCAAATCAGTTCCAGCAAATCAAATGTTAATATTAACGTTGAAGTGCTTGAAGGCCGGTACGTTGACTGGCGGCTGCAGCTGAAGGGATGTGGGAGTCGGGTGTGTGGCCGGGACAGATGTGTTTAAGCTGGTAGGAAAAGAAAAATGGAAGAGGAGGAGGAGGAGTGGAGTAACTTCTCCCAAGACCCTGCTGCTTTCATCAAAACACTTCCTTTATCTGAACTTCAATTCCCCCTCTCACTCCCCGGGGTGGTAACCCCCACCCAGCCTCGGTTTCTCCACGTGACGGACGCACATTGTGCCGGTGTTTTCAAAAGCAGGCTGCACTCGGAGCTCAGTGAGCAGAGAGCTGGATAACAAAGAACATATGGGACAAATTGGGACTGTGTGACATAACAGGCTCCATATGACTTTGTGTTCCACTCTCATGTACACATTTTCATTCTGCGTGTACACACTAGCACACGTGTTCGGACACACAGACACAGTGCTCTCTGTGCTGTCATACAGTCTCTGGTGGGATCAGGTGGTGATGAGAACAGAGCATGCGGCCTAGATATGAACAACACAAACACAGTGGGCGCTTTGTAGATGGTTCAAATCCTGCTCAAGATGCTATAATAAACACGCAGACACACACACACACGGACACACAGCGAGACAGAGTGTTGTGTTTGCCATGATCCAGTGGGGTAGAAAAAGGGGGGAAGAAACCCTTTTGAAATGTGAAACTCTCCTCCATCAGCAGCGCCTGTGCTCCCCTGCACCAGGCCAGGAGCAGAGCAGCAGCAGGAGAACACGGGCCTCTGTTGTCTCAGCCGGAGCCCTTTGGATACATTTGGAACCCCTCGTCCCAGCGGACGCGGCAGCATAGAGGCCGTGTTGTTGTACCGAGGAGCATGTGAACGCACTGCTGACTCCAGTGCGGCGAGCAATGTGACTCGTTACTGTAACAAGGTGGGTTTGCATAGGCAGGCACGGATATATTAGAGACTTGTTGGATGTTAGATAATAGAAAGGGCAGTTTGTGTGTGTCAGTCATCTTAATTGTGTTTTATAATAACTGTACAGGAATAACGAATATAGATCCCGGACGACAAAGAATCAACATATCATGACATGAAAGTGCAATTTAAAAATCCAGAAATTCCTCACCTACATAAACATCTGTCCCTCTTTTTAAAGCATTCTACTGCAGTACAACAACATCACAAATCAATCTTTCTCTGACACAGTATGTCTGTTTTGATGTATTGCTCTATTTTCTGAATACAGAGCTTCCAAAAAACACAGATTCTCACAAATGATTGACACGTTTTAATATAGGGACTATCGCTAAAAAACAATAAAATTATCCACGCAATCTTTTAATGAAACAAAATGCTACGTGGCAAGCCCCGTAAAAGTATCGCTAGTGGCTGTTTCCAGACCTCACATTGGTTCAGCAAATCAAATTGTTCTGGTGTTGTGCACGATGACGGCTGCTTCCTGCAGCCGGAGAGACCAATCACAGATTTGAAGGTGGGAGTAAGAATGGGGGATGCTATCTGTCATAATGCCATTATCTAACTTAGGAACGTTTCCCATGGATTCAGAACCTTTTGAGGAAGTCAATGCATGTCAACCACATCACTACTTTTTCTTTTTTTCCAAACAGGCTTGTTCACTGAACAGCAGGCTGCAGAGTGTGTTGACCCTGCCACCATCCAGCAGTCCTTTAGTCCCTTGAAAAGTAATTACAGGACTGAAATAACCAGGAACTTCTGAGTGGAAACGTATTCATAGCTAGCTACCCAGCTATGTTCACTAAAAAGCAGTGACAGCTTAATTAATTAATTGGCTTAATTTTCTCAGTTTAAACAGAGTTGATACGTCACTTGCTACTGATTGGTTAGGTGTGGGGGAAAACAAAACACCCTCTTCCAAACAAAACACAATACTAACAAAGTATATCTAAAGCTGATGGTGTGCAGCTCCAGCTGACACACCCACCTGAGGCTGACAAAGTTGTAAAGTTTGATCCGACGACACTTAGCCGAGTCTGAGCTGGAAATCTCCCAAAAATTATCAAGGTTTTTTGAGTTTGAAACCAGCGATGCTTTTACTGCAGCATCACCCACAGGCCAAGATTTACTGTTGCCCCACCGGTCATTAATATACATGGATTTATCTTATGGTTAAATAATTGACTGGCTGAGTCTTTACCATGCTGTAATAATTCAAAATATTATCTCTGCATAACTTTACATGCCATCTGCACGTATACCGCAGCCAACGTCTGTGAACATCTTCTGCGCACAATGAATCTGGAGGTAGTCGGGGGGGCCCTCTGGAACTGCAATGATCTATTAAATGCACGGCAGCTATTGGAACCCCACTCATCTGCTCTGGAGTGAGCGGGCTCAAACAGGCACCCCAGGGAGACGGTGATGTGTTAAACGAATGCGCAATGCGTGTGTATTACGAGCACTGCCTTGAGATGAATGACACTGTGTCAAGAGAGAGAGAAAAGCATTGAGGAATGAGAGCAGATGAGAAAAAGGGATGCAAATAACCAAGAATGGACTGGATGAAATCGACTGAAAATTGCTCCTTCGGTATGGTAGTCGAGGCAGAGCTGCCTTTGTGTGAATAGTTGAAATGTGGAAGATATATCTCTCGCGGCTGTTATGCAGCCATATATTTACATAGATATGGTGTGATCCACACACAAACACGCGCACACACTCACACACACACGTAACGGTGCGCCTCCGCTAACACGGGATCAGAGGGCAAATGATGGCTGCCGGTGGGAAAGTGTCAGGCTGAGACTTATCAGCTTGTCCTCCACCTGTTATGCTACACCGGAGGGAGCAGAGCGGCATTAGAGAGATAGAGACAGAAAGAAAGAATGAATAGGGGATCAACAAGAGTGTGGAGGAGATACAAGGAAAGGAACATTCAAACAGACGCACGTAGGGGGAAAGGAAAAACATCAGAGGTCTGGAGAGTCAGGCGGAGGCGCGTGGCGGGGAAGGAGCAGCAGGAAACAGGTAAGGGATGCAGAGAGAAGTGTAGAGAGATAACAAGGTGGAAAGAGAATGAGAAGCGGAAGAAGGTTAGAGAAGGAGACGGAGAGGAAAAGAAAGCTCAAGGAGGCAGAGAAAGAGAGAGGTTGAATGGACAAAAAAAAGATTGCAACAGTGTGAGAGAGACAGCGGGAGGAGGGTGGGGGTGGGGGGGGGTGGGGGGGGTGGGGGGCACAGGCAGAGAAGTGGATGTCTCAGGCCATTTCCTGTGATGATAGCCAGAGGCTTATTTTTCATCTCGCTCCAATCCTCCTCCTCCCTAAACTCCACATCTAACCGCTCCTCAGACGCCCACACCGGCCAATGGAACGCCCGTCCGCTCGCACGATGCAATACAATTAGATGGCGAAGCATTAACCTCTGTCTGGCGACTGTAAAATGCACGGCCGTGCCATAATAATGGAGTCCGGGAGCAACACGTGTTCCTCACTCTATTCAGTCTTGCTCAACAAGTGACTGCTTGGAAATAATTACATCCCGTTTTATTCATTGTCAGTGAATTTCCTGCCCGAGTGGCCGCGCACAATGACACCCCCGAGATCGTCAAACACGGGGGCGGGGCTGTGGCTTTGGGCTAGGGATTGTGTGTCTGTGCTTTAGTGCATTTAAATATAAGTTCACGTGAATGACTGCTGACAGGTTTCACTTGTTTGACCCTTTCTGCTCTCTTAGTGTGTTCCTTTCCGTTGGGTTTGCAGTGATTCGGTATCGGAGAAGTTCTTCAATGACACTCACCGCAGCGTGGGGGGGTCATCACTGCTCACCCACCAGGAATGTTGTTCAAACTGTTTTACATGAAAAGCAAAGTCACTATTCATGGTGAGAGATGCACAGGTATGGGAGATCAGTGTACTTTACAACCTCCAGACATCAGAGACTAAATGTTCACTGAAATAATTGAAACCAGCATTTGGCTAAATAGACATCTGGAGAATATTGTCAATTAGCTTTTTTCAGTCAGAAGTCAACATAACCTTACTGTACAACATTATTTGTCACACTCCTGTCGCGCTCTGACACGTACTCCAAATGATTTTCTCTTCCAGCGAGCATTTTGTCTTTTTGAGCTCCTCATCAGGACATTTTTGCGACAGCTGTTATTCTCGGTTGATGATTCAGTCTGGATCGTTTCTGTGGTAAAGATGTCAAACTTTTTTTTCCCCCACTGGTCAGGAATTTACTTCCTGCTTTGGGCTACACAAGCCACCAGAAACGTCTCGCAGTTAAAGTGGACCAGCTCAACATTTTTATGGCTGACTAATTGTAAAACACATGCTATAGCCTAGCTACATATTGCAACAGCCTCATAGTCTAACAGGTGTACTCTGTAAGGAATTGTACATTTTAAATTTGATGATCTAAATATGTACATAGTCGACCAAAATAACACAACCACCATTTTCACAGATTTCAGAAAAAGTATCGACCTATAACTTTAGCCTAACAGATCTTTTTGTTGAAAGCAGGAGGTGCAGGAAGGCTGTTTTCTTAGGCCTAACTATGTCATTATTTAATGGTCATATATGAAAGTAGTTGGCTATCATTATTCCATCTAACTTGCACCAAGAAAATAAATAACTCTATTTACCCCCACACACATCTCATTATGCCTTTCAAAGGAACAAATTGTTTTTCACCGATTTGGATTTCTCCACATGTCCATATTTACTGTGGTTCCTGTTACAAGAGGACCCTCCTGGCTTTCTTTCATAATAGAAACTGAGAACAATGAGTCCTAATTGAGTATATTTTCATGTTTTGCAACGAAAAAAAAGAGTGGAAAAAAATGGGCACCTTAAAAGTGAGCGGTGGTCGATATTACCACATAACCTTTTCTTGTGTGTGTGTGTGTGTGTGTGTGTGTGTGTGTGTGTGTGTGTGTGTGTGAAGTATGTGTTTACTCGTGAGCTGTTTGCTCGGAGCAGACGAATGGAGAGGAGGAGAAGATGTAGTTGTAAATATTTAATGCCGACCGTGCGCTATCGTTGGCCTGCATTAGACCCGAGGCAGAAATGAACACCCGTCTCTGATGTCCCAGCGGCGCCGGACAGCATTTGGCTCGCAGTCAAGAGAGCGGGAGACAAAAAAAGTGCATTGGAGAATAAATCTAGAAAATTGCTCTCTCTCTCTCTCTGGATTTATTTTGTTTGCGCCGCAGAGGCACAATGGTTCAATAAAGTGAGCAATAAAATGGGAGGGAGAGATGGGAGCAGTGGGTTGGCGAAGGCGTGTGTGTGTGTGTGGCAAAGTCCCACAGTTTTATCTGCACCCAACGCTGCTGATTTATATCTATATTTATATTGATATATGTCTTTATAAACAGTTGAGCAATGACTGACAAGATATTATTGGGGAAACAGAATTATTGATATGAGACATATTTGGTAACCACATCAGCTTTTAGGAAAAAAATTCATGGATTGTCTGGTTTTGACCTTAATAAACTCCTTTTAAAAAACCTTTTAAAAGGGGTAAGCCGGAGGGGATGGTTGGAGCGTACCAAGTGAGTGACTTCCCCACAAGACTGCAAACGGCTTCCCCATCGCCGACCAGACAGACAGCTGGGTTCATACACCGTGATTATGATCTTGGCTGCACGGTGGTGTGGTGGCTAGCACTGTCGCCTCACAGCAAGAGGGCCATGGGTTCATTTCCCAGTCTGAGCGGTCCTTCTGTGTGGAGCTTGCGTGTTCTCCCTATGGGTTCCATCCGGCTTCCTCCCACAGTCCAAAGATATGTATTTCAGGTTAATTGACTAGGTGTGAATGGTCTGGCTCTATATGAGCCCTGAGATGGACTGGCGACCTGTCCAGGGTCCAGTTAGCTGGGATCGGGTCCAGCGCCCCGCAACCCTAAAGAAGGACAAGCGGTTTGGATGATGGAATGATTATGATTTTAAACTTCATCTTTTTTTGTCTAGACTTGGCCACATTTAAACCAAACAGATGACAGAATATTTTTGTAAATGTCACTTTTAAGAATTGTCATTGAATCGAACAGGTTTAGTCTTACCCGTCGTCGACTGTCACATTCTTTTTGTTTGTATTGATCGATTTGTTCACTGTGTGTGCCAAGTGTAGAGGAGAGAGAGAGAGAGAGAGATGCAAGCTGTTTCTACGTGCTTCAATTATCCCCCCTCCCAATTGTTTTTACAGTATTGTTCATACATTCTGATAATGCTATGTTATTGTGAGTGCTCTGATTAAAAGACGTATTCTTTGACTTTGAAACAAACAGTGGCCCGATGTCTTTCTGCCCGGAACATTTCGATCGTGCATCCCAGTCGACGTGGTGATTTATTCACAGCCATGAAAGAGATTGATACATTCTGCACAGCAGTTATTTTCACATTTTATTGGGAGAAAACAAGCAATTCCATGTCCAATTGGGCATTCAGCACCCCCACATAGCATGATTTAAATGATTTGTTCCATACCCACATTTCTCCGCCGCCGTGACAATTGGGGTCGAATCGGGCTCCTTAGATCCAATCGTCAAATAGTCAACTATTTGGGGTCTCCCCCATATGTCAGATGGCTTTTTTGGAAGGCAATGACAAATTAACCGTTTTTACATTTAGGTATAAGAGATTGTTGCAATGGTTATTTATGCTTGTTTCGAATATAGTGTCCTTGTCTAGAGTGTGTTTTATTTCATGCGTAGTTTACATTGTTAAAGTTCAAGCTAGCGATTGGTTCGCTTCAACGAATTGCCGCTTAATAGAGCCGAGGGGAATTACCGAGTCATGGGCACCCACAGGTTCTCTGTGTTTGTCTCGACAACCACCTTCCCCCTTTGTGTGTCATGAAAATATCTTGTGGAACAAATGAACCGATCATAATTATTTTTAATTCTCGTAAGACATATACTGACCGCCCTATTCAAACAGCTGCTGTTTTTCAGTTTGAATTGGGTGTTGTTGGTTAGGATGGGTAAGAACTGGTGTCTGCACGGCCGATTTTGGAACAACTCGCGTCACTTTTTCCCCTCGGGAGAAGCCTGGCTGTGTCATTTTGGATCTCTCCAGGCCTCTGCTACATCGATAGGAGCCCTGCTGGCTTTTTCCCTCCCTCGGCTGCAACAGTGGGCCATTTGGATACGATGGTTCTCCACTATAGTTTCTCCCAGCATCACTAGCAATATTACCACTCCTTCTCTGTCTCCTCATCTACTGTGTTGCCCAATCTCTCCATATGCCTTGCGCTGGGTTTTTTGGTAAACTGATACTGCTGATGTGATGTGAATGTCAGGCTTTTTCGCTCTTGCCTTTGGGGTTTCTGACCGAGCATTTTTTTTATGTGTCCTGCATCAAGTTGTCAGCCTTGGCTGTCCACTATCCAGTATGCTTGCTCCCGCTTGCCCATCTGTCTCTGTCTCTCTTACTCAGTTAATTCGGCCTTCTTTCTTCCCTCTCATCAGTTTTGAACCCTCTGGTATTAATCTATTTCCACAGAGGACAACCGGAAAAATAGATGCTTATGGATATATATTTGTTCATGTTCAAAGCATTATCACTTTAAAAAAAAGAAGCAAATAAATAATAAGAAACCACACAAATAGAACAATGAAAATAACACTATACATCGTCATAGCTACAGACCATGTTACTTTACATTATACATTTGCTATAACTGGTATTTTAATCAGATTTTAACTCCTATAATTTGTCCATAGGGAATATCTATTGAACAGAAATGCTGCGTTAACCACCTGCCGTCAACAACATTTAATCCCGGCTTAGAGAATCAGGTTTAAAAGTACATTATTAAATAAAATTAAAAACACCTTCCTTTATTTGGCCTTTCATTATCAATGGGTAATATAATGCAGGTTTTCTAATACTTCATTTAATTGCCTACAGTTCTATCATCTTTGTATCCAGAGAGCATCCGTTACTCCACGTAGGCTGGCTGGCTGCCTCTCCTTCGCCTTTCTTCCCCCACTTTATTATCCTCTCTACTCTCTCAGCCATAAATTAAATCAAATTATTGGCATTTCTGCCAAAGTGCTGCACAAAATGCAGTTTCAATCACCAGTAATCAACAATTCCCTCTCTTTTTACTCTCTCCTCCTCTTTTCCCATTTCAGACAATAGCTGGCGTGGACAGACAACGTACAGCTGTCATTCTACCCCCTCCCGCCCCTCCCTTGACTCCACCTCCACTAACATCTGTTGTGTCAAGTCAGGCTTTGGGCAGAGTGGTGAGGTGGTGGACGCTGAGGTCAAAACAATCTCTATATGCAGATTGTTAATACTTCCTGTCCCTCCCTCTTCTTCTTCGACTTCGTCTTCTTCTTCCTCCCTCTTTGGTCCCAGGGGGCTGCTGGGAAGGATGTCTGATCCATGAATGAGTCTCTATTACCGACAAGCTGCTTTATAAGCCAAGATTCCCACAATCATTACCACAGCGGAGGAGTCTGAGAATGGTACATATACAGAAAAAGTATTCACACACACACACACACACACCCACACACACAACTGATATATACAGTATATCCATATAGCCAGTACTGACAACCAAAACACAACTATGAAGTGCACACAGTTTCACTTACAGCCGAATGGTCAGCCCCAACCCTCCTGGGATTGTGACAGGATGTTTTCCACTTGAATGTGCCACCACAAGCGAGATACCAGTGGAACATTTCTAAATACAGCAAATGACTCAGAGTCCCCATTTCTACTTGACAATTCAAGTGTCTTGTATCTGGATACAATCGAGATGAGATTCATCTACACTTCAACGAGCGCCTTTGTTGGCTAGATCACTAATCTGATTGTGAAATGTCTGGGTTTTCCTGGGATACAATCAAATCAGAACCCCCGTCTGTCTAGATGGAGGAGATAATGCACCTGAAGCTCTTTTTTTATAACCCAGAAGAACAATTTCTGCACTAGCAGTTTACTCACAACAACAACAGCGAGTTTAGTCGCGTTGGCTTATTATTATTACAAAGACAATGAATTGTATTTGAGTGAGACAAAAGTCGATGGTTTTTACAACTATACACTACACTTCTGGAGATGGCTTGAGACATCTGGTTTAAATCAGACGTGAAAGCTTCTTCGATTCATTAGCTATTTTGAGATCGAACAGCTATGTAGTCCGAGGTGATACGCGTCACGGGCCATGGGAGAGATGCAGATGGAACACTTAAACCGTGTGTGCACTGGATTAGTAATTGTAGAATTTGCATAGTCAGTGGTACCCCTATATAAAAGGCACAATAAGCATTGATGAAATCCCTCCAACTCCAGACATTCGGACTTTAAGGTCATGAATGTTGTATCATCAACATTTTTATTCAGTGGAATGTTTGGAAATTTCTGGTTTAAGTTATGCCATGAGCAATAATGTCCTGTGGGTTACAATCAGCTATTTCAATCATCCATTGCCACTCTATGGTAATGTTGGTGACTTGGTCCATCACAAAAGCATCTCTGTAGCTATTTCACGGATTTCCAAAAGATTAGTGTGGCCATTCATCGCTCTCACTGAATAGAACATAATGACCGTGACCTATCGACTTTTCCAATTATGCCAGTTTTGGCGTGAAATGTCTCCAAATTTATCTAATGGGTTTAGTAGAGTTGGTGGATCCCGAAGGATGTGGGAATATGTCCAATACTTTTATTTATGATCAAAGACCAGCCAAACTATTGACATTTCCAACAGCCTTAGATGTACTTAGTGTGCAAATGTTAGCACCCAGTACTTCCTATAAACTGTATACAATATGGACGACACGTCCTTGAATTCATCCTTAGTTTATGAATAGTTTGTGGTTCAAAGTGAGTGGCTCTGGCTGACGACAAAGCCTTAGGCCGGGCCAATCCAAAGAATGGGCAAAACGTTGTATTGTCGGGGGTCTGAGGCGGGCTTTATGACGCAGAGGAGACAGCGAGCAGCTCGTGATCTGAGAAAGCACATGTCTTTCAAAGTACCCCCACCCTTAATCATGCATAATTTAACATCTGAGTAATATCTAAATGTGCCGGCCCTACAGTCATGAATGGGATATTAGAGACCCAAACTGTTTTTTGTACCAGGCATGTTGATTTTTGCTGTATAATCGTCCATTTTAACATCAGGGAGATTGACTCACTTTTGTGGCCGGCCACAAGTCGCCATTTGAGCAACTGCAATTTTCTAGCACTATCGGTTGCCTTTTGGGTTTTCCTAAAATAGGATTTCCTCTCCCCAAAACTGTTTGTGATGACAATGAATCCCAGGAAAAAGTCAAACATAAAAAAATGTATATGCACAGGTTCAAATATATTCTGTTGATCTGAAGTTTCCTGATGGAGGCGCAGCAAACACATACATCTTAGTCGGAACATCCAAGATCAATACTTTCCCAATCTGTTCCTGTGGCGTTCCCTCATTCAGGGAGGGGATGTTTGAGCTCAAATTGCAATTTAATTAAGAAAGAAATAAGTGCGCCACAGGGTTTGGACTACACTTCCAACATTATCATCTTTCTTTCACATGCCCTCTGTCGCTGGTTCTCCTCTAGGAGCCACATCTTCGGTTGGAGCGATGCATGAACACCCCCCCGCCCCATTTGTCTGTCTGGCTAATCAGCCAGGCCATTCTCGTGTAGATGGCAGCTATCCACCAAGGCAACTCCAGGAAGGGCGAACTGCTCATTATCATGACTCTCTTATTCAATCAGCCCTCCTCCTCCTCCTCTTCTTTCTCTTTTCTTACATTTCTTTACTCCCCGTTCTCTTTTCATTTTCAATTCTTTCTCTAGCTCCATTTCTCTGTCTGGCTTAAAACCCACTGAGGAGCTGCCAGTTCTTGGAGCCATTCGGCTGCATCTTATGCGTCTGCCTTCTAGTCCCAGCTCAGTCGGGGGGAGACGGAGGACACCGCATTACATTTGAGTTAACAGGCAGCGCTGGCAGGACGCATCGCCACGGGCCCTTTATGCCAAGAGGCCATGATTGCTTCAGCAGAACTTAGACAATGAATGACTGGTGACAACATTAAAGTGATAGCACCGCGGATACTGGTTAGCCAGCTCAGAGGGCTGGCTGTAAGCGGCCTCGTGTCTTACCACTGAAGCAAGCTGCTGTTCGTACATCACAAAATATGCTGCTGATGATGCTGCCGATGGTGGGAGGGGGAGTATATGCTTGGGAAACCAGTTGAGTCAGATGTGACTGAATGATGGCGTGAAGAGGTCAGACACATCTTAAAATGCACTTGCATGCAGACATACATGCAAGTATGCACCTTTGTACGGACCAAGTCTGTAACGTGTGTGTGTGTGTGTCTGTGTGTGGCCTTGGCAGAGGGTTAAAGTGGGCACAGCTGCCTGGTGTCGCCTGTGAAATGCAGGCTGTCAGCCCAAAATGAAAGCCAATGTGTCCTCCTGTGTGTAATACAACATTATTCATGAGCCCATACACATGAATGAACAACGAGTGTGCATGAGACATGTATATTGCTTCATCAACCTCCCTGGGTGCTAAAACTTGGCAGGGAGTTGAAACTGAAAAACACATTTTCACATTTAATATAAGTAAACAGGCCAATTAGCGCAACAACAAAAAAAAACAGAGGGAAAACCAAATGTATTAGCCTAAATAGTTATTCACAAATATTGAATGAAATGGAAATCCAAAGTGTGAACATTAAACCTAAAACTGTTAACATCAAATGAAACCATACACAGAATAATTTGCCGTTTTGTATATTAAACTATGTATTAATGTAAATGTTTCTTTCATCAGGAAGATAAACCTCGACATCGCTCCAGTAGTAGTCAACCATTACCTGTCACAGCAGATGTGAAATGAGTTATGGATTTACACAGCGGCCATTGTGTGTTTGTGTTTGTATATGCGTGTGTGTGTGTGTGTGTGTGTGTGTGTGTGTGTGTGTGTGTGTGTGTGTTTGTAAATCCAGAAAAATAACATAATGAAAACAATTATTTCCCCAATGGGACACATAAAGCATATACTATGATTATTCTTTGACAGACAGAGGATTGATGCTCCTGCTGCACGGTTAATGCTTCCCTACTGGAAATAGAGAGAAACAGAAAGTCTGGATCTCGCCAAATTTCAAAACTCCAACTAATTAAAAAACCTGACAGTGTTTAGAGGACTTCAGGAAGATTCGCACAAAAGATTGAGGGTTGAATTCAGAAAAGGACTGCATGTATTTTTTCCGTTACTAAACCTGCACTGATAGAACAACAATACATTGTGTAATTCTCAAAGGGTGAAACTCATTTTATCTTGAATACAGAAAGAGGATGCTTTTGCATCATAAAAAATGGATAAAGCAAAGAAAAAAATAATATTATAAATGAATGTTTGCGTAATCTTTTGTGAATCGAACCGTGAGGCGGGGCAGATAGTGATTGAAAGTGATTTGCAATTCATGGTGTTATCATCTGCAGCAATCATTTCTTTTGGAAAAATCATGTAATATTCAGCACTTTTAGAGATACTGGCAGGTGGATTTATCAACCTTGGACAGTGCAAGGCTAGGCGTTTCCCCCACTTCCATTATCTATGCTAAGCTAAGCTAATGCACGCTGGTTCTAGGTCACATTGGTGGAAAGATGCAGTGTCAGTGTGATAAAGTTCAGCCAGAAGTCTCAACTAAGTTCTTCTTGTGTTACCAGATGAAATTGTCGAGAATTATTCAACGCCTGTTTAAAATTAGTGGAGGCCAACTCAGCACGATTCATAACTTAACATGATTCTGGTAAAGTGACTGGTAGCTATAATGTTAAAGGTTAGAGATGCTTGGCTCAACTGTGTGATGACAAATCAAGTGGGAAGTGATTCTGCAAGTAAACAAAACTATGACTAGAACCAACTAAACTCTAATCCTTTGTTGACAGGTGTTATGCGATGTCAGACAGATGTTAGTGTGTGTGTGTGTGTGTTGAGCAGCCTGTCACAGTGGGTGAGCTGATAGCAGCAGCAGGGCAGAATAAAGGAGACTCACAGTGGTTTACTACAGAGAAAAAAGGGCACTGAGATGTGTTGAGGGCGGATAAGCAGCCGTCTCGTAATACATCGCTGAGAAAGTGTGTCTGGGTGTCTGAAGCTTCTTGAGCTTCTTGACCAAAGCCTCTTTTAATCGCCCCTCGGGCCAGCCATGACTTTGTAATGTCAAGAGAGGAGAGACAGAAGATCAGAGGGAAAAAGGGAGGAGCGAGGGAGAGGAAAGGAGAAGGAAAGAGGAGAGAAGAACGTGAAGATGGGAAGAGGAGACAAGACCAAACGAGAGATTTTGAGATATGTGGGAGAGGCCTCTGCTATGATATCAGGATTATACGTCCTAACAACCAGTTAACAGAGTTAAGAGGGATTAGAAAAAGCAGAAAAGTAGGTTGGAGTATGAGTTCTGAATTAGAACAGGACCCCTGAGAAGGAGGAGAGAGACAAGGGAGGAGGAGGAGGAGGAGAAGGAGTGTAGAAAAGAGAAGACAAGGAGCAGGACAGAAATAGAAGACAGGAAAAGACACCATTCAGCCGGCCGGAAGAGGAAAGCCAGAAATAGAGAAGAAGGGGTAAAACAGATGGAGAGAAGGAGAGAAGGTGGGAGGACAGACATGAGGCAATGGTGTGAGTGATGAGGAAGATGAAGGGGGAGGGAGAGGAAAGAGAGAAGAGGGCGATAAGTAGCTAACCATTATCTGTCACATACAGATGTGAAATGAGTTATAGCCCTGAGACATGGATTTACACAGCGCCCACTGCATGTTCGTGTGTGTGTGTGTGTGTGTGTGTGTGTGTGTGTGTGTGTGTGTGTGTGTGTGTGTGTGTAGTTGTATTAGCCACATTGTGAGTACAAGGATATATTCCCAGAGACGTCAGACAGACTCACCTCCTAGCCGAGGACAGAAAAACTGGTGCACACAGACAAACTATAAAAGTTATGGCTCAGACTTTTGGTTAAAGGGCCACTTCAACTATTTTATACACAAGAGTCTGTTAACGTGTTCCAGGGAATGCTTCTCAACCTTTGACACTTCTTATGTTGTATTAGCCGCCTGAGAGCACACTATTCGCTCCAACCAGCCAGCTTTTGCCATGACCTCTGAGAGCCAATCATCTCGTTGCTGTCGAGCTTTAAAAACAAGTATTTTCTCGGCTGCTGTCAGTTTTCATTTCAGTGTGAGAGTGGATGCAACCCACCTCCACCTCATTCCCCTCCAGTTTCATCAGAACCAGCTGGCCAACGCGTCTCTCCACCGAGCTCATGGGAACCCCAGTCCACATCGCATCCATCCAGACCGTCGGTGGATAAGCATGGCTTACCCTGTGACGGCCCCGAAAACTGATGCGGTTTAATTGCAAAAAACTCCTTTCTCAACTTTTTCTGCACACTAGATAAAATTTACAAAATTCTTAATAGCTTTTTATGCCTCTATTTCCACTCATTAGAATAACAAAACAACAACCTGGAAATCCCTTCCTGTTATGTTAAAATCCATCCATCCATCCATTAGCTATACCTGCGTAGCCTAAGAAGGTTGCCGGGGGCTGCAGCCGATCCAAAGGTTGAATATTTTATTTTCACTGAGGCTCCTGTGATCAGGCGGTACTCATGTCCTTGTGTCCTCGTAGCCGTCCTTGTGAATGCCGTATTGTTTAATTCTGCATTTCAATGTCGATCCATCTCTTATTGAGTCTCTGGTCAGAAAGAAGTGGACTAGACATTATTGAATTCTGCATTTGATTGATTGCTTCCCATTGGAGGAGTGCCATTTGGACTCAAGTGGTTGGCTCCCTTATTGAATGTTCTCCTCTGTGAACCAACCACCTTAGCGTGAGTGGCTCAGTGACCCCTGCAGGGTCTCCCACAGCAACAGATCTCAGGGGGGGGGGGCTATCCAGACTTAGACCCCATTTACACGATGGAAAAACATATATTTTCATGCGTTTTGGCCTTTTACACAAAAAGAGGTTTTATCACAGAAAACGATCATTTCTAAAAAACTCCGGCCGAAGTGGAGATTTCTGAAAACTCTGTTTTTGTGTTTGCGTGTGAACTAGGTCAAATGGAGTTTTAGGTCGTCAAACGTCACAGTATGCGACTAAAGATGCTTCACGTCATGTGAGCGTCCTATGCAGACGTCTGCGGACACCATATTTATGCGGGTTTATATTAACAGAAACTTTTTTGAAAACAACCTTGTGTGTACAACGTTATTTTTGAAAACGGAGGGGCAGAAATATTTGTTTCTGTACCCTATGTGTGGTGTAAATGTGCCTAAAGAAAAAAAAAAAGCCCTTGCGCCCCACCCAGGCGAGGGAGCTATATATAGATATACATGATATATATTCACCCTTATTAAACTCAAGTGAACTTAACTTTTTGACATCTGTGTTTTTGGCTGGTTGAATTCTTGATTTCATGGCTCGGTTTTACTCTGTGCCTCTAATGTGTTATTGTCCACATTGTGTATTTTTTTTACCACATGACGTCACAAACATCTGCCTCATTAATTTGCAGTGCTTTAAAGACAGATTTATGAAGACATTTTCCTATAAAGTTTTGCTCAGTAAAAGTCGTCTTTTACTATTTTTGCTTTGTATTCTTTATCCCTGCACACTTGTATCTTTAAATAAGTCACAAACAAGGTTTTGTTAATTTGGTGCCGAATACATTTTCCTATCAATTCTTCCCCACAGTTTATTTTAAAGCCGTTGATGCCGCAAAATGAAACTGGTGAATGTGATGGGAGAGTGACGTTGGACATGACTTCAGTAAGTCAGTCAACTAATCCCAGCCCTTCATTGACTTCCGCTCCGGCTGCACCTGTTACCGACTTTAACTTCTGACTGCAGTGGAAACCCCACAGAGGATACAGGTGTTGCTCTCCTGTGCTAATTTACCTCATGGTCAAACACTACATTGCATTTCATTTGCCATCACTGTTGCCGGCCTTGCTTTCAGTGGAACATTTTGTCCAAAGTAAAAATCTGCTGCTATTCGAAAACAAATTTAAAAACATGACTGGAGATGTATAGACTTAACAGTATTGATGAAGCATAAGAAGTAACGGTTAATGGGGACAAGTTCTTGAATTTCTGGTTTATATATATAATAACTACCGTTCAAAAGTTTGGGGTCACTTAGAAAAAAGCACAAAAAAAAGCACTGTTTGTGAGCGTAGCTGAAAACAGTTATGTTGGTGAGAGGCTCTAAAACTGGCCTTCCTTTGAGCAACAAGTTTGAAGAAAAACATTAATATTTCAAATGAAAATCATTATTTCTAACCTTGTCAATGTCTTGACTATATTTTGTATTAATCTTGAATTCATTTAATAAATAATTGTTGTGTTTTCATGGAAAACACAATTTTCTCGGTGACCCCAAATTTTTGAACGGTAATATATATATATATATATATATATATATATATATATATATATATATATATATATCAAAGAAAAGCCACATTATGATAGTCGGAAGTAATCAGGACAGGAAATTAACCTTCCCAACCTTTTATTTATCTCGCAGTCCCCTTGATGTTTGTGAGGAAATAAAATATCTGGGCCATATCATTTCTGATGACAATGATATATATCGACAGCGTTGTAAAATATATGCTCAGCCCAATATGTTAAGGAAGTTTTCTATGTGCTCAGATTGAGTTAAATGTTCCCTGTTTAGAACCTACATAACACCATTGTACACGGCTCAGTTGTGGTCTAATCACAGGAAAAGGAGTCTACAGAGACTGAAAGTAGCTTACAATGATGCTTTTAGATTGCTGCTTCATGTGCCCAGGTGGCCTAGTGCTAGTCAGTTGTTTGTGTCTAAGCACGTACCAACCTGTGAGGCGCTCCTGAGACGATTAATGTATGGTTTTATGTGTCGACTGGACACATCTGAGAACTGTATAGTAGAGGCTCTGGTCAACCCTCTAAAGAGCTGCTATCGATTTACTTCGAACATATAACGACATTGGCACAAAAGTCATCATACTTTATAATGAACTGTATTATGTATGTTGTATCTTCTTGTTTTCTCTTTTTTATAGTTGTATGTCTGTTATTTTATAATGGAACTTGGTGTCTGAAATAAAGTTTGTGTGTATATATATATAATATGTTTTTTCTGAATATTTTTTTCTTAAGCAATCAGCCTTAACCCTTTCGGTCAGCCACTTTCTTCTTTTGTTTATTACTGATGGTTGTATATTTTGCTGATTGAAATAAACAAACTCAACTCAACATTTGTGTATCATTTATTGTCCAATAATGATTTCCATGCACACATACTCCGTAGCAAGTGTGAATGTCAGAGGGGCACAAATCAGGGCAACACACAGGAGTTTGGCAGTAGCCTACAACACTTTCATTTCTCTGTATTGAACGCAGCCGGTGGAGTGGTTGCTTTGTCAGTTCCCCGCTCTCTCTCCTGTTCTCCAGCTAGTCCTGCTCTAAACAAAACCCAAATTGAACCCAGCTGAGACCACTTACCCATCCCTTCCTTAAGCCACACCCCCTCTCCGCCCACTCTGCAGCTTTGCTTAAACACACCCCGCTGCCACATACTCCATAGTGTCAGGCCAGGATATGCTAACTAAGATAAATAAAACCACATGCTGAGCAGCTGTGTGTTCAGAATACAGGCAATTATTCTCCTGAGGTCATCGTTAGGGTAATTTAATATCTCTGGAGAAGATTAGGGTACAGTTAAGTCTCCAGGGAATAAATGCAAGTCAATACAATGTCCTCCGAGGTGCCATACAAGTGTGTATGTGTGACGTAGATAGTACAAAGTTGTGTGTAAGTGCGTCTGGTACTACATCCACACTTGTTTGTTCACACAGAATCGATCTCCAGTCTTCTGGAGTTCACATCCTCTTACATCCAGGTACACAATGCCCAACAATACAACTGGTTGTTGTAAGTGATCATGGAAAACCATCATGGATTAGTGGAACTACAAGAAAGCAACTCCTTGCCGGATGTGTGTTGGTGGAAGGCTGCATGCAGCAATAGTGACTGTGTAATATGTAGTGCTTGTTAAGTATTTTTCATGATTGTTATGTTAAACATACATTTTTTTAAATAAAAAGCGCATGACATAAACAATATTGAGTCACGTTGGATTTGGTTATTCTCATCAATAAAGTAGTGAGTGGGATATTTTACAAAAGGAAACCCGGTTTCTAAATCCCCTCTAACCCGTTCCACTGTAACTGGACGGTTAAATATACACTCCCACTTGCGCAATGCGACTGATTCAAGTAATTGGCAGACTGTAAATAAATACTTCAAGGAAGCCCCATTCTTGTTCTTCCGCTCCACGTGATTATGAATCCCAATGCTTTTCTTGGAAAGACGTGCCATGTGCAGCGTTAAGGTTCCAGGATAACCAAGCATGGTAAAGTTTAGGTGACCGATGTGCTATGTTGAGCCAAAACTCAGATCAGATGAACCCTACCTTCCAACAACATTCCGTGTTACGGAGTTAATGGAGCAAGTGCACCCGGGTTTGGCGTAACTAGGCTTTGAGATTTTCAGCTTGGGGACTCAGATATTTCCTGCCAAACTTCTTTCAGGCAGGAAGTTATTGGTTGGCCAGATGCCAACATGTATTACTAAACTTCTGACAAATGTTCAAGTATCCCTGAAGGAAAGAGATTTCCACTGCTGCCAATGTTGGCTCTGTTGCTATAAATTGTTACTGCTTTACCCTTATCTTGATTATACTTTGTTTACCTGCCGACCACCTTTAGCCACACTATACTGCTTTTTAAACTTAAGTTAGTATTTTTTCTGTTCCTTTAAACCAGGGGTCCCCAAACTGTGAGAGGGCCACATAACGTTTCCCTTGTCTGCTGCGGAGCAGCGCGTGCGCTCTTTTAATGAAGTATCAATACAACAAATATGCTAAATCATATTGTTTTTAACGTACGGGTTTTAACGTATTGTGTTAGTTCCGATACACCGTGCAGCATTCAAGCTAACCTAACTTCTCAAACGCTGTCGAAATCTGAACGCTGATTGGCCGAGACTCGACACACGTCCCATCAACGATGTTTTATTGTGAAGAGCACCACTTCACATTTTCTCTGCGTCTCACTGCAATCTCAACGACAGCGGGCCAGGTGGAACAAAATAATAAATTGCAACACGTCTCTGGTATTGTTTAGGGGGCCGGTCTAAATGTTTCTTTTTGATTATTGACACAATTTCAACTAGTATTTTGACTAACTCAAAGGCGTTGTTTGTCCTTGCTACTTGTAACCTGTATCGGCTGTATTAGCATAGAGATGTGCTATCTTGTAAGTGCCTTTTAATTGTTTCCCATTTCTTGGAATTCATTCCCCTTAAGTGTGCCATTGTGCTTCCCCTATCTTTTTAATGAATTGGAGTGCTGATGGTTTTCGTGTGGAGTCTTTTGTGATTAGCTGCAGCCTAGCAGACCTGCTCACCTGGTCCCACTTCCTCATTAGCCAGTCACTACTGATTGCTTTTCCCTCCATGTTTTATGAACTCCATGCCTGAAAGCCATTCATTGATATTAAGTCATTGAGTTTGTTCTTGCTGCTTCCTCATCTGTATGTGTGTTAGGGTCCTTCTCCAGCTATCTGCTCCCCAAATTACAGGCTTGAGACGACAGCTGCAAAGTGTGATGGCAGAGAAGTCCACAATGTTGTATTCTGAGCAGATATTAGAGGAGAACGCTATACTCCTGCTGTGAGGTACAAGCGCTTCTTCAGATTAAATCATTCCTCAAATCACCGCCCATTCTGCTTCCTGCAGGCAGCGGTTAACATTTCCAGTTAACTCTTTCTCTGATGATGCTGACTCACGGTTTCTCGATGAATAAAAAAATGCCAAATATATTACATCGGATATTACATTCAGGATATCTGATATTGATTTAAGATTCAATACTTCGTTGCCATATATCAACATGATTGAAAAGAAGTTGTTTTTGCGACCTCACTTAATTAAATAAAAGACAAAAATAGTAAAACACATAATAAATCAGACGAGGCAATAAAAACATAGGTAATATCCATACCCATAAAATAAACATAAAAACATCAAACGAATGGGTAAAATAAAATCCAACCCGTAAGAACAACATAGATAAAACACCAGATCCTTTAGGGAAATTAACACAACATCAAACGACCCTCTGGATAAAGTGCTCCGAGTGCATAAAAGCACCTGGTCTATTATTTATCCGACCGAGTGGCCCGCAGTGTCATGTTTGGAGTTTCTGGACTCTAAATATTCTGTTTTTAATGCTTCTTAGTCTTTAGTAAAGAGTTGGGAGATCACATCCAATAGTTGTGGATGCAGTTCTCCGCTGACATGTTGCAATACCACACAGTTGTTGTGTGAGTTGTATGAGGATGCTCGCCACCGTCGCTCGATTAAAAACTGGTTATGCTTTAGACTTTCTTCATTCTCTTGTGTGTTTTCTAGAGAATTTTAGTGGTGGAGATTTTCACTCCCAGGAATTTGTCCAGCGATCCACACTTGTTGATTTGTGATGACAAAAGGTAAAGGTGATCCCAACAGTCCTGTGAGAGCCAAATGCATGAGAACCATATTATTATAACTAAATCCTTGGTTTTGGAAACATTCCGAGTCGTTGCAGCAATCCAACCCCACGGATAAAACCTCCCTCCTGTAAGAAGACTCATCGTTGCTTGAGGTTAAACACGGTCCTGGAGTGTTATCAGCGAATTTGGACATCAAGTCTGGGTGAGAGTGGGAAATAGAGCAATTTGATCCAAAAGTCAAGGACCCATCGAGATTGTTCAACTTTCTTATATAATAATGTCCCTTACGGTCTGAGGATAAATAGTATTAAAACCTGACCTTTAATCGTCAAACAATGTCATTTGTGCAGTTTCCACCGTAAAATAAACTAAAAAGTAGGCAATGAGACGAGGTGAGGGAGTGTTATGGTTGTTTATCTGTTACTTATTCGCTCTCACTTCAGACTTGATTTTGACTTATTTGGAACAATATACTCCTCCAATTAATCTTCACCTCAATGTGGTGGCGGGCATTGTGTGGCCCAGTAACCCTGGGAGCTGTGTAGTTGGGCGAAATGGCCCCTGGTGGGTGAGAGCCATGAATCGGCCAAAAAAGACTCGTCGCACCTTCCCAAAAGAGGCGATAAAACGAGCGCGTCCATCCAAGTCTCATGTTTTCATCACCGCTCATCGGAGAGGGATACATACACGTGACTACTGCAGAATGTTTCCTGGGAATGAATGCCGATTGTAACCTTTCCCAATCGAGACAAAAGCCAGATGTTAGTGGCTGTCAGTGTTAGTTTTTTTTTTCCATCGAGAAAGGGGGTCATAATACAATAATACAATTTACGGACGTATGCCAATTTTTACTTGCAGTTGCCGTGTAAAATTGCTTGCAATTTCACACGGTAGCATATCTTATATCAGCAGCGGCATATGTCAGTAAGTAATACATGCCAATATATCACATGATGTTACTAAGTGCTCCCAGCCGAACATGTTCTCAATCACAACTCATCAAATATGGCAGTTTACCGAAACATTACAGTAAGTAAAAGAACGTGTTATGAGAAAACACTCAGAATGGACAATCATCACAAAAAGAACTCAGTTTCTACTCTATCACTGCAGATCGTTACTGATGTTGCTAAACAATATATCGGAGCACATTTTGGTAATAATAGGTTTTCAACATCACTTTAGCCACCTGTTTTATCAACATCGGTGCTCAAATAATCTATAAGTTTGCAGAATAGCTGCTCACTGAAATGATTTATGATGCTGCAACCTACATTTCTTTGTTATTGATTTCCACTTTTATGTCGACTATCAGCCCAGAATAAGTGCCCACAGTTAGGGTCTTCATTACTGACTCAACATCAATTGCCTCGGATGAACTCTTTTCAATTTGCAGCCTGTAGCCTCTAATGTGGTTCAATCTCAAGGTGTCTGATCAGCTAAGAAGCTCTTTGTTCAGAGAGGATGGCTGGAATTATAGCACCTGCCCTTAGCTATAACTGCATATGAAAACCATAAGGCTGCATTCAGAGTGCATTTACAGTCGTGGCATGAAAAACATGATGAAAAATGGATGCTGTATCTGTGACGGTGTTTGTCTGCAATTAATAGTGAGTCTATGTAAAAAAAAAAAAATGCCACAGAAGTAGTTGAATATCTCGCTGTGACTATTGTTTTTCTTTCGAGAAATTGCTAAGCGTCAATATATAAGAGAACCAAGATGGTATGTGCACTCTAGAAAACTTTAGCAAGACATACACGCACACGCACACGCACACGCACACGCACACGCACACACAAATCACAAGCCGTCTCCAATTCCAAGACATGACAACAAAAGAAACAAAATAATGAGAATGAAGCTGGATTTGAGATAAAATGCCAAATTGTAAAATCACTGCAGATAAATAACTCTCTGCCTTCTATGAGGACTACAGAGGAACAGAAACCGCCACTTGTTTTTATTACCTTCGCATTGAAAATGCAGAAGGTAATGTTTTCGCCGGCGTGTATTTATTTATTTGTGAATATGTCCGTCCGTCGGTCAGTTATTCGTCTAAATCAGACAAAACTGAGCCGATTCTTATGAAACTTGGTGGGATGATTGGTCATGACCCAAGGAACAATCGATTAGTTTTTGGGAGTGATTGGGTCAAAGGTCAAGGTCACGAAAAGGTGAAAACCGTAAATTTGCGATATCTCGGTTAATTGGCATCCGATTTGCGTGAAAGTAGTGCCAAATTGTTCATAATTCAATCTTGTGATATGCGAAGGTATGCGCTCTACCGAGTGCCCATTCTAGTTCATTTATGTAACCCTTCCCTCCCTCTCCAAACTCAGCTTTCTGTGTTGTGTATCGTGTATCTTGTATTGTCGCAGCTCGGGTTGTTGTTTTTACCTCCTTGCTTGCGTGCGTTTGGAAACATCAACTTTATTGTTGAACCCACGCCAAATTGATTCTTCTAAATGAATGTAATTAAACTGATTACACAAGTCAAATGAACTGGATTCAATTTGAGGGATAAATGGAGGAAGAGAGAAGTTTAGATAACTGGAAAATGCAAAGCAGAAATAGAATAGGAAAAACGCTCCATAAGCTCCGTAATAACTGTTGGGGGGGGGGGGCAGTGCCCACATCCTATTTTTGTCATGTCGTCACCCTCAACAGGAAAGTCAGTGTGTGAAATTGACCCTGCCCTGCCTTCAGCACATGGAGACACAACCACTTCTGAGGCATCGCCATCCATCACGAGGAAACTGGTCATAATGATGATCGACGGTTTCACTCCGGGGATTTTACGAAACATTTAATGGCTGAATATTGTGTGTGTGTGTGTGTGTGTGTGTGTGTGTGTGTGTGTGTGTGTGTGTGTGTGTGCGTGTGTGCATGCCTTTAAGACATGTCTTGCATTGTTCAACATTTACATTTTCATTTGAGAGGTTGACAGCTGGTCTCGTCCGGTGTAACTTTAAAAGCAGACAGGAGGTCTGTCGAAGGCATTCCTGTGTCCTTGGATCACACGGCTGAGACAGTTGGAAAGGAGGCGGCTGACAAACAACCATCGTCACGAGGCAGATGGATGTCCACGCTGCAGTACATGACCGATAGTGGGCATAACCTGCTGAGCCTCCACTCAGCAGCCTATTCTGATTCGTCTTTCCAGAGTCTCAAACTTTACAATATCCCTTTTGCTAAATAACGCATTTAACTTTAAGAAAACATAAATAAATAAATATATTGTAAGACACTTTTTCTTCTATTAATTTATTTTTATTAAATGAATAAAAAATAGTCATATTTTGGGGAAACACACATCACATTCACTTGTTTTCTCGAATAAATAGAATACTGTATATTCTATAAAGACATGTGTGTGGTATCAATCTCATCTTGAATAAGCTTATTTGTTATTATGATATAACAACAACTATTGCTTCATCTGCTGTTTGAATGCAAATAGCAGTAAGTATGTTTAAATAGTTAGAAAATAAAATATGAATGACACATTTTGGTATGAATAAAACAAAAATGAAATTGCATCCCCACCCGACAGTGTAAACAGAGACACCTTTTGTTTATGTATTTCAAATGTCAAACACTAGCAGCATGTATGTAAAACACTCTATGGCTGAAACTAAATGCATTAACATAACATGCATTAACATCTCATTGATCATGTGATGGGATATTTTAAAACATCTCTCTGAACACAGAACTCAAGAAATTATGTTTGCATATATGGATTATGGATGTATTAATCATTGCCTTGCAGTGAGTGGAGGAGTGAGGAGAGGTGCACATTGACACAGCTGATTAATATAAAAGAAACCAGTGAAGCGTCTGCACGGCTCAAATCTCCGCCGCCCCCGCAACTGCTGCCATGGCAGCCGCACGCTGACAAATGATAGATGCACTTAACCGATGGAGCGCTAATATGATGAACGCTTCTGAGAAGAACACGAGGAGTCGATACGCAAATATAAAAAGGTGACTCCGTCGGGAGTTCCAGGTCCTCTTCGGGACCGGCAGGCACGTCCGTGGGGTCCAATTCCCAAACACTGGCCGTCGCTTTGATGAATAGCACGGGGAGAAGTCAAGAGTGGCCCCCAGAGCCGGACTGATCAGGAGTCAGTTGTGCATTTCAACGTCGGCCATCGAGGCTCGGGTTTCGGGGGAGGGTGAGTTAGGGTCGGTCCCTTAAGGGATTCTGATGGTAATGGGAATGGAGCTGTACTTGTACAGCGCTTTTTCTAGTCTTCTGACAATTCAAAGCGCTTTAACACTACATGGCATAATTTACACCCATTCATACCCATTAATAAATACCAATTCAAACTTATTCATACCCATTAATTCCCATTCACACACATTCTTATCCATTAATACCCTGATGGGAGGAGCTACGGTTCCACCTGCACATCCTGAGTAACTAACATTCACACACATTCATACTCTGATGGGAGGAGCTATGGTTGCACCTGCACATCCGCAGTAACTAACATTCACGCACAGCTACAGGAGCAGCCTTGGGTTTCAGCGTCTTGCCAAAGGACACGTCAACATGGGGTATCGAACTGCCGATCCTCTGCTCACCTCTGAGCCGGTCACCCACACAGCCTGCCAGCTCTCCTCCGCTTCATGGAGAAGAATCAGAAACTCTGACTGTGTACAGGAACTTTGAATGCGTGTAGCATTATCCATTTAAGTTTCAGTATTTTCAAACTGTCGAGTGAGAAAACTTTTGCAACGAAGAAAGAGTCGCATGATCTGACCCCATGCTGTCAAATTTGACTCCCTGATTTCCAGAAAATGTGACGACTTTCAAGGGTGGACAATTTTGATGCAGTGTGAGGGTTGGTTCTGGAGCGGGATGAAGAGCACTATAATCACTCGATGCTGCCTTGTAATTACCACCCCCAAACTGATGCAGTGGACCAGACGGATTTCTTTTGAGAATAACTTATGCC
Source organism: Liparis tanakae (assembly GCA_036178185.1). Lineage (NCBI taxonomy): Eukaryota > Metazoa > Chordata > Actinopteri > Perciformes > Liparidae > Liparis > Liparis tanakae. The sequence goes on from CM070094.1 coordinate 17,884,840, forward strand.
CTGTCAGCAATTATTATAGTTTAGCATTTTCTTTTACACACCGAGATGTTTAATCTTTGGAAAATTGTTCCCCACAAAAATAGAACTCTGATGATGTCATCAGGATTATCTTGGTTTGGGGCTTTTGGGAAATTGTTAGGCTCTATATGTATGACATGCTGTTGCATTATGGGGATTTTCAGATCCAGTGTTTTCGCAGCACTGCCCATTAAAAGTGGACTAACAGTCCCCCGAGTGGGGAGGCCGAGATCGGCCTGTGCTGCTTCAATTATTTCTTCTTTTGAACTTCTTCTTGAACCGGAGCAGACAGCTGAAGAAATTATTAATTTGAATATATATATTTCTTTTCTAGTAAAGATGGTTTTCTTGCTTATATTTTTCGAGTCTGTCGAAGCTCATTAATACGGTGGACAGGATTAGATAAAAGAAATGATCACTTATTAAATGAACACATTATTTTTAAAGGAGACTTTATATAAATAACTTTTTTTTTTAATCAGTTGCTAGCATTTTCATGTTGCATTCCTATTTATGATGAAACGGTTTCAATTATATTTGTTTATTCATGTTTGGATTCTGCAGAACATCGAGACATAACTGTTCAGAGCATCACAAACAAGATGCAACAAGGACACACAAACAACATAAAATAACTCTGGGACTTCAATGTTAGTGGATAAAGAATTAATTAAAAGCGTCCTTCAAATGTATTAGAAGAAGAAATTGCTCTCATAAGGTTGAGGAATGCTTTTATATGTAGATACATGTACTAACAAGAAAGCAACAGAACAAGGAATCAAAGGCCACATGCTGCAGCAGTAACAGGGATGGTTCATAAATATATAATCAAGAAAACATAGTGTAAGAATAACGTTGTATTTGTGGCTACTCCAGTCCCTCTCCCAGCTCCTGGATCGCTAACAAGCTGCTTCACCAAACCGCATCTGCAATACATAAACTCATCAGCCCTGCACTTCTACCCAGAGCCACATCATTATTCCTGTTCAAATGCAGCCGCGCATGTTCAATTAGAGTAACACGGTTGCACCATGAAAACACAGCCGTACTCTTTAATTCCTTCAACCTCACGTCTTGTAAAGGTCTGCGTTGAAGGTGCAGGTAGGTGTGATTCTGCTTTCCTTTTGGCCCCTCCGCAAACTGTTTGGTGTTTGCTTTATGTACGACAGAGTACGAGGGAGAGAAGTTGTTAGCGTGGGCGTCACAAACTGCTGTAAAACCACCAATTGATACGCATATTCTGAATGCGCTCCTGAAATCTGAATAATATCGTCATATATCAGGCGTCGGAAAAAGCAAATGAGGTCATTGATAACTGTAACTTCATGAAAATAAAACAAATGCTAATTGGAAAACAAATCCCTGAAAAGGAATACAGACTCGGATAATGCCGTTTGCATGATCGCTAATAAAACAACAATATTGTCATTTTTTGTAGAATATTTCCATATTTGAATATTTCCATATTTACGGTTGTTAAAATCGTGAACTTTGTTCTACAGGACAAACTGCCAAGTGTTAGGCACTCCACTCCCCTTCATACACCAACATAACATCTATTATCAGCCTTGTTTACAATCACAACAACAACATTTGCTTGGCTCGCCTGTCCACCCTGACCTTTCCCTACGCGGACGCAGCACTTGCTCTGAGCATCTAATTATATTGCCGTGAATGAGTTCACATTAGAGTTGGTGCCTTCGTATCAGATGCAAATGAGCGTAGCAAAACGTCTTGTAGCGCATGTAGCACGGACTCTCCAGCGACTTCCCAACAGAAATCCAAACATCTCTGGCGTCCCTCTTTTCAGGGTATAGTTTTTAAAAGAATTAAAATTGTATTACCTCAAGGGTTTTGCAAAACTTCCAGGTATCAATGGGACTGCATTTTCTGTTGAAATTATGCTTGCTATTTACGTTAGATTACTTTGTAGGAATAGTATTTTATTACAAAGGTCATGAAGCATGATGAATCCTATTTTTATATCACTTTTCAACCACATAGTAATTCAAAGTGGTTCACGTCCTAAGACATAAAACAACATTAAGACAAGATAAATGATGAGATGAGAAAAACATGACCATAAAAAAAGGATATGAATATATGTCAAATATAATAATAGAATAAAGCAGATTAAAGGGGAGAATAAAAATGATGGTGCAGTCCAAGTTCTTTGCAGATATAAACGGTCCCACATTTAGTTTAATATAATGCTGAGGCAAACGGAAGCTTTAATTTAACTTTGTGTTTTGGAGCAACTTTTACATGGAGTTTTTCCTGCACAATAAAGTACATCATTGTAGAAATAACGTTATTCATTTAGACTTTAATTTCATGAATGAATTCACCCATTAATTTTCTGTTCCTCTTCCGCATGTTGGATTCTTTCCCAGCGTACTTTGAGTGGAAGGCAGAGAAGCACCCCGGGCTGTATCTATATAACATTACTGACATACAATCTCAATTAAAACGTTCATACAACTTGTAGTAACCACAAATTGATGCAATCTTAAAACGAGACTTCCAGATATAAAGCTGCTGATAAAACATAGATTAGACATTTGGCATTACATCCTCGGAGGGTGATGCCCGATTATGAGGATGAAGGCAATAATCCATTGCCCCTCGGCTTGGCCATCATCACCGACTCTGAATGGAGCTTAATGCTGCTGCTGGCTATTCGGCCGTCTGTACCTGGAGCTGAAGGCAGAGTGCTGCAGGTGCAGCTCAACAGGTTCACAAGGATCACACTGATAAGCGATTAGCTCCGTAGTGGGTAAGAAAGAGGAGTTCTAGGATTACTTGACCGGATTATGTGGACCAGGAGGAAGCCGCCTCTTGACTTTAGAGCTGATGAAATTGAAAAATCAAGGCGAGTTCCTCTCATTTATGCACTGATTATCATCCTAATAGTGTAGTAATAATGATGTCCTAATCTGATTATATTTGAAACAATACCTTTTGAGTGTACTGGATATTGCCAGCAATTAATTCCTCACAATTGATCTAATGCCCACATTTAATAAAATCCTCTATCTTGGGCCGTATTTTGACATCTGATAAATCTCCAAGTGAATTTCCAACCTTTTTAATTGATAATGTCAACTGCATACCAAGGCCTGGTCATAAATTGGATACCCCTTGAGTTGTTAACGCATGTTTTCACTCTGGATGTGGAGGCTACGGTGATGGAGTAGCACATGGAGATTATATCCTGTTGCATGCATGCAGTTCGCTGTTGGCAGTAGTTACATATTTAGGATGCAGCTGAGGATCACGTCTTACTGATCATATTCATGTGTGTGTGGTTACTTGCCTTAATACAACGATACATATACGGAAAAGTGCAATTGTGTATGGTATGAGCATTTTTATGTTGTACTTTAGATGCTATACTACCGATGAGTAAGGCTGGTGGAACCCCAAAAAGAGCATTATGCAATAATAAATGTGTTCTAGCTATACATTAGGTGGAGCTCCTCAATCTGAGGTTATATAACAACCCCCATCCCTCTAACCATATTGTAATGTGAAGATATTGGAGAGGAAAACATTTTCACAGGGCACAGAGATCAACAAGAAACATCCTAAAAGAATTTGACTGAATTGCATTAGAATACAAGTGAATACATATTTTGACAGTGTGGGGGTTGTGTTGGCAAGACAGTAGTTACATCGATTTAAATGACCCTAAAAAAAAGCAGCAGGTTGAAGAGCGATATTTTCATTTGATACCGCCTTTGAATAAAGTAAAAGCACAACGCTGAACACGCTGATTTCTTTTGTGGAATAACAAATACTCTCAGGAGCCATTGCTTAATGAAAACCTTTCACCACCAAACTGACGGCGCCCGAGTGGATTGCCAAACTAATTCTGGAAGTTTTCGGTCCGTCAGAGTGCCGGAGGAGTTTCCCAGTTAGATCTTTCACTTGTGCTTCCCTCAAAGTCATCATGTGCCGTGCTCGCCCGGAGGAAGTTGAAGGACCATCAGTACACTCGCTGCAGAAATACACTAGGAAGGCAGTGGGCTGCTGAGGACCAGTGTGTGCTGGAGAGGGGTATTTACTGATCAGAGGATTAGGGCGGCGGCAGGCGCAGAGATGGAGGAGACGACAGCAGGGGTGTCGGAGAATGATTAGGCTGCCTCTAAGCCAATTGGGGAAATGGGACTGTGGCCAAAAAGACATGACGCTAGGTAGAGAGGAAGAGAGGAAGAGAGAGCGACACATCGGAAGGGAGATGACTGAGGGAAAAGTAGGGAATGAGAAAGGAGGAGTGAGATTCACAAGACCAGAAGGGGAGGGGAGGGGCCTGTAACAATATCGAGAGAGCGAGAGAACACGATAGCAGCTGACGATGAAGGACAACAAAAGAGGCCAGCGCAAAAGACGAGAATAAACAGAAGGAAGGATCGCGGTCTCAAGGTGAAAGGAGAGAGAGAGAACTTCCATCAGGTTTTTTTCCTCGCCAAGGACCCGGCGCTGCGGTCACCTTTACGGCACACTTTCCTCTCTTGCCAATATGTCCTCCAGAAATATAACTATACAGGATGAAAAAGAGTGATTGTGGCCTAGTTTTTTGAAGGCTTGTTGAGGTCACAAACTTTTCAAATCCCATCTGTCATTTTGTCTGAGGGCGGGCTTCAGGGGTTTGGACGGCTGGTCACAGGTTCTGGTGCACAAATCTGTTTTTTTTAAACTTTAAAAAGTATAATAAGACCTAATAAAAAATTGCCAGTACTAGACATTCCAATACAACATGTACTTGGCAGTCTGTGCTGTCCCTAAATATGTGTCGGCTTCCTTATTAGTTGCCTTCAAGTTTGGCAAATATAGCAATTCAAGTTCTGTTGCATTTCCATCACGATGCAATTGCTTCTGCCAAATGAATACGATTTTAAATGTGTGTTTTAGTCGGCTGGAGCCATAGCTTGTTGTTAAATGTTTTGTCGGGGATTAAAAAAAAGAAAGGAGGTTTCCTTCAATTGGAGCCTTCTGGCAACTTAATCAATTCATTGTAAAAACTAAGACATCTTGCATTCACAGCTGAGCCACATGCCATTCCAATAGTGCGACAGATTGTGTGCAAAGTCCCACAAGAACTATTAACTGTGATTTGTGGAACAAATCTTAAAACTAATTAAGCTGCAACCCCATGGCGAGAATGTGAAGACTCATTTTGCTATCGGGAGAGGGCGGTGGGGGAAGGGGGAAATCGACAATCGATGGCTGACTAATTTCCAAAAGTCTTGTCCCGATTTGTGTGTGTGTGTGTGTGTGTTTGTGCACTGGGTGCAGAATCAATGGCGGCAAATTGAGTGCTGCGTAAACAGCGACAGAGTGATTGACCAAAACCGAGTACCAGAGGGGAGCCAAGCCAACCTTATTGGCGGCACACTCCATTCTTTTGGAGTTCTTGCCAGGGAAACGGACAGCCGGTGCCATTTGGAAAAGGTTAGCGCAGTCTGCAAGGCACTCACACTGGAATGGAAAGAGAAAATCTAAAGAACGGCGAACTGGAAGTTACTCACTAATATGTTGTGTGTGTACACAGCCTGACACATCGTCGTCTCTTTACCGCTCGCTGTGTTTATGTCTGACATGCATTATGTCCAAAAAACACACACACAAAAACACTGTGTGAAGATAAAATGAACAATGCCTGTGTCTATTGTCGAACTCAAACAGGTAGTGCTATTAACTCTGAGCACCTGTCTCGGAGTTAATTGCACTACCTGTTTGAGTTCATTGTGATAGTAACATAACTGCATCCATTTCCAGGCAGCATCTGGTGGGCTGTTAGTTTATCTGTTCACCGTGATGTTGGAAAAACAGTCAGCGCACACCATTACATTTTTTTAACAAAATTAGATAATGCATTTTTTTTTTTTTTACCGGATCTTTATTTCAGAGCAAACGGGTATTTTGATGTTTGCTGACTGGAATGGGACACTCTTGTTGTTTAAGGCCACATTTACACATAGCCGGGTATTTACAGAAACAAATATTTCTGCTGCTCCGTTTTCAAAAATAACGTTGTACACACAAGGTTGTTTTCAAAAAAGTTTCTGTTTATATGAACCCGCATAAATACGCCGTCCGCATAGGACGCTCACATGACGTGAAGCATTTGTAGTCGCATACTGTGACGTTTGACAACCTAAAACTCTGTTTGACCTCGTTCACACGCAAACACAAAAACGGAGTTTTCAGAAATCTCCACTTTGTCCAGAGTTTTTAGAAATGATCGTTTTCCGTGATACAACCTCAGTTTTTGTGTAAATGAAAGGCCAAAACGCATGAAAATATATGCGTTTTCCCATTGTGTAAACGGGGTCTACAATAACGCTCGATGGACAAGCCGCGGTTCCTTTTGGTGGGCTCATCTTCCCAAGTCGGTTGCCTGTCGGTATGCATCGTGCTGATCGGAGCCAGAGCGTAATTTTGTCGACAAATAGCGTGAAGAAAAAGTGTGAGATGTGGGGGTAAAGCCAAAACAATAACTGGCGTTGAAGAGCCTATTGTCTGTGACCACCTGTGACCTGTGTGTCTGATAATGGAGCGAGAGCTTCGGTTTGGAGGGTTGAAGCGGTACTCTGGCGGAGAGTCTCTGGCATTGTCTCTCAGAGGTCTATCTATGATTATACCACCTAAACTGATTAACATAATATGGATAGAAGGAATATCATTATAAACAATAAATGTGTCTGACAAAGTCACAACTAAATTCCCTTCTTAAATCCAGGCCATAATTTAAATGAATTCATGTAAAACAAAATTCTGGGAAAAGGGAATCGGTTCAAGATCGTTTCATAATGCCGGAGGCTCGAAGCTCAGCCATGTCATCGAGTTTAATGTTGTGGAACATGCTGTTGCTGAATATATCTCAGCATTAGATGGCACATAAAAATATAATCGCAATTGTTGCAGGCAGCTGACCTTCCAAATATGTAACATTTTTCAACACTCTGATACAACCTTTTCTGGGTATCATTATTAGCACATACAATTAAGTAATTCATTAATAAAATATGTTTCTTTTCAATTTAATTCAGTTTATTTTGGATAGCCCGATATCCTATTTTTCTTTTCTTAAGAGGGCTTTAAAAACATCAAGAATCTTAAAAAAAATATATATATATTTTTGAAAAGGCATCACATCATCAGAGTCAAATATTACTTTCAACATAGAAACCATCGACAAAAATGACGTGAGATGTGTTCAATGACCACAACCAGCGACTCACCGGACGAGCCTTCTGACTGCTGCGGCTGCAGCTTCCTTCCAGTTCCGTTAGCACCGCATCCATCTGCTTCTTATTTTGTCTGTATTGAAAACTATAAGCAGGCAACCACAATGCAGTTCAAATAACACATGCTATGCTGTATAATATATTGGCAATAGAGTTCATCCCTCTGCTCTTTGCATTCACATCCTCTTTTTTAAGATTCATATGACCATGATTTGTTTAATTACTCCTTCATGCTAACTGAGTCCGATGCTGTTTAAGCCACTGAGACATTTTTCCACTGCATTTAAAGCGTGTAACTAAATAAGCGTCACATAAGCATTTTTTGTTTTCACATGCAACACGACTAGTGATGTGTTCACTCCAACTGTGACGCAACCCTTTGGCTTGCATACAAATGTCATGCAAAGACGTGCCAGTTGAACTATTTCAACTGGGACAAGCATTATAAAGGTTGCTTGACGGACCTGCCAAAGCATACATTTAAGCCTTTTAAGAATCTCCATCATTATGCAGTTATTTCGGCCTTCTTTTATCCAATAATTGCTAAATCTGTAAATTCTGGGCTCACACTGCTGTACTGACAATGATTAATTCAGCGACATGAGAGTGGCGGCCAGTGGAGTGAATACAGCTTTGTGTAATTCACCGATCTGTATTCCCTGTGTTCTTCTGGTAATTTAGCGTGCATTGCATGCATCCCTAGCTCATCGCTGCAATGTCGCTTTACCGGACACATTGGAAGCAGGACTACAGTAATCAGCACGTAGGCGCGCTGCATGTTAGTGACCACGTACGTGAATACAGCTGTATTCACTGTATCAAGAGGATTGGTTAGCCGACGTAGCGAGGACTTCCACAATATGATAAACGTAGCCATAGTCCTCTCCAGCGCGAATGGACGCAGTCTAACTTGTGCAAAAAAACGTCAGATGAACGTTCAATGTGCGTTTGGGGTGAACACACATGAGAGGCGACGGCCAACCTGCTCTGTGGGCTGTGTTCACTGAGCGCAGAACGAGAAGGCTCCCACAATGTGGCATGTACGGTGTTACTGTGTAAGCCATCTAGGATTAGCCCGTTAGCTTGATACCGTGCGCTGATTAGCACGAAACAGAAAGCACAGCTGAGGATCATAGGATAGTTTGGCTTGTACTTTGTAATTTTCAAAAAAATATTTTTTGTATGAATGAATTAAATGCGTGACTGTGTCAAGACCTTCCATGTAAAAAAAATAATGTGAACGTCATGGTGCAGCTGAAGAGGTCAGAGGATTACGAAAGCCAATTAGATTCATCCTCTGCGGACTACGAATGTATGTACAAAATATTGTTTAGAAAACTATTTGAGGGTTTGAAGTATATATATATATATATATATATATATATATATATATATATATAATATTTTTCCTTATATTAAATAATTATCTTATTTAATTGATAGTAATTTAGGATAGGAATATATAAGCATTATACTTCTAAATGTCAGTCTTTCAATTTTGTTTATTTGATTTTTGTATTCTAATGATCGACTGAATTAAAAACATAAACAGACATGCAATCCATCCAATAGTATTGCCAATTATCCAAATATTACTACGATTGATGCAGACCCTTTTTCCAGCTGAGGAAAGCAACAAAAACACACATTACAGATATATCTCACGTAAGTAAAAAAGCTTCTTAGATGGCTTTTATGTTCATAGTAAAAAGTTGATTGAAAAACAATCGGCTCAACTTGATAACACGTCTTAGAAATTACAAAATTTCAAAAGATGAGTACTTGTGAAGATTTTTTTCACTTAAATGTGTGAACTGTCAAACCAGCAACGCAATGCGAATGCACAACATTTACTGAGATTTTGAAGTTTGACTTTCCTCTATTTAAGTGCAGTGAGACGTGGAAAAATGAGGCATAGCGTTCCACTGGCAAGAGACACAGAGGCACCGTATTCATGAGTGGAAAGATCCTCACTGTGCGTCTGCTGGGGGTGTCAGCACAGCACCACCACAGCACCACCACCACAGCACCACCTTCTGCCATTGCACTCTGTCGGAGCAGCAAAACAACTCCTGCCATTGTGCCCGCTGATGACAACGACCTTCTGCTCAACCCAACGGGGACAGGGAGGGGGGGGGGTTCAACTTTACTTTTGGAATGGAGGATGGGTGCTTCAAGGAGACGGAGGACATCCAACTCATAAAAGTCCAAATAGTGATGAGAGGGAAACTCAAGGCAGGGGGAGGGATGAGGGAGAGAAGATGGCTTTGAAGAGGAGTTAAGTATGATGGGGGGAAAGGTCCCGGGAGAGGAGTAGAAAGACGGAGAGAGCATTGGAAGGCTCCGTTGAGGAGCGAGGAAGGGTGTGAGAGGGGAATTTAAAAAAAATCCAATGAGAGAAAAAGACGTTCTTTCCATCCATACAAATTAAGCTGTCTGTGTCGGTGAAGTAATGTTCCATAAGTCACGTCCATTAGCTAACACGTTGCATGGATTCTGCACAAATGCTACTATTTGCTACTACCTGTATCGAAAGAAGGAGAGAGTTGTGCAGTTTTCATATGGGGATGGGGGATTAGGGGAGATCAGGTTGCCGTTTGAAGCCGGGGGAAATATCTCAAAACGGAATGTTCTCTCCACTTCATTGCGAGCGAGGCAGTGAGATGAAGCGGTCGGTAACAAACCGAGACAAGCCTCAGCTAGGGAAGATGAATCTGAAAGCAAATCTGCCTACAAATATAGCCCACCAAACCTGGGAGAAAAGGAAGGGGAGAGAGAGAGAGAGAGAGAGAGAGAGAGAGAGAGAGAGAGCTTATCAAATATATTTGGCGATCGCTGATCATGACATGTGCCTAAAAGCTAAAAATATGTTCGAAAGTATAGCGAAGAGGCAGTGAGGGGAGGCGGAACGAAGTCTCATACTTATGAACAATAAGGATAAGAGAGATGCTGATTTGAATGAGAGATGAAGGGTACAGTGGGGAAGCTACAACCGCGAATAGGGAGGATGGTTAATGAGCAGGTGGAAAAAAATAAGGAAATCAACCATCCAGAGACGTGATTGAAAACTCGAGAGCGGATGATTGTTCATCACAGCCCGTTTGACGCCCAGCGAGGTCCGAGCGCGTTAATGTAGCCTCGTGATGTTGATCGATGCTGATGCATTACATTTGAGATGACACCAGAAGTTTTTTTTTTTTATCGCTTTAATTTTTCCGACTCCACTGCGTCGAGTTGACGGGCTCGAGTAAAGTCAGAGAAAGTCATGTCATCTTTGAACTTGAACTTGACAGTAAGTAATGGAGAGCATTTCTGTGTGAGAGGCGAATCGACAGAGCGCGAACACACTGAAAGGAAACGCAGAGGGAGAGAGAGGAGAGAGAGGAGAGAGGGGAGAGAGAGGAGAGAGGGCGAGTTGAAGAGGCTTGGATCAAACACCCCCTCCCCGCCTGGGGATGTGCTGACTGGCAGAAAGGGACCGCCGAGGGAGGAAGGAGGTAGGAAGGGAGGGGAGGGTCAAAACAGGAGGATCACACTGAGAGAAGAGGTGGAAACATAAAGAGTTAGCCTTGTTGACTAAAACAAGTGACCTTTATTGAGAGTACAATAAAGTACATTGTCTTACAAGTTTGAAATCATTAAACAATAAGTGCTCCAACATTGCAGAAGTTGGCTCTAAACTTTCAGTATCAAACTGAAACTTTTTGCCATACAGTAATTTTAACTTTGTCAATGTTTTTCAAACAAAATGGAGAACAAATATGATTGCAGTCGCTGAGCTTTGAGTCACCTTGACTTGACTATAAATGATGGAAACACATGATCACGGCATGTTTAGTGGAACTGTGGCCGGAGATTTGAACCGAACAACCTTCGTATGCCGGTGAGGGCGAAAGTAAATAACATTTCCAAAGTTAGCCAGTTTAGCATGGACCTCGTCTAACTTTGACAGCTCCTCTCAATAGCTCGAGGAAATGTGCCCCGTGTAGCATAAAAAGCCCCGTGTCACGGAGGCAGGACCCTACATAGCAGGGCAGAGTAGGGGGAGGGATAGGAAAGTAAAGCGGGTAGAGACAGTGAAAAAGAAAGGCTATTATACATTTTTCATTAAGTTTCCAGGCTCTAAGTCACATCAAAGCCTCTCAGAGATAGAGGGGAGGGGAGAGAGAAAGAGGGAGCGAGAGAGAAGGAGACACAGGATGTTCTAATTAACTTCACAGTCGCTTGCTCTCCCCCTTCTCTCTCTAAGTATATAAGTGTGTCTCTACCCTGCCCACTGTCTGTACGCCTGCCTTGTAAATTCATCACGACACCCCCCCATGAACAAAAAAAAATTAAAAAGTTGGGAGTTGCAGCTTGTGTAAGGGCGATCGAGCGGCACAATCCAGGGAGGAGGGAGGGAGACGGGGGGGGGGGAGCATGAAGTCAAAGAGAAGGGGAAAACAGTCTTGAGGTGTTGCTGATGCCACGCCTATAGGAAAGGAGGAAGAAGCAAAAGACTCGCCCTTCCCACGCCACTCTGCTGTCTCATGGTGCATTCAAGTGACATGGGGGAAAATGGGAGACTCAAGTCGCAACTCCCTCAGCTTTAAGGACACACTTATCTTCTGGCATCCGAGCTGTGCTGCTCCAACAAGAAAAGGCTTGTTGTTTAGCAAGATGGATAGAGGCAAACTTCCTTTTGATGCTGTAAAAGTGAAATAAAAGAAGTTTATTTGGAGTAAAAAGCTGAGCAAGAGCAACGCCAACGGAAGTATGAATGTATCAATTCATTAACGTTTGAGTCATCCCACCATCTTTCCACACACAACTTTCCAGAGTGCAGGACCCTCTTCCCTTCTATCACCACTCCTCTCCCGTATGTGAGTCAACAGGAAGTCGCTCTTCACATTGAGCGTAGAGTGTACACCAACTTGACGTCTTTATCCCGTGACGGAGCTGTTAGTCTCCTTCCGGAGGGCTGACGGAAATGAGCTCCGTGTCAAAGAAAGTGGTTACATTACTCTGTATAGAAGTGCATCTGGCTGCCGGAGAGGAGAGGAGAGAAAAAAGAGAAACACCAGAGAAAGTGAGAAAGAAACTAAAGTGAGTCATTAATCTGAGTAGGTATGTTCTCCTTGTGAGTGCGTTTCGGTCAGCCTTAAATATTTGTCAATAAAACCCAACCAATTGACCACTAATCCCCTGATGTTTTATTGATGGAAATGGTTGCTAATTCCCTCAAACTCTGCAGGCACTGCAGGTAATTGTTAGTGTGATTTGTACCGACTTGAGATTTAACAGACCAGAAAGAGAGTCTGTGGTCTCTGGGCAACCGTCCACAGAGAGCTGGAAGGACTCGAGCAGCTCCAACAGAGGTGTCAAACTCATTTTCACCGTGGGCCACTTCAGCGTCAAGGTTGCACCTCAGAGAGACGGTTATAACTTTAATTTCCAATTCAGTTTATTTTATATAGTCCAATATCAAAAATGACAAATTTGCCTTATAGGGATTTTCAATCTGTACACATACAGACCTCACATTGGATCAGGAATGTAAAGCAAGGTGGCGTTTCACTTTGCTTATCCCCTTCAAAATAAAAGCACCGTTTTTTTTTCTTCTTAACAGCAAAGACCCACGACAAACTGGTCCATGACCCACGACACATTCAAACTGGTCCGTGACCCACTTGTTGGTGGTCATATGCCTTTTTAAGTCGTTGCGGGCACATCAAATGAGGTGGTGGGCCAGATCCAGCCCGCGGGCCTTGAGTTTGACACCTGTGAGCTGTTGCATGGAGGACGTTCAGATCCAGTTCATGGTTCCAGGACTCTTTAGTGGGGCTGCTGTTCCCAGTTCCCTTGTATTCAGGAGCCATTCAGTTAAAGACTACGGTTGATCCAACAGCTACAAAGGCTGGAACTAATGAAAAGTGAAGGCTGAATGCTCTGCTTTGCTCCACTATTAACACACCGTGAAGAAGATTGTGAGGGGGAATATTTCTGAATTAACAATGGATGAACTGACTACTTGGGTGTGATGTTCACAAGAATCTGTGACATATAGACTTTGACAAATCCAAAATGATGTGCTTATCAAGGTCAAAGATGTCAGCTATCCGCACACTTTATCGCAGTTTTTTTGAGAAAGTTGGTTCGCCTTACTTGTTCAGCTGTGGAGCGGAACATTGGTCATTTTTTTCTTTATATGGTCACATTAGGCAAACTGCCTCCTTATCTCCGATCATGCAGACAAACTTTGTACGTCATTCCATTAACTCGCATCGTTTTGGGTGCTTTCAAAGTTTGCTGCGAGCTCCAGAAACATTTTAAACTGTATTATTTCATAAATTTGCAGGATTAAGGATCACTGGAGCACTAAATGGTCTTCTCCTGGCACAGAAGCACTCTCCGGTTGATGCAGTTTTCTGGTTTGTTTTAAGTCGGTCGTCTGTTTTATGCAAATGCTTCTATATTCTTCTATTGATAGCCTATTAATTCGGGTTTGTGTGTGGCGGTTGTGTGAATCGTTTAAACTGCCTTTTTAGGAAGCTTCATTTGTATATGACTTTCAAAATATTAACGGGATTATCCCAACTAAATATGAGTTAAATAAAAAAACAATTAAATAAAAGGGCAGTAATTCATGGTGATAATCCCACAGGGAATAAGCGCCTTACTCTGCAGTTCCCTCTACAGGGCCCTCAACCCCATTTCAGATCACTCTTTGTTTTACAGCCTTTTGTGTTTTGGTTGGGTCTCTTCTCATCAACCTCGTGTCCAAGTACTGCATCCAACCGGTCACAGCTCAGAGTTACAGCCATCAGCATCAGTCCTGGGCTTTAGTCGGCCCTGTATCCAAGAGGACGCGGGATTTAATGTCTTCATGGCGGCGTTATCAATAAATAGCCTGTGCAGTGTCTGACTTATTTGTCGACATCGTTAATGAAATTGCAAATAGAAAACAAATGAAACTTTCCAAGCATTAGTTTTGAGAGAGTAAAATCATTTGGATTCTGAACTCGTAGATAGTCGACTCCATCAGACAGTAGTTGCAACTTAAGAACATCAATGACGTGTTATTATTTTAAAAGCAATAATTTAGCATTTTTCTATTAAAATGATTGCACATCATTACAGTTGAAAATATTGAAAATTCATTCAATTCAAGGTAATTGCTAAGAGAGAGTGTGTTTTAAAGGTTTAGCTGCTTGAAGACATGGACATGTATTTCTAAGAAAAGACTTTGGAAAACTTTGATCAGAGGTAGTTTGCATTTGTTTTTCACAACCTTGGACTCCCAGTTGATTGACGACGTCTTTAAACATCGGACAAAACTCTGAGCCAACATCATATTTGCGTTAGCGACGAAGAGAAACACAACAAGCCAACATTGGACAACTGATTGAGGAGTTAATAGAAGAGTGCAGGAGATGACAGCGGTCCATCTTCCCCACACAGATCACACCCACAGCTCTGCAAACATTAATTGGTAATGTGACCTTGGGCACATGGAGGAAAACAGTTCTAGCTTATGACCATGATTCATAATGTGCTTATTTTCTCATCTTCAAATGAGACTTAGAAGATTATAAATCATTTGAGCTCGTCTTGTCACGTAATCCTGATGATCCCTGTTGGTTTGCATAATCCATAACTGGTACACAAACAACACCAGGACTCAGGGAGCGCCTAATGAAATCTGCTGCATGCGCTTCTCTATTTGATAAGTGAAATGGAGTTTTGTTTTCCCCAAATGTTAAGACCTCCATCATGTGCTGCTGGTTAGAGCAGTTGGAAGTTGTCTGGTAGTAAATAACCTTTTTGAGGTTTTAAAGCCAGAGCAACTAAAAAATGCTTTTGTAAAATAATTGGACTTAACAAAGTAAGCAGCACCATGTTAATGTTTCCTGTGGCCTACGGGCACAACCAGTACAATACATAAACCATGTGAGTCCGAGATGAAAACAAGGTTTCCCACAACAAAAGCAATGCGAGTTTTGCATAGTTGTATCACACATGTCCGTCTCGCCTCGTAGCTTCAGAGACACTTTGACAATTTTATTGAGTGGGTTGAAATTGAAAACAAGCGAGATCTTGTCTCTGTATACCTCTTGAAAGGCAATCAAATCATCCATCCTCACAACATTTAAAATTCTGATCTGAAGCGAGGAAAAAAAAAGCTCTTTCACAACAACATAACGGTGCAAAATGATCCCGTGAACGCCGAAGTTTACTTTTTTTTGGTCCGGTCTTTAGAGGAAAAGGGAAACACGGGATTGTAAGACTACAGTTCTCAGACTGTCAGATCTCACCTCTAATAAAGCACAAAGCGGTCCATGACGAGTCTGGCACAATGTGCTGTCAATATGCCTCGCAGATGAGCGCATTAGCTTGTCGCTACTGTCAGCACCAGCCTGATGCGTATGGAGCCGGCTGCGTTTGGCCTTTAAAGCCTTGCACGGACGTGGACTATTGTCTCTGACACATTTGCCTCTTCCTTTTTTGTAAAAAACTGCGTGGATGCTGTTGCTCGACACGTCTGCTGTCTGCTCGTCCCTCGCGTATCAAAAGCAGCCTGCCCCCGGTGTCGATCTCTCCCACAGTGCATCAGTGAGAAACAATTGGCCTATCAGGCGGCAGGAAGGAGGCTAATGAATAGATTGTGTGAGTTGCCTCCAGAAAGACGAAGAGACGGGCCGGCAGACTGAGGCGCTGCCGCAGAATCATGACACATTCTCCTAATGTGATACGCAGAGAGAGCAGGACCAGAAATGTCACGATTGAAGTTTTAATACGAGTTAAGCTCGGTGTTATACAAAACAACATAGACATGTGTGTGGCAGTGTAGCAGTGCACACTGTGGCGTAGCACAGGATAATATAGTGTGGAGTATGGAAACGCAGTATAGCATGATATTATATAGAGTAGTATGGTACATTATAGAGCATAGTATGGCATTTAATAAGATAGTATAAAGGAGAGTGAAGCACAGTGTAATATAGAGTATAGTATAGCATAAAGCACAGTATAGTATGTATTCATATGATATAGTATAGTTGAACGTAAAACAAGTTCTAGAATAGTAAAGGATAACACACAATATAGTGTAGCACAGTATTGTATGTGTATTATTACGTTGTATAGGAGGTATTGCACATCATGTAGGATACAATTATATTGATTTATAGTATTGTTACCTTCGCATTGAAAATGAAGTGCGTGCGTGTTATTCGCATAAGTAAAAAAGTATTAAACCGAATCGCATGAAATTTGGTGGGATGATTGGTTATTATGCAGGGACCATTTGATTAGATTTTGTGATTGATCGGGTCAAAGGTCAAGGTCATGAAAAGGTCAATCTTCTTTTTACTATAGCATGGTCAATTTATATCCAATTGGCAACTAATGCCAACATGTTCATAATTCAATGCTCAAACTTGTGATATGCGAAGGTGTGCGCTCCACCGAGTGCCCGTTCTAGTTCCATTATTATATTGTATTAATGACAATATGGTATGCAAGTTCTATGAAGTATGGTATTAATCACATTGCTGTGTAGGGTTGTTTTATAAATGGGCCATGATGCGTTCACATGAGGCCTCAGCTCGAGAACATCGAAGGGAGCGACAAATCCATTTCCTCTGCAGCTCTTTGCTTCCCTCAAGGCTCCCTGCTGCCACTCATCTCATATCTCTACTGGAGAGCGGCGGCAGAAACCGTCTGCACCTCATACACACCAACACACGGTGGATGCATATAAAGAAAAAGCTTCTCTCTAAAGGATGCCTAATTGTTTTTTATTGACTTTAGCGGTAGCAACAGATATTGTGTGATGGTGTAATGACAAAAGATTAGCTCCTCATGCGAGGCTGGATAATATCAGCAGGAGGTGGAGAAAAGCTTTGCAGAAGGCCATCACACCAGATAAGCACTGTAAGCAATGTGATTATGTGGATTGTAGTGTAATCTGAGCCCTATTAATATGTTTAATTGTAACTATTTGCAACGGCCCTGAAGCTCCTACCCGTGATTGCTTGGCAATCGTGCAAAATGTTATTCCATGAAGTGCTAAGCTAAAATCTCTGCAGGCAGGCAGCGAGCATAATGCTCTTATACATATATTGGCATGCTAATAAAACATGCTTTGTGACGGAATTTAAAAATTCAATCAGGTTGAGGCAGAGGGGCGGTAAATGCATTTAGGAATATGAATAGCTGTCTCTCTCTCCTCACGGCCAGATTGTACTCTGAAATTTATTTCTTACAGAGAAATCCTCATCTTCTCGCCTCATCCCCCCCCCCTCTCTCGTTCTCTTTCCGGTCGCCCTTTGTTACCACCTTGTTTTTCCTCCGCTCTCATTCTCTCCTCCTCAATTTCTCAATTTCTCCATTTAAAATGTACAACCCTGTTACTCTCCCTCTCCCTACCCATTTAAACACCTCCACCCCTCCCCCGTCGATCCCTCCTCTCTGTCATCAGATAGGGGAGCTCAGCGAAGAAAAGCCCGTCTTGACTTCAAACACCTCCCCGTCGATTTGTCTCCACCCTGTCTCAACTGCAGAGGAGGCACAGCCCTAGAAATCAACCCCTGCCCCCCCCCCCTCACTACTGTTTGAATCTAGTTATTATTCTCTCCTGCTATAGATCTCCCACTTCCTTCCTCCTCTCTTCTGGTTTGCGTCTGTTTTGCTCCTTGTTTTCTTTCTTGAATGTGATATTGCTCGTGGAGCCTCCATCTCTCTCCCTCTGTGGCATGGGAATTGTTTATATCACCGTTGTTATTACTCAAACAAAATGTCTGTCTTTTGTTCCAATTGGTTCTCTGCGTGACAATATGAATATAAATGTGTATCTTGATGACGTGCCACGAATGAAAAAAAACTCTTTCTTGAATTTGCAGGAAGAAAACAAAATTAATAATGCACCCACGGACAACATGGATAAAAATGATAGCAATTATGGAATATTTAAAAAGCCCCCAAGAGCATTATTAAGAAGATTGTTTTGTCTGAGTGTTTTCTTTGAGCTACAGAGGCATCCATCCGGCAGCCTTTGTATATGTTTGTATGTTTCTGGGTTTGTGATGGAGTACACAAGACTTTCAATGATGCAACCAGAGGAAACTCAGGGTCAACTATCCCCGGGAATCTCCCACTGCAGAAACTGGGACTTAGTGTTGCATCCAAACTGGGTGTGTGCTACAATATGTACTTGTCTGTATTATTATTGATGCATTCAAAAAATTATGGATAAAGCACACAGCTAAATGCTTATTCACATTAATTGCACTGAAGAACTTCACCTATAATTATAGCACGTCAAATGTCATTCATGTTTTTCTTTATTTGATACTTTTGTAATCCTCAACTGCAGTATATTCAATTCAGTTTATTTGTGTAGCCAAATTTCACAAATTACAAATTTGTCTCGGAGTGCTTTACAATCTGTACACATAGTGCATATAAGTGCATTCAATTGTATGTGCTGGACCTTCGTGCATATCTTGTTCTGAATGTTTATGCGCATATTTTAAAAAAGTGTTTATGAAAGCCCTTCACCTCATATTAATTCCCTTGTTTACTCAGACGTTTAGAAAAGAAGAGAAAGAAAGAATCATTTGTGGAATCTTCCCCTTTCTCACAAACTAGGCGGGGCGTTGCAACCTGTATCTTTCAATGAGAGGGTGGGAAAGAGAGAATATGGGAATAAAGGCTAAATTATGCTTCTGCAAAGATTAAATGAGCACGCTAATTTTAAGTGGCTCGACACGTACAGCTCCAAAACCCCCGGCAGACATTTGATTTTTCTTTGTGTTGAAAACTTTGTGATTGTTTACTCTTTACCGACTACTACTCTTTTCCAAACCACAGTCAAAAAGTTTTACATTCGAAAGTCTATTAAAGTAAGAATTCCTGTAAAACAAATGTTATGGCTCTTCAGCTGTTATATGGCCTCTCCGATGTAGCTTTAAAGAATAAAATGAACTTTATTGTCAAAGACATAACTAGACTCAAGGTTCAAACAATACAAATTAAATATTTGAGATCCCAGCCAATGCAAATAGAAATGGTCCGTCGGGCCCTGCTCATCTCTCTAAACTTAAAGAATGAAGTAAAACTGAACAAAATGCAATAACTGAACTAATAGGCCTCTGCATCCCAAAATAAAGTAACACATTTAAAAAAGCGGCAACCCAAGAGTCTCACCCACGCCACGCCACTGCGAGGGCTTTGTTTTTTCTCCAGTTCACCCTCGCTGATGATGCCGTGCTAAAATCCTGTACAATGTGGTTTAAAAGGTCTACATCTTCTTGGCTTTTAATAAAAACAACAATATCATCGGCATATGCCGATGAAATCATTTTTTTATTAAAACCAGGTAAAACTAGACCATGCAGGCTAGAGCGTATCTTGATGAGGGGCTCGAGGGAGAGTGCGTAGAGCATCCCGGATAGAGCACAGCCCTGCCGGACCCCTCTACCCACTCTAAAAGGAGCACACAGCCTGCCGTTTATCTTCAGCACACTCTCAACATTACTGTACATCACCTTGATCTTGGCTATGAAACCAGCGCTGAACCCAAACTTCCCCAGAACTTTCCATAGGAAGCTGTGCTCAACGCGGTCAAAAGCCTTTTCCTGTTCTAGAGAAATCAGACCAGTGTCAATACCCAATGAGCTGGAGACCTCCAAAACGTCCCGAATGAGGTGGACGTTGTCCACCATGGACCTGCCGGGGACGCAGTAGGTCTGGTCCCGGTGGAGGACCTGCTCCATAGCTCCCCTCAGCCTGGAGGCGAGGACCTTGGACAGAAGCTTGTAATCCACACACAGCAAAGACACAGGGCGCCAGTTACCGATGTCCTGCGGGTTCCCTTTCTTAGGCAGTAACGTCAGTACTGCCCTACGGCAGGACATCGGCATGGAACCAGCGGCCAGACTCTCATTAAAGACCTCCAGGATGTCCCCTCCGAGGACATCCCAGTAGGGGTTATGGGTCTGTCGAGCTTCTCATTGGTCTCCTCGGAGACCTGAGGCAGCTCCCCACAGAGCCCCTCTGTCGACACTTCCTCCTCCCTATACTCACTGGTATACAGGGAGGAGTAGAACCCCACCGCTCGCTTACGGATCTGGCTTAGCTCCACCACCGGCTGCCCTGCGTCGGTCAGCAGTGAGTGGATCACTCGCCCCTGCCCACTCCTCTTCTCCAGGCCGAAGAAGAAGCTAGAGGGAGTGTCCATCTCTGCGATGGTCTGGAACCGGGACCTGACCAGTGCGCCTTGTACTCTCACCTCGAACAGGTCGGCGAGAGACACCTTTTTCCTTTTGAGGACTTCAATATGTCCTCGATCTCCTGTGGACTCACTCAAACTTTCTAGGTCCACTATTTCAGCCTCCAGGTCCTTCATAGATCTGGTGACGTCTCTAGTGACGTTGAAAGTGTGCTGCTGACAAAGAAGTTTCATTTCAGTCTTACCACGGTCCCACCACTGCCTAAGATTGTTAAAATCATTCTTCCTCAGCCTAAAAACACTCCAAAAATAAAACAGCACCTCCTTAAAATTCCTATCGAAAGTTAAAACTGAATTAAAATGCCAATACGCACTCCTGGGTAAAAAGTTCCTAATAAAAACATGACATAAAACCAAAGAATGATCAGTAAAACCAGCCGGAACAATGCTGCACATTTTAAAAATACTAAAATGGTGCTTAAAAACATACATACGGTCTAACCTGGCTGAGGAGGTTCTTCCCTCCCTAAGGTGGGACCATGTGTACTGTCGGCAGTCCGGATGCATCCTTCTCCACACGTCCACCAGGCCATGAGAATGGACCAGCCTCCTCAGAACCTGCTGTGAAGCTGGATGTGGCTCTGTGTGGTTTGTCTTTAAAATCATCTTCTGTGCAGTTAAAATCCCCCCCCAAGAATAAAAAATCCTCCGAGGCACAGTCATTTAAAACATCATTAATTTTAGATAAAAATAGCTTCCTCTCTGTTCCAGTTGTTGGAGCATAAACATTTATTAAAACAACAGTAAAAAGGTCGAACCGTGCTTTCACTAGGAACAGCCTCCCCTCGACGATGTGTTTGACCTCCAGTGACTTGGGACTGAAGGCCCTGGAGAAGAGGAAGCCCACTCCTCCGCTGAGGTTGGTGTTGTGGCTCAGGAGGACTTCCCCCCCCCCCACTCCCTCCTCCAGTCCGCCTCGTTGGTGCTGCCGCTGTGCGTCTCTTGTAAGAAGAGAACGTTGTTACCTTTCATTTTGTTAAATTCATAAATAGATGTTCTCTTCTTACAATCTCTCGCTCCATTCACGTTTAAAACTCCGACTCTAAATGTGCTCATTAAAAGAAAAGGGTTTAAAAACCAAATAAAACTTAAAAACAACAAATCAATTAAAAAAAACATTGGAGCTCTCCAACCCCTCCTGATGGATGCAAAGCTTGACCTTTAATAAAATCTTTTTAATTCTAAAAATCTCCTGCATATCTAAGTGTTTTTTTGCCATATGATAGCGGCAGGAGTAGTCAAAGGCCTACATCTCTTTTATTTTTAGTTTTATATAAAAACAGGCTGATCTCGTCAGCTGTATATAAAACTTTTTTTTTTTCTTGGCTGTTTAAAACCAGAGGAGGGTCGCCGTCCACTGACACCTCCTCACCCCCGTTTTCCCCCACCTGCCTTGCCCCCTCACTCCTCTCCTCTACCCTGCTGGCTTTGGCCTCGCCGTCATCACTCTCACCGCTTTTTTTTCTTTTCTTTTTTTCTTTCTGCACCCCCGCTTCCTCCTCATCCATCTTCACCTGCTCAGCCCCCCTCTCACCTGCACCGTCTTCCTCCGCCCCTACAACTCCATCCACCTACCCTACTACCTCCATGGGCTTTACACCACCCTTTTCTGTCCTTTTTATTTTCTTTTTCTCCCTCCTTATCATTTTCCACCCCACTCTCGACCTCCACTTCTAACCCCGTACCACCATCACCCCCCATGGCCCCCATAGCACCATCAACACTAGTTTTTTTTTTTTTTTAATCTGTCTCCTTTTTTTTCTCTTGTTCTTTCTTTTCCTCCATCCTCTCCACCTTTCACCTCCACCACCACACTGCTTTTGGCAGCTTCACTCCCTTTACTCACCACAACTTTTTTTTGGTCTGTTTTTTCTTTTTTTTTCTTACCCTCATCACTTCCCACCTGCCTCTCACTGCCCTGGCCAGCTTCACCACCAACACCATCACCAACACTCACCTCATCCACACTCACCACCTGTGGGTTGGGTACAGCAGCAGTGATGCCGCTGGCCGCACTATCCGTTGGGATCGGATCAGCAGCAGCGGCCGCTGCACCGGTCCCCGCTCCGGCCACGCCCCTTCTCAGCAACGCGGCCGTCGCGATTCCCGGCGGCGGCTCCCCAAGTGGGCGCCGCTTGGCGCGGAGCGCCTGACGGACCCGGGCCGTCCGCACCAGCTGCCGTCGGCTCGCTTCGAGCAGACCCTCGCGGTGTGCCCCTCCTCCCCGCACTTAAAGCACTTCATCGCCGATGAAGATGCAAAGATGTTGTAATCCCAATCATCTACTCGGACCCGGAAGCGCAGGTTGAGCTCCTGGCTCCGGTCGTTGAGTATCATGTAC
Source organism: Liparis tanakae (assembly GCA_036178185.1). NCBI lineage: Eukaryota > Metazoa > Chordata > Actinopteri > Perciformes > Liparidae > Liparis > Liparis tanakae. The sequence continues at coordinate 17,907,725 of CM070094.1, forward strand.
ACAGACCTGCGGTAACTCAGGATGTGCTTCATCGAGCTCTCCTTGAAGCCCGAAGCCATCTCCCTGATCGGGGAGACCAGCTTGCCCTGCCGGGAGAGCTCTCTGCTCAGGTACTCATCGGTAATGAACGGAGGGACGTTTGACACAAGGACGCGGACCGACGGCTGCTCCAGCGGGAACACCTGCACAAACAAATCTCCCACCGAGAGACCCTCCTCTACCACCTGGTTCACCTTCGACACCTGGTCCAGGAAGATCACGACCGAGCCGTTCATCTTGGCCGCGGTCTTCACGCTGTCGAACCCGACCTTCTTCCCGACTGCCCGGGCCAACTCCTCCACGCTACACGGGGTGTCACCGGCGATCTTCATGCCGTGACTCCTCGTGTACGTAAGCGGCGGCACCGCGTCGTACATGACGCCGCGAGCACCCCGGTGAGACACCGGCAGGGGGAAGACACCCAGAGAAAAGAAACCCACTAAACACCAAACAAATTAAACTAAAGTGAACCCAAACTAATAAACCACATTCAATAAATACATGTACCTATAAAGAAACGAACAGACAGACACATACAACGCTCTTTCAGCCGCTCTCATACACACACAACCTGCCTCACTGACTCCCAGCGCGAACTGAGAGAGAGAGAGAGAGAGAGAGAGAGAGAGAGAGAAAAAACACTGCTTGCCATATGGGACATTTCGGGCCACACCAAGCCGTGGAGCCATAGACGGATTAACAAACCACGGGCCCCTGGGCCTGGACGTATCAAGGCCCCCCCCCCCCCCCTCGAAAAAAAAAAAAGTATCCCTTTTTTTTATATATATATATATATAAAAAAAAAACATAACGCAAATTATATGATAGCAGTGACTTCGGTTATATGAATTGAACAAATAACTTTTGTAATTGTTACAACCACACGGCTCAAAGTGGAAATAACATAGGGAGACCACACATTATTAAATTAACTATTTACAAAAATCCGTAACTGAGAAGCAAAAAAAGGTAAAGCGAAACATGTAGTTGTAACAGTTCCCTCACCTGCCTGATCACCTCGTTAGTCCCTCATTCCCTCCACCTGGTCCTCACGCCCTTCTCACCTGCAGCCCATGCCCTCATTAGTCCCTCACTATTTAGCACCCTCACTTCCACTTGTCCTCTGCCAGATTGTTTTGTGTTCTTGATGACCAAGCTGTCCAGCGTTACCCAGTGTGTTCATACGTTCTTGTCTGTTCTGTTTCTGCCGGAACTTCCAGTAAAGTAAATTACATTCCAGTTCGTCTCCTGAGTCGTGCATTTGGGTCCACCCTAAATCCAGCCGTGACAGTAGTGCAGATCAGCAATGTGTATGTGTAGTGCAAAAATGGCAGCAGGGGAACTGGGGATAACAGGCGCTCAGTGTTGGGAAGGATACTTTCAAAATGTATTCCGTTACAGAATACATGCCCAAAAATGTAATCTGTAATGTATTCCGATACTTCCACATTGAATTGCATTTTATAAGTGTAGGAATGCGGCCTTAAAATCCTGCTTACTAAAAAGGCCTATTCTGTATTCTTATATTTTGGTGTGTTCTTCTGTTCCAATGGGCTGAATGTGTTGGGGGAAGTCTCCCTGAAAGTGTCATTTTATTGTATTATAATTTTTTGTAGAGGAACAAAGACTACAAGAGTATGTTAACACAAAAGATGTTTTACTTGGTAACAAGAAAAAGAAAGAATTGACATTTTCCCTTATCAATTTCTTTATGTTCTCAGCTGTGAAAAATGACACTGTCCATCAAAACAAAACATAAGCGCAAACTGAATGTGATGTTGGCAAAACAATTTTTTTTAAACTATGCCATCAAATATCATTTTTCCCACATTAAACAATGTGTAACTTAAAAACCAACATTACTTTTGGGTAATGTAACAAAGGCTAGCAGCAAAAAACAATCCAAAATGTCAAAGTTATAGAACATAGGTCAAAAAGGTGACAAAAGGTGATATGTCAAATGAAAAAAGATAGCAAATGTTATGTGCTGGTGCGGAGACTGGACCCAAACGCAGAGTGACAACAGCTTGTACTCAGTCAGAGCTCTTTATTCAAGAACAGGGTCAAGGAAACAGAATAACAAAAAATAGCAGGGGTCTCGGGGCCAAAGTCTCTTGCTACGAGGTCGGGAGGGAAGCTCAACCAAACTAAAAAAAAACAGTTTCTGACAGTTAGTCGGCTCCCCACTAAGGTGACAACCGGGTCTCTACTCAGAGTGGGGAAAAAAGAAAGTACGGATTACAGAATTTATGACGGGAAGGAAAAACTCACGAGAGGCTGGACACACGGACTGGTTACGGGTAGGACAACTAACGACCTGACAGTGAGTCAGAGCAGGACCTGGGTATTTAAGCCAGCTGGAGATGATCAGGTGAGATGTGCTCCAGCTGGCTCTTCTGGAGGGAGGCGTGGCAGTGGGCGGAGTACGGAGGAGGGAAACTGCAGGGTGAGACGAAAACAAAAACAAAAAGCACATGAGGAGAGGAGGTAAGGGGACAACAGAGGAGAAACACAGCCGGGGCAGACAGAGATCCTAACAACAAATGATTTTACACAGAAATGAGGCTGTCAATGTCCATGCATTGCCTGTGAATGCCTGTGAACCTAAAGACCAGTATATGTTTTGAGCCACCTACTCTACAAGTCAACACACCCCAGTACAGTGCGGTTATATCGCAGCAGGAGAGCCTGCTCAAAGTGCTTATCTGTCATTTTGTTGCAGTGTAGAGTGAAAATAAGTCCTCCCTGGCTAAAAAGCGTAATAGTATTGTACTTTATGAAGAGGGCTCTGGTCATTGGATACGTCTTCAATGAAGCCAACGACTTGTCTGGATCTTGGAGGTACCTCTGCACCTCTTCCTCTGCTGATGAACTTGTCATCTCTGCTGTCTCAAAAATAAAGAAGTCATCATCTTCTGGATCACCTCCAATTGCGGGGGGGGGGGGGGGGTGCTAGTGACTTTTTCTTTGCTCCGACCGCTGCTTAGTAGCTCAGCGTCAGCTCTGCGGTAGCGACACAGAGGACTGTGAACACGACACGCAGAGACAGAAATGACATGCTGCTGCTGTAATCTGGCGCTATAGAGAAAGTTACACGGGGGGGCGGGCACATTTCTTTTAATGTCATGCGATTTTACCAATACTAGGCCGCGATCAGCTGGCAGGTCGCCGCGATTGACGTATTGAGCACCCCTGATTTAGAGAGTGAATAGACTCATGAAACAGAAGTACCGTCATGTAATCCATTGATTTTAACAATGTAACTGTATTCTAAATACCATCTATTTAAATTGTAACTGTAAAGGAATACAATTACTCATAAATTGTATTCTAAATACGTAACGGCGGTACATGTATTCCGTTACTCCCCAACACTGCAGGCGCTGCAGCCCCAGGAGCTGCAATATCAACAAGAACAAAGTCTAAAAACAATTGACAGCAAGCTATGGTGTCACATATTATATGTTTCTTTCTTGTGACATCTTCAAAGTGAATGTTTAGGCTATTCTTTAGTTTTTTAGTAGGACTTCTGGGGCCCTGTTAATGACATGAATGACTTAAGCCTAGCATACACCGGCTACGGCGCATCGTGTCATATCGTCGTATCAATACAAAGTTAATAACAGCGACGTCACACGCGGATTAACCAACGGGCCTACCGGGCCCAGGGGCCCATGAGCTCAGGGGGCCCCTGGGCCTGGTAGGCCCGTTGGTTAATCCATCCCTGCGTGGAGCGCTCCACTACGTTCACCTCACTTTGAATCTCTTTCATTTGCTGCTGAGAAGAGTGTGTATGTGGGATTTTAAAGAATTCCTAAAAAGAAAGAGCTGCCTGCTTTGTCTGGAAAAAAATAAAATGGGAGAGGAGAGAATGAACCGAAACATTAAGGTAACTATGAGGGAGAAGACACTATGACCCAGTCCCAATGTCCTCCCTTAGACCCTGAACCCTGAACCCTCAGAGACTCGCTAACGTCACCTGATAAATGGTTGACTGAGGGCTTGAAATGGTGAGAACACAAACGGGACAGATCTTTACCATATGTTTATGGATATTTATTCTATATTTTTTACTCCCTGATTTGAATGTCTTCCAAGCTCTTTCTTCATAAGATGAGGTCATTTCAAAGAATCTGTTTACTCGTTTAAAGAAAAATCAAAACAGCTTCTATGACAAAATGAAATGTTTGATGAATGAATCTGTGTAATATAATCTCTGCTTCCATTCCACTGTTTTAATGTGTTTTTAATTTCCATCTGTTGTCCTTATTGTTTGAGTAAATGTAATTTGCCAGGCTGAACACCCATGTGCATCCTCTTTGTTTACCTTTTCACGTCCGCATGGTCCACTGGTGTTGCCATGAATTGTGGGTAATTCCCTTGGGCAAAGTCGGCAGGAATACAGGTTTAGAGAAAGTGTTTCTAATGGACTCAACATGCCTGTGAGAGAACACTGGATGCTTTGGGACAGGCCTGTTGGGGACTTTACAGGAGTGCCCCTCAAGGCCCGTGAGTCTGTGACTGGCGACTTGGGAATGGGCCAGCAGCTCCGCTGATGGGAAGTGCAGGGTCAGCTGAAAATTCCCTTGAGTTTGTCTCTCCGAGCACCGTTGGGGCGGAAAGAATTACACCTTCATCATTCTTATTAGCAGAGGAAGATCTGTGACCTTATCAACTTTCATTAAAGCTCCGCCCACCTTGAAGGCCTAGTCAGCCAGAATAAGTGGAGACACCTTTGTGAGTGTTCAAAGGCTTTACACAATTATAAAAATGTGTCAAGGCAATTCTCATTTTTTAACTCTCCATTTGCTGTGGAGGCATGCAAGAAAGTTTTCTTTAAGAATCTAATTAAATGTTTGTGATTTTATTATTGTATCGATCTGTATGACTACGGTGACATGTCTGTTTCAGGGTTTTGTAAGGTATTCTGAAACCGGGCACTTCGCAGATGATGGAAAACAGCCTCCGGACGCGCGTGAATGAAGTTATCAACATTTAATGGCAGGAAGTGTGAAACAAACAGTCAAAGCTCACGGCCGTGCTCTTCCTCTTCCGCCTTGCGGCCTCACGGATACTTGGAGAAGAGACACGATCCTTTTCCCCGGAGATTTATCACTGGCCCGGGGTCAAAACGTAATTTCCGGTCAATTATTTTCACAATCAAAGTCCTGTCTATCATTGTCTGTATTAAAGTCACTTTGACAATAAAAGTCCCTTGTTATTGTAAGTCACGTCACGGAATTCAACCGGCTTCGTCAATCTATAATACTAACATACATTCGCTCTCATGCAACATACATTCATTCTTGCCATTTACATTTGCATGGAGTAAACATTACCCCTATGCTTCATAATACATTAATAACAATATCAATATTCTCCTTAATATTTTCTATTATAATATCTTTCTATATGTATTAATTTTAAACGTAAGACCTCTGCAGATGTTATCAAAATAAACTATTACAACCTAACAGTTACATTCCCAAACGTTATTCTCAGTCCAAGTGCAAACTAACCCGTAGTGTACATTCTTCTACTGTGGTTAATAATGCTGCGTGTGACTGGCTAGTCACAATGTAAAGATGGTGAGATTTTATTTTCCGTAGACACCTATGTGCTCAAGTGGGTTGTTTATTAAGTCAATACACAGCAGGTGATGCAGAAGATTTAAACTATTTGAAATTACTATTTCGGCAGCTACTATACTTTATTAAGTCTCCATGGAAACAAACGGCACATTTCCCGTTTCATCAATATGAGGAGAAGATAAGAAGAGAAACACAGAGGGACAATAATCTGGAGAGTGATGGAGTAAAGTAGCAAAGCAGGAAAGAAACTTAGCATGCATTAAATCATCACTCTTCTGTCGAGGCCTCCTGAGCTCCCGCAGTGGTCATGCAGTTTTTAATATGCGGCCTGATAACGAGCTGCTTATTTATTAAAGACATGTGTTTCGATACAGACTGAGCAGATGAATTCTAACATTAGCAAAAGGATCAATAACTTTGCTCTTTGTATCAAGTAGGGTAATAACTGCATGGCAATTGGCCAATTATCACCTGCTCATGCCTGCACGTACACAGGGGTGTAGTTGGCATGTGCAGATGCACGGGGGGGGGGGGGGGGGGGGGAGCATCTCAGCAAAGAAATATCCAAAGCATTAAAGGGTCCTCCACACTAGGAATATATTACATTATATTTTCTTAATTGATTTACTTTCTGTCGGCAATTTGGATTTTCATCTGAATCACAAACAACAAAATGACTTTTTCTATTAAGAAGTGAAGGCGCGCCACAGTCCCCCGGCACGCCGCTGCTTACACAGTATTAGTGAGTGCACGGTAGGTATTGAAGTCAGTCTGACAACAGAGGAACTCCATCAATCTCTAATGCATAGCCAATGAGGGACTCTCCAACAACAGGCCTTTGTGTGCCAGGGAGGCAGATTGATCTCTTTGTATGCCGCGCACATGTCGGCCCCTCGTCCCCCAGGCCCTCATTGTCTCTTATTTGTTTAACATGATGGAATATGCTAATCAGGCGGGCGATGCCGAGATTACACTAGCACTCCAGTGCTAACGCACTAACCAAACCCCCAAAATACAACCGTAACCCTTTTTAACTGAACGTTCCCCGTGGGATAGATATAGTAATGCAAGCAAATTAAATACACAACAAGCTGCATATTAAACACACAGATTCTCATGGTCCTGATGCTCATTCCAGACCATATTGTTGTGTATTGTTGTGTATTTTATTCAGTCAATCATTGCAATACAATACAATATTATTCTATATAATACACAAAACAGAAAGATTGAAAATGTATAGGTAGAAGCAAACAATGCTTATATATTCCTATCCTAAATAATTATAATCAAATAAATCAGAAAAGGAATATAAAATAAAGACACATATTAAAGAAATATGAGCGTGCACATTTCTTTCCAAACCAAGGCTGTGAATTAAACATTCGACAGGGCGTGTTTTCATGTTTCATGCTTGCATTGTAGCAATTCTGCTTTAAATTGCCATGTTTTCTTCATTCCGCAGCAGGAGAGGTCCGTAGCTCCTGAAATCTGCCGGCTGCCACACGTGGCTCTTCTGACTTCTGCTTTTTTTACCCAGAGAAGAGATGCACACCGACTTTCACACCCATCTACTCTTATACGCATGCAAAACATACAGACTGACACCACCACCCGCCCACACACGCCATATGCTGTCTCAGCCTTTCATGTCCTTTGCCCAAACTTTTGATTGGTCCCAAGATGCAAGCAAGGGGCACTTGTTTACTTCCTGGCTGCAAGTAAATATTTTACACACAGTGCCTTCATGTTGGAGATCTGGGCATTGCATGGGAGATATCTCGCCAGTCAAGATAATAAACAGCCTGCAAGTTTGCACCAAGATGGAATTCCTGCCGCGACAGAGTTCATACGTGCAGCTTTCACAACATGCACGTCATCAAGAGATAAACACGACACACTCGCATGCAGACACAGACACACATGGAGACGATCAAAGTCGGCACATTTGTAAAGCAAGTGATACATGTCTCCACTTTAGGGAAATGCATAATGGAATAAGAGGTTTGTATAATATATACAGGTCAAACGGTCATAAATCAGAGGGGACATCAAAACGGGGTAAACCGATCCCCGCTGTAAACAGCGTCATACCAACCTCACTGTAATCCTCACTCAACCTGGAAGCTAAACATAAGCGTAAGCTAAAAGTTGCTCCCCTTCAGAAGCGAGGATGTGTTTTTCATTCGCCTGTTCAACCATCGCACAAATACACACGTTGAAAAACTCAACGGTGGAGGTGGACTGGAAGGCTGCAGCCCACGGGTGTCTGAAGAAACCCAAACAAGCGTCGCAGCCCCGCCACATAGAGGCCTTTTAATTTGAGGCCTGGAGTCTGCTGGAGCGCCAGGCGAGGAGCCTTGTGTCGCTCACAAAGCGTCCCACTTCTGTTCCACTTCTGTTCCGCTGCTCGCCACGAACTTCTACGTGACACCGAAATACGATCCGGGCTGCTAAACTCGCCGCAAGGCCCTACAGCCTCCAGAAAGATAGAGAAGAGACTCGGAATTAGAGGTAAAACGAGAGGGGAGCGGAAAAAAAAGAGAGAGGGAAAATGGTCGAGAGAGAGGAGGAAAGGATAGAAAGAAATAGAGAGGAAAATTGTGTTTTTTTGAGAGAGAGAAAAAGGGAAGGCCTGTTTGACACTGGCATCATGTTCCACAGAGCTGCAGTTTGACACTGAGACCGGCACGGTGTCGGAGAATGTGAGCGGGGTAGAACGGGTTCAGATTCCCCTAAGGCAAGCAGAAGTGCTCATGAAAAGTGTGTGTGAGGCAAACGAAAATGGGTTGAAATATATACACGTGTTTAGCCGCCGCAGCTAGTTTCTCCTTACGCACACACTTTTAGGAACTTCCATGAATGGAAACCCTTTTGATAGTGTTGCTATATGTGTGTGTGTGTGTGTGTACGCGAGTCTGCATCCGTCTAAATGTTCTGTGCAGTCGCTTGATAATGAACACTCAGAATAAGAAGACACAACGGGAATATTACCACACTAGTGGCTACAGTGATAGCACAGCGTAATAAAGTCACACTCAAAAAGACAAACTATTTAATTTCACAGCGTGTCAAAATTTAACATATTATGCACAATCAGCAGGGTATAGTTCACTGGCTATTAAGGCATTATGAGGGCTTAATTTAGCATGAATAGGTTTTTGCATTATAAATAATTGAAATCCGTATAAATTAACAGGCATAGGCCCAGTGGGGAGGTGGGATGTGAGATTCAGCTGTTTGGTGGTGCATTAAAAAAAGCTGTGGAAAATGATGCCCTAAGTTCAAAGCAACTTCAATCAGGATACATTTCTCTCCTTGATGAATAATTGAGCAACAGCCTGAACAGCCTTGATTCCGAGAAGTTTTTTTGTAACGGCTTTTGCATGAATAAAACAATGTTTGGCCCGCACAGCTGTCTGCGTTGCAGGGATACGGCTCTGTGTGGTGACATAGGAATCGCTCGAGGTAATTCTCGTCTCCGGCTACTGCTTTTGGTTCAGCGTTCTCTGTTCCAGCATATCGAATTCAGCTCTCCGTCCTCAACTTCTATCTTTGCCATTTATTTCTCATTACCTCCTTATTTTAACCTCCCTGACTGGACAGCTGTTCGCCTGATAAGGAACCTGAAGGGATCCCGGTGATGCGTTAAAAACACAATAACAGCCATCAAAGATTAAAGATGGAGACTTATCTTTTTTGTCTGGAAGTAAGAAAGCAAACAAATTGTTTATAAAAATGCTATACCATTTCCTAAAATGTGGAGGCCTCGCCCAAACCCAAGTGTACAGCATTTTTATGTGTTCATGGCATTTTTATCATGTTTTTTAAAACATTTTTAAATGATAAATATTAGAACAGTTCACAAACCATGTGTAGCTAAAGAAGTCATTGCTTAAAGCTACATACAAAGGCACAAATTACATTTTAGTAGCATTTTAGATGAGCATGTTTTTTGTCTGTTAGTTTTAGTCTTGCTTTGTTTACTCAGTTGGCCAACGGCGGTTTTGAAATGTGAAGCCAATACAGAAATGCTTGAACATTCAGTTTTTCGACTGTCCATTCGGACTCCTCTGCTGCCAAAAGGTCAAATCGTGTAGAAGTTTATGAGAAAATAACTCTATTTCTCACTTAATTTATTCCCTCAGTAAAAATTGTAAACCTGACTTTATGGTTTCAATCGCTACATGTTAAGTCTTCTTTGTATACTTGGTCGTATGTAGAGTAAAACAGACATAAGCCGGTGATGCTTTAAGGCCAAAATGTAAGATGGCCACAGCTGAAAAGCCAAATCGAGGCTTCAACTAACTTTCCACAAACTTTATAATATTATACTCTAGTGCAGAGAACACATCTTGTATACTTCAAGTACAGAAACGATTTACATAAGTTAAATAGGAAACCCAAGTCTGAGAAGGTTTTAACATCCAAATAATGTCCACAGTGCCCACCTATAGACTTGACCCTTTGAGATCTAGAGCTCTGCCAACACAGTTACAATTGAATAAAGCGGGACAATCTGTACAGAAAAAAAACCATAAACCTCCCAAATGTTTTTCAATGAACATAAACCAGCTCAAACTCTGCGTCTTCTCATTATTCTTGCGTCGCATGGGAATGATCATACTGCATAAATTTAGTCGGAGTATAATTTTAGTGTCCCCTGGTATGAAAAATAATGTTCCTCTTTATCTAAATAGATGCACAGAAAATATATGGAGAGACATAAAAATGTGAGCTACGGCTTAATATTTTGGGTTATTGCATGTTCAGTGCTTTTGTGCAGACACTTGCAGGACTAACTGACTAACAACTCACAGTAGAAGACACCGAATACAACTTTCCCATCTGGCCAGCTTGCAATATGTGAAGCCTCCGCTCAGCAGGTTTGCTCCATGTTTTATATACGAGTGAGTGCTGTTATCACTCTGTAAGGGTCAAGGCCCTCAGAATAGATAGCACTTCAATTAAGCTGCCTTCTGGTTGGCCCCCTGTAAATATGCAATTGTAGGTCAAACAAGGTGACACTGTATTCACCAGTGATTGGCCCACAACACAACCTCAGAAGGCTCATACACCACAGTAATAACCGTTGAATAGGACATTTTACAACTCTTCCCACTGCTGCCGGTCAAACACATCGACTTCCTCTGACCACAGTGCAGCTGTGCGGGAAACAAGGGCCCGAGATGTAATCTGGAGTTCTGCGACTGAGAGCTCATTAAATGCAATGATGTCGTCACCAGTGGAGTTTCAGGAAATGTGTCGGGCAAAGGGGAAGGGATTGGCTTACAGTCTGTCATGGAGAGTAATGGCACGTCAAAATGCTGAGAGGAAACTCCTAATGGGCTACACTTCAATATTTAATGCCTTTTTTCTGGTCTTTTCTGTTTTCTGCTGAGGGCGGGTATGAAAAGAGGTTCCATATTTCACGGCAATACAAGTTATTATATTGGTGAGCGGAACAGTAGCTCAATGGGAGTGTGTTTGGGGGACAGGGCATCCGCAGGGCTGCAGTATGAGGAGAGAAAATAAAAGACATATTGAAGAGGAGGCGATGCAATCTCTGTCCATATCCACGACCAGCACGTAAGTCTGGATCACAGAGATCTGGAGTATTTCTTGATAAAGAGGTGGAAAGATGAAGTTAGTCACACGCTGACATGAAAGCACACACTCCTGCCCAATCATAAGTAACTCTTTGTCAGCACTTTCCAGTTTCTGGAGGCTCAGCCCTCATGCTCCAGATGGGACTGGGAATAAAAAAGTATCCCTCTCACTAAGATGTTTACTATAATAGTCATACAGTTAGCTTTTTGTGAGACAGTTTGAAGAATGTCTTGTTGCTTTATTTTGAAAGAAGTGGGGCAAGTGGCCTCATATTGCCTCATGTTGCATGAGACGATCATGGACAAATCAAGTCAGGATTCAAACAATAAAAAGAGGACATAAAGTCTCGTTAGAATCGGTGTCTGTTTGCTGTGAGGGAGGATGGGAGCTGTAAGGGAGGAGAGGAGAGGGAGGATATCCTGCCAGGGTTGGGTGACCCATGACCTGGGATATCCTATTTAAGATACCAGTCTGCTCTCCTCACCGCGAAGGTCCTGGCACTTCCCTCACGCTGCTGCACTGTGCCAAGACCTCCTTTTGATAACACTGCACTGGAACTACAGAACTACAGTTTTTTTTTTTTATATCCGGCCTTCACTGGGGATGTTTGTTTTATCCCCCGTTTAGAAATAGAACATGTCAGCCTGGGATTAGGCTTTTACCGATCGTCAGCAGCTAGTTTAAAGGTGGCAGGCGGTACCCAAAATGTAATCCACATAGCTGGGAACCGGGAGGAATAGAGAGCAACTGACAGCAAGTAGGAAGGAAGTGAGGGTGGATGTGTCGGTCAATGTGAATATTGAGGAATAACTTTTAAGAGATAATAGAAACTGTTGTTTGAGGATACATATTTTCAAGGAGATTTGGATTGGCAACAAAAGAGAAAAAGGGATGTCTGGATGAATTCATGTGTGGGATGATGTCAAAAACTTGGACAATGATATTTGGACAGATTTTTCTACCATGCAATCATAAACCAGAGACATTAGAATGTGTGAAAATGGGACGGATCGGGGTCAAGAACAAGAATACCAAAAATGTACCCCTAAGCTTGTGTGGCTGGAAACACAGACTCATCCAACTTTTATGCGCCGCAGCTTTATAATGTTACGCCTGCCAGTTGCCCAAAGGAAAGGGAATGGGGAAGGCTGAGGAGGAATAATGATCCACGTTAAGAAACTGAGCTGTGCCGTGAGAGCAAATGCTAATGCAGCTACTTATGAAAGATAATTTCCTTGAGCCCAAAATCGTATATCCAGAGAGAAAATCCGACACACTTCCAGCCTAAAGAGTGAATGTTTTTCATTATTTTCTCGTGCACTGTTCTCTTATTTCTAATCAAGAGCTGCTTGAAGACAGTTTTATATGGTTTTCAACCAGGACTTGTTCATAGCATACACTTGTTGAACCATTTCAGCGGCATCTATATTTTATTTTCAACATCTATTTTTCATGAGGAGAGAGTGCCGCGTGACCCAAAAGTATTGTTGTTTTGGCTCAGTCAAGGTGTCTGGAGAAAACATCGCACTGATCCCGTTCACTTGTGTCTGGCTGGCAGGAGGTTTAGGCTGCATAGGAAATAGATTAATTTTCATATTTGGGTTATGCTGTGGGTTTAAAATGTAATCCTCTTTAGATATGCGACATAGCTTGGAAAAAAAACACAGATAATAGTGCAAGTAAACCAAAGTCAGTCCATGTAATTTCCCCACATGATCATATGATTTAATAGTTGGCCTTGAGGAGTATAGCAGGTCCACTTGTTGAACTACACACACAAAAACGCTCTCTCACCTCATTTGCAGATTACAGAAAAAGAGCAGGCCAAATGATGATTCAGAGAATGAGCGTTTGAGTTGGGAATTGGATGAACTGAAGGAAGTGGGCGTGTAGCGCTTCCCTCAGCTTGCAGTAGCGCTGACCGTGTGTTAAAAGCTGCTTCGCTAAACTCTTTAGGGCGGTGATTACTATCAGGCCTGCACGTCAGTGTGCGAGATCAGATTCCCGTCTTTAGGAACAATCAAACTGCCTCACAAGATTTTGTTTCGTAGAGAGATAAGAGTATGAGCATATGGTGTGTGTGTGTGTGTGTGTGTGTGTACGTGTGTGCGTGTGTGCGTGTGTGCTCCAAATCTTAACTCCAAAATGAAGCTTTCTATTAGAAAACAGCTACAATACCTCGTCCGAGAAATTGAATGCTGGCATGACAAAATAAACCCGATTATGGAAGATCATTAAAGTTAATTAGCTGAAGCATCTTAAGACCTTTACTAAAATAATGACACTTTGATGAAACTGTTTGATTATTTAGAGAGACACTTAAGGACTTCTAGCTCGCAATTAATTTCATTCACATTTTGAAAATTCCCAGGTCAGCAATTTAGTGGCGAGTTATAACCAATTTAATACATGCATATAAAAAAAGGGGAGATAGAATAAAAAAAATAAAACTCTTTATAAATTCCGCAGTGGTGAAATTCACAGGATTACAGTGAAGTGCACACAAGACATAGAAAGATCAAATGTAAACAAAAGGCATAACACAGTAAATAATATACGCTAACTGACTTTATATATATATATAAAGTCAGTTAGCGTATATTATTTACTGTGTTATGCCTTTTGTTTATATATATATATATATGTGTATATATATATACAGGCAGAATGAATATGGCTATTTCCACAGTGCATTGATATTACTATTGCACAGGTGGGAGTTAATGAAGGGTTTTGTGGTCGACTTGGAGCTCAGCTCAGTATAAATAGAGACCTCAGATCACTTATCTTTTATTCAGCGATCATATCGAAAATATGCTTATTCGCTTTCCCTGTGTTCCCAGACATAATCAGGAAGCAAGTTTGGAAGTCCATGAAAAATGACCTTTTACTACAGTAATACATGTATATGCTCTCAATCACTAGTTTCAAGGGTTTGATATGCAGCATGATAATCATTCTGTAAATGAAGGTACCATTTAGAATAAAATATGCAGCAGGGTATGTTTTTAGGGCGGTGCTACATTGTGATTGACAGGTTGGTACCATGACCTTATCCGGTCTGGGTGTCGTCCCTGTTTTTATCTTACAACTTTAACTCTTTTAAAAGATATATCCAGGTCCCGGAAAGTAATTTACATTGTTTCCTTCACTTCAATATACATCATCCAGGATTCTGTTGCACTTAGCTCCACCCTCTCTACAGCTTGTCGTCTCAATGCTAAGCTAAGCTCACCGGCTGCTGGCTGAAGCTTCTTATTCGTAATACAGTCACGCAAGTGGTATCAATCTCCTCATGCAACTCCGTGAGAAAGTGAATCAGTGTATTTCCCAAAATGTTAAACTATTTTACATGCAGCATATACAGTGTCTGCATTGTATTATGGAGTCCATATTGGCTGGATGTGTACTGTGAGCGAAACGGCTGAAAGGAGGTGAGGCGTTATCAACTCCGGAAAGCAAGACTTCCTCCAAATGAATTCCTGGAAGCTCAGAATGACAAAGACAGGAAGGCAACTAGTGACGGATGCTAAGGAAGGGAGGAAAAGATTGAAGGGGGGGGAAGGAAGGGATGGCGGGGAAAAGGAAGAGTATGCAGACACATATAGGGATAGAGAGGTATGGAAGGAGAGATGACATTATATAGGCTAGATGAGCAGTAGTGGATAGGAGAATGGACATAGTTTATGTGTAGGAAAGCTAGGAAGAGACGAAAGGTGTGAAAAGGTTTTGGAAGGGTTCGCAGGAAGGGGTGAGTGAGAGAAAGGAAATGGAGGCAAGTCAGCATGGATACAGAACAATAGAAAAGGAGTTGAAGATGGAACAAGGTTGGTAGAGAAAAGGGGAGAAATGAGGGTCAGCAAGAGGAAGGGTGTGATGAACCTTATGCTTCCGCTGTGTACAGCCGATCAGGACGTTTGTTTCTGGCATGCCGCTCTGCCCTGTGGCATCCAAGAATGATGGCGTTCAACCACTAGACCTGAAACTCAACCTGGAGCGCTCTCTTCTCTTCTCCTTTCTGCCTGTATGGAAGCTCATTTGATCCGGATTATGCAATATGTGGTTGAAAAAAAAAGAAGAGATGTCCGTGCAGTGGAGGAGTATGAAGCAATTGTATTTACTCAATAATCTTCATCAACGGGAATAGGGAACAGATGTCTGCACGTTGCTTTGATTTTCTGTTTCCAAGGTTTCAAGGAAGAGGCTGGGCTGCCTCTATTAGTGTCCCCGGTGGAATTGCGAAGGTCATGGTCACACACAAGCAAATGCACACACACACACACACCTTGAATGCACGTTAGCACCATGCAGACAGCGCTAATACAATGCAATGTATAAAGTCGGATGAAATTCACCTTCTACAGGATGGAACTGGAGCTGGTTCAATAGGAACTGAACAAGCCCAGTTTGGGATTAGTTTCTCCCGGGTGGTATAATCAAAAACACATGTTTGGTGATTTCAAAGTAAAATGCGTACACAAATAGTTTCTTCTTCGTTAGTGGAGCTACTTGAAATTGCAGTGTTTTAGTGGTTAGCTAATATTGTAGCAATTCCAGTTAATAAAACCATCACAGAATGTTAAACCAACCTTTCACCCCTACTGATCTAAATGAATGTAAATGCCATAAACGTGCTCTCTAATAACCACATTTCTGAATGATCCCAATGTGAATATTAAATAAAGATATTCATCAAAACAGTAGGATTGATGATATTATTTGGTGGCATGTCACCAGATTTGCGTTTTACCACAGAGATATCGATACGATGCATGCATGTTGTTGATCCTACTCATGATAGTTGTCAACTCACCAGATTAAAACAATATAACAACGTGAGGCCATTCAGAAACAACTGCCATCAAAGGAGATGGCTCCTTGGCTCCCTGTCTTTTTTTTGTTGCCTGATGGACTTTAAGATACTTGTGCTCACCTACAAAGCCCTAAACAACCTGCCCCCCACCCCCCCCCCCCCCTCAGATCTCCTCCCCCTCCACGCTCCAACACGTTTCCTAATTACCGCCGGCAAAAGCACTCTGAAGATCATCAGGACCAAGTGTCGGACCTGGGGTCACCGGGCCTTCTCGGCAGCTGCAGCCCCGTTCTGGAACACTCTCCCCATCCACATCCGTTAGGCTCCCACCCTACCATTATTTAAACAAGCCCTCAAAACACACCTTTTCCAACTCGCTTTCACCTGCTAACCCCTGCCCCCGATACGACTCATACAGCTTCCCCACTTGGTTTTCCTTTATTTATTTTTCTGTTCCTGTTTGTTTGTCTTGTCTGCTTTGTTTTTGTTTTGTTCTGTTTGTCTCTTGTTCCCTGTAAGCTTCTTTGGGTATTCAGAAAAGCCCTATATAAGTCGAAATTATGATAAGAATGAAAGGGAGATTTATTATTCAAGTGTTAACAAATGAAATTGCTTGTACTGGCATAAACATATACAATTAGTGCTTATTGCAGCTAAACACAAATACTTCACTTAATTATGTCATCATTTTGTAAAATCGTGATGATAATGCTTGTAAATCATTCATCATGAGCCCTCATTTTCAGTATTCGTTCATGCTACCCAACTAATCCAGAAAGAACGCAGTGTTTTCACTGGAAGAAAGCCCTTCAATTGTTATTCAACCATGTCAAGGACTTTCCCCCTCAAACTTGAATGGGCCCCAATTATCCTGCAATTTTCTGCACACTTGTAGTCTGATAATTCTAGTCCTGTCCACAGAGAGTCCTCTGTATCATTTGCACATGATATGGTTGGCAGTCAAAAAACGTAATTTATTCCTGCTAAAACAGAAGCGTTTGAAGAGGTTTTCCTCATTCACAGTTGCTTCCTGTCGTAAATGTATACCTTTATAGTTTGATTTGCAATTTCATTATTTTGGTAATGTCAGTAATGTTTGCAACTCTGACCTGCTCTTTATTAAATGTTGCAGAACAAACTCAAACTCATTAACCTTTTATCTAAGAAAGCGGTTCTAATATGGGGGTCAGTGTACCGGTGGGGGTACATGAAGGCACTCCAGGGGGTACATAAGTATATATATATATATATATATATATATATATATATATATATATATATATATATATATATATATATCAAGAATAAGCATCAATTCAAATATTCTTTACAAATTGTTACTTAATAAATATTATTAATATTATATTAAAATATATAAGTCTATAAACAGAATGTTGGATATTTTATATTGAATCAGATACTGATGGCACAGTGCTGTGCATCACATATTTATTCCTAAACTAAAAATGCTTTGCGGGGTACGAGGTAGAAAATAAATATCCACAGGGGGTACATCACAGAAAAAAGGTTGAGAACCACTGATTGAAGACTTTAGCCTCGGTCACATTAGCCTAGTTAGCTATGATCTACGGCTAATTAAATCAGCGATTGAGAATTACCTTTAAAACTGACAAAACCCATGATCGCCAGCTAGAAATAAGTTGCTTTTGTCGACCTGTCTGAAGTCTATTGTTTAAAAACTAACAATGGATAACATGCTGCCACTGTTATCCATGTTGACTGCAGGTGAGCAGTGCGGGAAAGGATCGCTTGACAGGCATAGTATAGTTACGGTAACTAAGGGGGACAATAGCAAGTCGGTTACTTTCTTGAGCACGATGTCACCGTAAAGGACATAAATGTTGGCTAGCACTAGGAACATAATATTCCTCAGGCTGCTTATTATATAGCAATTACACATTTCATGTTTTTTTTAAAGTGACATTTTCATTGTGGAATAAGTAATCGTCTAGCACACTCCCCTACCTGTTATTTGGCAACATCTAAGAGTTGTAAGTTAATTAACAGAGGAGCGTGGCAATTATTTTATTAGCCTATTCCCCTGTTTTAAAAAAAAAATCCCAGTAAAAAGTGGTTTATGTTTGCTTGCTCTCACCTTGTCTCCAGAGAGATGGAAAGGGCCGGTCAACTGAGTGTCCAAGTGACCGAGAGTAGGAACTGCCTTTCCCCTCCGTGCACCGCTAATGACAAGAAAATAAACACAGGAAACGGCCAGCCCCATGCTCCCTGCAATTAGGTCACCGTCAGACATGAGCGTGCACACACACACACACACACACACACACACACACACACACACACACACACACACACACACACACACACACACACACAATGCTGCTGACTTCATCATGTTGTGTGCATGTACAGTAAAAGCTGCAGCTGATCCGGGATGGGATCACTGGAAACAAAGACGTTGCCCTGTGGTTTCAAAGTGGGGTCCATGTTGAGGCTTGGGAGAAGGACCAGCAGCAAAGTGTGCAAAGCTGGCCGTGGTAGGACTGAGAATGTGAGCTTCATTAAAAAACAATAAGCTACTTGGTCACTGTAACAGTGAAATGATATCATGAACCTCCTCTCAAGTGAACAAAATCACTGAAATCCATCAGCCTCCAGACAAACACACCATAAAACTACAGCTCCTAATGGACAACGCTGGGTATTTGCACACGGGGGCTGTGACTAATACACCACACGCAAATGCCAAATATTAACAACAATATTTATACAGGCAGCAACTATAAATGCCTTTGTGTGATAATCAACCTTCAGCGAGAGGCGCCACTTACGTGACTCGGGTATGCCGTCTTTCTAATAACATTTTCATACTTCAACAGTTATACGCAATTCTGGTTGCATTGAAAAAATATCTTTTAATTTTAAAATCATCCTGTGCGATTCATGGGAACATCACGGGACATATTGTTTTTGAAATAACATGGTGGTTGACTGGAACAGCAGGACCTTGTCTCACTATGAGAGGATCTTCTATGTATTATCAATATTAATGCAAATTCGATATCTTTAGACTGTAGAATGTTGGTCAACCTTCAAGGAGGTCACCGTGGGTTTACAATGTTTCTTAATCTTCAATCTGACGAAAAGATTAATCTAAATATGTATCAACAGATTATTACCAATGAAAATAAACAACTGAAGTTCTATAGATCTTGGTCTTAATTATCATATTAAATATCTGTAGTTAGAATAAGTTGGATGCATTCATTAAACCCCTGTTCTCCCCAAACAAATATTCATGAAAAAAAAGATGAATCCAAGCTAAAATTCAAAATAAAAAGCATTCTTTTTAATAATGAATAGTTCAATATTCAACAACTATATACAAAATGAGGATTATTAGAATCAATTGACAGTGTTGTCAATAAAAACAAAACGCTGCTCGACTCTCACTGGTGCCCATGTGTGACATCATCTTTGTCTAACTTTAAACTTTAAAAAGCACAGACAAAAACCCAAACACTGAAGGTAGAATCAAAACTATTTCAACTGAAAATGTTGTGTTCATGGTCACCCCGTCATTCACAGTAAAAAGCTGTTTGAGGAGATGCGTTCTTTATAAAATTACTTTTAGAATGAGCAATGTCACTCTCCTAGATTAGTAGGTGGATTATTCACAACACACCCACATCAGGGTCACCACTCCCAGTGTGGTGGTGTGGAGTAGACCGACGCAAGTAGTTGGCTCAGGAGCCGACGTTCGCTGCACCGCCGCGAAAGTAGAGGACAAAGAGTGCATTAGAGAGCGAGAGAGGAAGAGTGGACACAGCTGGCACCAGGTGCTGCTCCGAACAAGCCCTTCATCTCTAAACCCCATGTTTAGATTTGGCACTGTCACTCCGACCATGACTGAGCCTATTTTCAATCAACCAACTCACACACACACACGCACACGCAAACACACGCACACACACACACACACGCACACACACACACACACACACACACACACACACACACACACACACACACACGCGGGCAGGCCAGACCTGGACAGTGGGGCCAAAGCAGCAGTCTGATAAGCTGTGATAGCGATTAGTCATGTCTAAGGCCAAATGGCCATGTCAGAGATTCAGAAAAGGGTTTAAAAAAAGTAGAGGAGTGAGAGAAAAGGATAGATCCTGAAAAAGACAGAGCGGATTGATCAGAGAGACAGAACTGTTGCCAGAGAGAGATAATGAGCAAGCCACATAGTATGATATAAAAGATAGAAAGAGAAACAGAGATGGGGCCTACAGGGAGCTGTGAGGAGATGGAGGATGAGCGATAGAGTTTGGATTTTGGAGGAATAAAGTTAGCTTTATCTGTGTATGTGTGTGTGTGTGTGTGTGTGTGTGAGAGAGAGAGGCATGTCAGTTTAATTGATGTTGTGAAAGTCTGACCATTTATTTTAATGGTGGTGTTTTGTAGTGCTCCATCAGAGCCCAACACTCACCTCTTACATTGGACAAGTTGCTGGATGTTTTTCTCTTTTTTTATGAGATAAGAGAGGTTGAAAGTCAGAGTTACAAAGCACTGTGTGTGTGTGTGTGTGTTTGGTTATGCTGTGTTTATGGCTTGTTTCTTCATTGTGGGAAGATGAGTATACATGTCTTTGTGGATGTGCAGATGGGTGGACAGCAAGCCGGAAGAAGTGAGTGTGGGTCTGAGTTTTATACACAGATGTAGTATTCATATGCGCTTTCACACACGTGTTATATGTGTGTGTGTGTGTGTGTGTGTGTGTGTGTGTGTGTGTGCGTGCGTGCCCTCTGCGCTACATCCTGCAGGATGGATTGTTTCCTCATCCCTTTCCTGCTTCGTCTTATTTTAACTCCTCAGCAAAACTGGACACAGGAAACAGTTACACAACTGTCTACTTCTCACTCACACGCACACACACACACACATGCACACACATGCTTGAAAAAGAGCACACATCTATAATTCACCTTGACATGTCTACACAGACCTTCTCCACCACACACAGAAAAACCGCAACCTTTCTTTAGATATAGCCACACACCTCTGTCAGCCGCTGCTATATGACCAGTCACTGTGTGTGTGTGTGTGTCTGTGACTGTGTGTGTGAGTGTTTCTGTGTGTGTGAGAGAGAGAGAGAGAGAGAATGGGTAGAAAATGAGGTCAGGACCACACAGGGACAGCAGGGTGGGGCAGGTAGCAGGGGGTTGCTTTAACTGTATTATTATAACCAACCCATTGTGGTCTTTTCTCAATGACATATCTGCTTTTTACACACACACACACACACACACACACACACACACACACACACACACACACACACACACACACACACACACACACACAGTGGAAAAAGCCACGCCGGCTATCCAGGTACCAACCTCCGACTGCCTCTTCCTGTTTTATTAATGGAGTGCTCTGGCTCTGTCGACTCCATAATAGCTACTGTGCCCATAGATCTGTCTGTCTCACTCACACACACACACACACACACACACACACACACACACACACATGGAGAAAGAGACAGAAATACACAAATACCATTATACAATACAGGGATTTATGCTGCGTGGTATAGAGATGCACATCCTTGTACGCTACACACACACGCACACACACACAGACACACACACACACACACACACACACACAGAAACAACATCTCTGTGAAATATAGATAGTGGAGATTGGTATCGGTTTTGTTCACCGTGTTGTGATATTGAATCTGACACCATTAAGACACAGCAGTAATATACTGAATGTTATTGTTCATAAAGTGTTTATTTGAAGGCCTGCTCACACTTCTGCTTACACACATCAAGGTCTGTGTACGGAAGGGGAAGTGGCTCAGAAACTGGTTAAGAAAAATGTTCGGGGACGTCTGTTACACATAAATTGACACCTGCTTGACGTTAGGCAGACAAAAGTTAGATTAAACTATTTAGAGTTACATTTGACTGAATTTTTTAAAAAGTATTTCAAAAACAAAAAAAACAGTGGTTTTGTCTTCCTGAGTCATAGCGATCAAGTTCTAGATACATCAATTCCAATTAATTACAAAAGTTGACAACTTATTGTTACTTGACTGTTTTTGGGAACTAAATCTGTTGTAAATTATAGCGATTCTTTCTTTTCCCCAAACCTTTCCTGTATCTACAGCCGTAATAAAGAGTCATTGTCCCGATGCTGAATCCAAACTTGTTGCTGCTAGCTATTTACTGGAAAGCAGATTTGCACATTCTCGAGGCCGCTGTGAGAGCCGCTGCATTGTTGGTCAGAATCCGATGTGTGCATGATGATGTGAACATGGGAAAACTTTCTTGTGAGAGCAAAACTTGCTAGCTGGGTGGTCAAAGCAGACAGAAGTGAAAGTGAATCTATTGACAATACAAGGCAAGCTTATGGATCTACAATGTACTGGTAACACCATATTTTCCTTTCTCTGACCCCTCCAACCCAAGAATAGTTATTCCCTGTTTATACTTAACTCTCAATTTGCTGGCAATAAAATAAATACATGTCATAAATATTTGTAGCCATGTTTCCAGCTGTGAAGCTACCATCATTGTAACTCTTTGTCCTATCCTCTCTTCAAATGGGCTTGTGGGAAATGGCCCTCATTAGTGGCCACACAAACTTATTTATTTCACCTCAGCTGTCTATTGATTAACAAAGTTGATCGAATGCAAGTGATATGGCCTCATAACAAACTCCAATCGGCAGCCATCTTGCCACTCATCCACCATTAGCCTCCCTCCCAGAGGACGACGCAACGCAACGAGCTTCGACGGATCTGCCTCCAGCCCCGAGGCACGCAAATGATCCAATGCACCCAAAAAGATCAAAGAGGAGCAAAGGCAGGGGGGGGGGGGTAAGGGGGGGGCTCATTAAGAGTTTTCCTTCACAAGCAGCAAATTAGAAACGTTGTAGGGAAAGAGACAATGTAAGGGAAGATAGACACACACACAAATAGTTACAATGTGTGTGTTAGTGTGTGCGCATTAGGGTGGGGGGAATTCACAGAAGCTCAAAATGACTTTTTAATCACATCATTAAAAGGACTTTGAATTATGAATTTGTCACAATGGATGTCTTTAGGCTTGAGAGCAAAATGAGAAAGGGATATTTTGTCTTTCTTTCTTAGAGAATGGTTGCAATGAGGGCCTGTGTGTGTGTGTGTGTGTGTGTGTGTGTGTGTGTGTGTGGGTCGTATAGAGGTGGTCTCAGCATATTAAAGGCAATCATGGATGGCAAATAGACCTTTGATGAAAAAAAGCAGGAGAAAATTAAGAAAAAAAGCAGACGAGGACATTTGTAAATTCAGCCGTTCTTGCTCCTCACTCACTGGTCAAAAACCTTTGAACTCAATTGAAGTATGACTTGTGTATAATAATTGAAAGGCAAATGCAAATATATTTTCTTAAACCCCATTTTTATAGAACAGATTTTAAGTGATGTCCTTTTATGCAGTTCTTTGGTTCTCCTTTGTTTTTAATAGGTGCTATATAAATAAAGTTATCATCATTGTTATTATATATAAAGACATGTGAAGACACATCAACTCAGATAATGCAATGTCAAAAACAGTTTTTCTTCATATTTCCTGAACATGTTTTTTTTTTTAAGATAGGATCTCTGCACAACGACAACGCCGTGCTGGATTGGAAAGCCTCACAGGCTAGCAACAGTAACCAAGGGGCGACGGGGTTTGTTGATAGAAGCTGCTGGTTCTATCTGCTAAAACACAGAAGACACGTCTATCAGGCGATTGTGTGGTTTAGGGACAGAGCGAGTGAGAAAGGGAGGAGAGGTGGAAGGAGATAAAGAGAGGCTGAAGATCTAAAAGATAGTAGAGGGAAGTTGAATAAACACTGTTTCCGGCATTTTTGTTTACCACGTCCTTTTCTCTCTTGTTGCTCCCTGTGCAGAGGAGCACTCACTCAGCGGAAATCAAATGTTGATAAAGAGAAAATTGCATTGGATGGGGGCGAGGAAACAGGAAAGATACACCCAAAGAAACCCCACAGGATCAATCAGGAGGGAGGGGAGAGAGAGAGAAGTAGACAGTGGGAGGATGAAGAGACAGAGAAAAAGTGAGAAGGATGACAAGAGAGGGAAAGCGTAGAAAAGAGGAGGCGATAAGAAAATGTGGCTTGATGTCAGAAACGAATAGAGACCAGAGAGAATGAAAACAGAGTAACACACCAACACACCCTCGTTCTCACTCACACATCGTACATCTGTTACACACACACAAACGCACACTCCCTGACTATCTCTTGATGTGTTAAATGCTATTAGGAGTTGACACAAGGAGGAAACAGGTTCATGGGGGGAAACACAAACAAATTTAGAGAGAAGAAATTGGCCCTCTGGCTGCACCGCACTACTCCTCCGCAAACACCGCAATTCTCTCATTACACTCGATTACAGCGGCCAGACAAAAGAGTTCCTCCAGCGCGGGTAATAGGAAATCAAGTCAGCACTCCATTGTGCATTGTCCACCATCAGCCACAGCCGCGGTGGACGCTAGTTGGGCTCAAAACAAACACACACTCTCTCACACACACACACACACACACACACACACACACACCAGAAATTATAATCGATTTAAGGAGCTAAATGCAAGTCCAGTCAAAGCAGCAACCGGTCATGATTTAGCGCTCACGGCGCTAAGTAAAAATGTTTTAGTACGACTTTGGTAAAACTACAAAGCCGCACCGATTGCAGCATTAAGGCTACCGTAGCCAGGAGCGTCGCGGAGTAATACATACTGTGCTTCACCATAATACAGGGCTCTCAACCCTCACGCATTGAGCGTGAGGCTCACGCATTTCAGTCTTAATTCACGCTCTCCCGCCACACATCCAATTTCTCACGCTGAAAAAAAATCTCGGCTATTTAATGTTTTAATGTGCCGGCGCAGCGCGCAGACATGAGCCGCGATGCCCCTCACGGTGGAGAAATCAAACGCCCCCCCCTGAGTTCTGCTGTGCGGGCCACTTATCAACCAATCAAAAACACATTGGCTACACAACAGCCAATCAGAAAAAGCTCACTAGCCCCCCCCTGACTGATTTATTTGACTGTTTTGTTTCTCTTAATGCGCCTTATAGTCCGGTGCGCTTTATGTATGAAAAAAGATTGAAAATAGATCATTCATTGACAGTGCGCCTTATAATCCAGAGCGCCCTATAGTGCAAAAAATACAGTACAACAAACATGGCTGCCGCTGGAGAGCTAAGGCCACGTTTACACATAGCCGGGTATTTACAGAAACAAATATTTCTGCCCCTCCGTTTTCAAAAATAACGTACACACAAGGTCGTTTTCAAGTTTTCAAGTTTCTATGAACCCGCATAAATACGCCTCTGGGCGCCATCATAACTATCGCACGCGCAAGACGGGCGGGTGGTGCGCCCGCCCCCTCGGGGCCGGGATCCCACCTCGGCCGGTGAGTTGCCGGCCCTCACTGTCACTGCGCCACGCGGTTTCCATTCACCCTCTGACTCGCGCGTGCCTTAGACTCCTTGGTCCGTGTTTCAAGACGGGTCGGGTGGGTTGCCGACATCGCCGCAGACCCCTGACGCCTTTTACGAGAGCCGATCCCCGCCCTGGCGACACGACGTGGTTGGGGCGCACTGTGAAGCATTTATAGTCGCATACTGTAACGTTTGACAACCTAAAACTCTGTTTGACGTAGTTCACACGCAAACACAAAAACTGAGTTTTCAGAAATGATCGTTTTCCGTGATAAAACCTCAGTTTTCGTGTAAATGAAAGGCCAAAACGCATGAAAATTTGCGTTTATATGCGTTTTCCCATCGCGTAAACGGGGTCTAAGATGTTTAGATTCTGCCATTGAGTCTGTTTTAGAAGACCTCGACAGAGCATTCATTTTGAAAGAGGAACAGAGAAACGTGATCAAGGCATTTGTAGATCGAAAAGATGTTTCTGCTGTCTTTCCTACGGGATTCGGGAAAAGTTTAATTCATCAGCTCGCCCCGATAGTTCGGTCTAATATCCAGGCTAGAAGTTCGGTCTGGTATCCAGGCAAATGCGGCGCTTAAAATACGTCACATATTCCGTTGCTCTGATTGGTTGTAGCTCTATCCAATTGAGCGAAGAGGCATTTTCTTTCCTGGTTCGGTTGAGACACACCCTATAATCAGAGCCCAACGGAGCGGTATCAGACTCACATTCTGACTAGAATGAGTATGAGTATGACTAGGTCAATATTGTATCAGCCCGGAAATCTAAAATTCAAGCTTTCTCTCTACCTCGACGATGATATGCGAAAAGGTTTTCGGAAAGTGGAACCCTCAGCCTTCTCCAGTCGAGCATGAGGCATCTGTTCATTTGATCTTCAGCACATTAACTTTGCGAGTGTAAAAGGAAAGTGAGGTGTTGAACCGTGGGATAAGTGGGATTCTTAAGAGCTGCAGGACTTAATTCTGCCTTCACAGCACTGCAGAGTGCATTAAGGCAATAAGAGTCTCGTGGTCTCCAGGTGAACTTCCATAATTCACTTTTCTTCTCATAGCGGCCATTTCGATTTACAGCATATATAACAGGGATCCAAAACCCAGCACAGAAGGCAAAGGGCAAAGAGCGATTTTGAAAAGCTTTGAAAATATAATTCCATGACTCTTTTGCAAGTTTTACAAGAGTCTTGCCCTCTCATAGTCAAAGCAATATAACATATGTTTTGGGGGCAGGGCAACTAGTTGTAAATACAACAGAATGAACAAAGAAATATCTGGAAAATGTCAATGCTGATAGGATTTCAGCATCATGCACATTTCAATATTCCGTGTTTTAATATTAATAACAGTGTACTGAGCTAGGTGTTACCATTGGCTACCAGTTTGAGTAGATATACTCCATTCAGTTCATCGTTGGTTATCTTGTTCCTGTCATTTGTTTCAGCATAATTTAGATTACACGAACACAGATGGCTCACAGATTCAAAGCAAAAGATATCCTAAAAAGCTATCTTCACCACCATCATCATTTTCTGTAAGCGTGGTATTCATCCCCCAAGTAGAGTTTCACAGGCTCAACACGTTAGCCTTGTTTTATTTTCATTCTTCACCAAACTAATATTGTCCTTTAAACGTCTTCCTATTCTCTACGTTGCTATGATGTCCCAAAAAGATTCAGCATGTGGGCTGAATGTTTGTCGGATGAAGCATTGTCTTCATTTTTAATGGTCTCCACAAAAGCTTAAAACTCAGCTGGAAAATACATTTCCCCTCTCCGTCCCTCTGCCTGTACTTTGTACTTGCCTTGCTCTCTTCTTAGCATGCATTCACACACAAGGACATTGAGCTCTGGGTAAAATGCAAATTGAAAACACAAAACAACTAAAAATGAAAAAGTCTAAAATCCACACTTGTACGAGGCAGCAAAGACACAAAGTATACTGCAGAAATATATTCAGATCGGTCATGGCTAAAAGAAAAGGTACATTTCAGCCACTCTGTCAGCATCTTGGCAGGTGTTTATATGAAGAGACCCTGATAATGCGTCGAAAAGGCAAGGTATAGAACAAGATAAACTTGCAATTGGCTGATGAAAGAGTTTGAGTGTTTTAGTGCAGACCGTGCTTGGTGAGAGAGTGGTTATGAAAGCAGTGCTAAAAGCTATGATGTGGCCCAGCGTCCCACCGATAACAGCATCTCTCTAAAAGGTGGACAGCTTTAACCCTGTCACAAAATGTTATTGTTGCATTTCAAATGAAAGGACATTCAGATGTACTGTAATCCGTCACCTTGTTTTGAAACATGGCCAAACTCAAGTACGGAAAAACATTCTCCACAAGTTTTTCCCTTAACTTTTGTGCAGCGAACATTCTGTCACATCTTTTTGAATGATATTTTCCCGTCAATTGTCATGAACAAGCCTTCAGTGTGGATCGATGACACTGAGATGACAGGGCTTTATTTTCAAACATATGCCAGTGAGGCTGCTGAAAAAAATCAGGACCTTTTTTGTTCTTAGATTGGACAGTGTGTGTGAATGCTTAGACCATGTAGGAGTGTGTGTGTGTGTGTGTGTGGGGGGGGGGGGGGTATTAGGTGGGTATTAGCAGAGAGGAAATGGAGAACACTGAGATTTGGTTACAAGAGAGAGAGAGAGAGAGAGAGAGAGAGAGAGAGAGAGAGAGAGAGAGAGAGAGAGAGAGAGAGAGAGAGAGAGAGAGAGAGAGAGAGAGAGAGAAACAAACAATCAAAGAGCCCGGAGTGGGAAAGGATGATGGAAAGAAAGAAATAGTAGAAATAAGCATGTGAGGAAAGAGAAAGGGATAGTAAGAAAACAAGCAAGAAAGACAGACAGACTTGAAAATAAAAAAGAAATAATGTAGTAAGGAACAGTGTGTGGCCAGCAGCTAAATGAATGAGTCATAACTCAGCTTCATTTGCAAGTATGTCTCTTGACCTATCGACATTCACATTGCACCATAATCCCAGCACATCGATTCGCTGACCTGCTCAGCTGCAGGATTGTTTCCTCTCCTCATTGTTTTAGCATCCAAACTCCTATATATTCCTAAAGCCCTCTCGTGCTGCCTCTCAGAAACCGCCCCCTATTTTGCCATGAATATTGAGCATCTACACACGAGTACAAAGGTCAGGATGTGTTTATGCATGTGTCAGGACGGTAGAGTGCATATATATCCAGGAGGAACAAAAAAATGTAGATTTGAAAATGTTGAAAGTTTAAAATGAATTTCCAAGGTGTCAAGCGAGAAGATATGAGTTTGACCCCCTTTTCAAAATATGTGGTTGTTACAACATGTTTTTCGGATACGGCAGTCACTACTGGCTTAAAATCAAGTTGCGATGCCCTATCGTGTTTTTGCTAGTACAATTATTATAAAAGTTAAATCCTTTTTTTAATTTCAGTAAAATAAATTGAATTGCATGTTGACATTATTGGGTAAAGGTTGAATACAAGACAATAAACTAAATGCACATCCCATGAATCCTTGATGAAACCCCACCAACTTCCATCCTCAACCTTGGTCTCGGAGAAAGATTATCCTGGGATATACAAGACAATAGTGAGCGTTTCATCGTCCACTCTCTGACTCCACAATGCTCCAAACAAAAAGGCAATGCATGAGGTCAGTGTCTGGATTAAGGTCCAATCTCTACAGTACATTATATAAAAACACAAGAAGTAGCCTTACCATTATACAGACCTGAAACTAAAGTGCCGCATCTTTAGGTGCATTAACAAACAAGGGTAGTAACCAATCTTCTTCAGACAGGATCCAGAAGGTCACTCCTATATGGTTACCCAGAGAGCCACAGCCGGAAATCGAGCAGATAGCTACATGCCGGCTTTCACTGCATCTGTAAGGGATCATGCTGCAAAAAACTCATTGTTATTCAAAATGGTTATTAAACTTAGTGTATTACTCTCAATTTACATTTGTTGGCTTCTTGACAGCAACGTACAAAGTAAAAAAGTCCAACACTGACCTATTATCACATTTAAAAGGTTATTGTAAACAAACAATTGCCTTTCACTTCCAGCAGACATGGAGGCACATTGGCACCCAGTTGATGTACCGTCTCAGGTCGCGATCACACCAGACACGCCTTGTAAAACACCTTGGCAAAAACGCCTTGGCAAAAACGCGGAGGGCAAG
Source organism: Liparis tanakae (assembly GCA_036178185.1). Classification (NCBI taxonomy): domain Eukaryota; kingdom Metazoa; phylum Chordata; class Actinopteri; order Perciformes; family Liparidae; genus Liparis; species Liparis tanakae. Next base: position 17,937,447 of record CM070094.1, read on the forward strand.
ACAACGCGTTGCGCCTGTGGAGCGGCCTGCGTGCGCAACCGGGCGATAAACCTTCATTTACAAAATGGATTCAAGCAGAGGTCGCGTTCTTGCCCTCGCTATGTTGTGGGATGAGGAGAAAGAAAAATACCCACAAGAAAAAAAGGAAAGATTACGGCGAATACTACGCGAAAACAGGAAGTGGTAAAGTATTAAAGCCCGCCTCTTGCTTGATCCAATTGGCTGCCTTCGTCGAGCTTGACATCGATAAGCGGTGCACCTCCGCGCCTCAAGTTGAGAATATTTTAACTTTCAAGCGCGCCTGCAAAAGGCTACAAAAACACGCCTCATGGCATATACTGTAAAAGATACGCCTGCAAGGTAATAGGAAATCAATGGTTTTGCTAGCGATGCGTTTTTGAGAGTGCCGTCTGATGTAATCGATCCCTCAGGCCATCCCAATGAATGTATATCGAACATCAACTTAACATTTGGCTATTTTTTTGTTTCCACCTTTATCTGAGAGCTATATCTGGCTCTTTGGTTTCTTGCTGGTTGGATCGTTGCTACATTTGCTATTGTTATAGCACAATGTCACGGCTTTGTCAAAGGGTGAGGAGCAGGTGAAGGGAATGAAACAATTAAGATACAGAGGAGACGTAGAAGAGACACAGAACACAGGAGACATGGAACAGGGCGTTACAGTTAATCCATTGTATTTGTATTACAATCAACCACTTTCACTTTCCACATAATGATTTGATCTTGTTAATATAAACACATGTATTACTAAATTCAAATATAATGATGTAGAAGTAGGGCTGGGCGATTTTTCGATCTCGATTCGGGATCGCGATAAAATGTTGATCGATCTCGATTATCTACTTGTGACATGTATTCGATCTCACGTGGCAAAAATAAGCGCAACAGTGTCAGAGTCTGCCGTCTGCAGGTCGGACACGACACGCCCACTTCCCCTCGTGAGAGTAGCTGCAGTTGCGAGAGGGAGAAATGAGGTGGCACGGCTGGCTTTTAAAACGGGCTAACGAGCTTATCTCTAATAGTAACGTTAGCCTAATAGTAAGCCTCCAGCCCGCTAGCCATTAGCCTCCAACCCGCTAGCCTCCAACCCGCTAACCGCTAGCTTCCAGCCCGCTAGCCGCTAGCTTCCAGCTCGCCTCCCCGTGATGCCGGCCCACGGCACTGCTTTGCTCTGCGGCTGCTGTCTCCAGGGCTCTCAAGTGTCACACATTGAGCGTGAGACTCCCGCACTCCAGCTATTAAATGTTTTAATGTGCCACAGGGGGGGGGGGCCTGTAACTCACACTGGCAACATCTGCAAAAACTACATATCGTGATATATGGAAAAACATATCGTGATAACATTTTTTTCCATATCGCCCAGCCCTATGTAGAAGTATAGCCACTGATAAAAGTAAACTTTTTGGTCACAAAGAATTAAGTTATCAGACATGTCTAAAGTGTTGTGCTCCACAATGTTCTTCATTCCTACAATCCGTTTCAATACAAGTATGTTAACTTATTTGACACAAATGGTTTAATATGAATTTACACAAATGGCAGGATCTATTTGGTTAGTTTTACTATCCAACCATAATCACATGTATGTTGTATTAAAAAACATTACTAAATTGTTAAAAGTATTTTTGAAAGGAAGAAAATCTTCTTGGAGAAACATCTGAAATGTTCCTTTTCATCTTAGCCGGCTGGTGTTTTGATTGACATTCATGAGAAAAGTTTATGATGTATTGAATTAAAATGTCCGACAAACATCCTACACAATTTGAGTGCACTTCTTATGAATATTGTGATTTTAAGTGATTGACTCTTCTTTTCATCTAAGAAAGAAGTGAAATGTCCTTTGAAAAATCAGAGAATACACATTGCAGCTGTTTTCCCAGACGTCTCAGAGCATTCTTATTTAGACTTTAGTTTGTACCCAGCAAGGAGCATCCAGATTCCCTCTGCATGTATGCCACTTGTCTCCAACTAAGTGGGAGAATCATCCTGCTTCTGAATCAATGACCAATTCAATTTCATGCACCATGCTGACATTTAACCAACAGAGCCAGAAAGGTTAATAGAATTCCATATGTACGCACAGACGGCCTATACAATGGCCGATTGTATCGCATTACTACCTAGCATAAAAGCCAAACTAAAGTGTAAAAGAGTCATCCACCAGCTCAGCACTCTATCGTCACATTCTCAAACAAGGCACGTGTTGGGGGTGCATTAGATTAACCTCTTCGGCTGGCTGTCTACCACATACCTTTACACATACTACTCATGTTTGGTTTTCAAATATTTTTCTCTGACCGCCATACTTCTTTTGACTGCCTTTATGTGGTTTGGTCTCGGTTCCTCTTCCGTCTCTTTCTTCTGCATTTCTGTCTTCCTCAGTGCCTTTTTGTTTGTCTGTCTGCTTGCGTATCTTTTTGTATTCAATGTGTCCGTCTGCCACCTCCCTGCCTTCCCTGTCGTGTCTGTGCAGCAACACAAGAAGACATAACGACACCCTATTTGATACAAACCTTTAACCACCCTCCTCCTCCTGTGGCATGTTACCATCTACTCCAGTTACATTCCTTTGCTAAAATACAGATTAATTAAAGCCTCAGACTCATAAGAATGTCTCTTTTGGTTATACCTAATGTAATTTCAGCGTCAGCTCACAAGGATGGCTTGAATCAGCATAGCAAGATGGGAGCAGTGTTTGTTTGCCAACGTTGACAAGCCCCAGTAGCCTCTGTGATGAGAGCAGGGTAGACACAGGGTCCTGGCTTCTGTAATGCAGCCGGACAGCTTCTACAAAAACACAATTACCCCAACACAAGAGAGGGTGCTCGCCCTGTTGCTCCGATCCACTGGCTGGCTGGAGTATAGACAGGACACAGCCAATAGAGTGTGAAGGAGGGATGCGTACAACCACATGGTATGCACACAATTAGGTGGTCATTTAGCAATTTAAACGCTGGTACAAGCTCTTCAAATTCTCAGGGGATTTTACACGAATGAAAAATACATTTGTCAATTTATGCAACCTAAATCGTTCACATTGGTCCTTTCGTAAAATATTTAAGTCTTGTGTGGCGGTCTGTATAGGTTGGGACGCAAACGCAGACAAAGGGAGTAATATATTGGTAATGGGAATGACAAGAGTTTAACTCAGAGAGACAGGATAACAGGCAAGTGATAAAATGAGGAGTACACTCCAAATTCACCGTTACTGAGCAGTCAAGAATGCGTAACCATCACTGTGATCTGGCCACGAGAGTAAAGCCGGGGTCGGTATGAGAAGATGTAATTCGGCTGAGTAGACTGGACAGGTAAAGGGAATGAGCTGTAATCAGGAGCTGGGAGGAAACCAGGAAGAAGCCACGCCCACACCTCACACACACAGACGGGAAAAACAAAAGACACGGGAGAAGAGGGAAACAGGAAAACACAGGAGGCACCGGTGGTTTTAGTTTGGCTAGTATGAGAACAGTGATGAACAAAAAGAGATGGACTCAGTTATATTTAAAGACAAAGAACAATGTAGGACAAGGCCTCTACATCCTTTAACATTACAATAACCGGATGACTTCTTACACAGCTATACCTCAATAGCTATACCCTCAGTTATCCCCCAAGAGTTATACCCCAAGAGTTATATCCCCAGAGTTATAACCCAAAGATGTACCCCAAGAGTTATAGCCTAAGCGTTATACCCCAAGAGTTATACCATCAGAGTTCCAACCTACATTATATATGATATTGTTGTTTCAGGTTATTTGTTTGAAGTGTAACCAGATCATTTGCAGTGAAGACTGAAGACATTTCTGCTAATGTATAGAATTACACTGAATCTCATAATACATAATTACCAAATAAAGTTTAGGAATTCAACTTCCTTCCTATGCAAAGCCTATGCTTGATTTCTATGGTCTTGCCCACACATGACCTCTGTTTCCATCTTTTGCTCACTCTCCCTCTGTTTTTCTCTCAAAATGTGTGACAAATTGAATTCAATCAACTCTTTTTGAGAGTCTTCAGGACGAGGGTTGACCTGGAATGACACTTTCACACCTGCCAGCATAATCTGCGTCACTGTAACTGTCTGAATGGTGGATCATTGATCACTGACCAGCTGCTTTCCCTTTTCCCTCAACTGAATTGTAGAGTGTGAGGAGGCACTCAGAGAGTATGGAGGGCTATCAATGCCTCATAGTAGTTAAGTCCTGCTGAATGGACAGTTTTGAATAGGCTGCCGATGACTGTGCACCCCCCTGCTTTCCAAGTGCGATTCATGGCTTCATTAAGGGCAGCGGCCTTTGGGAGTGTGATTAGTGAAACAAACGTTCATAATGAATCAGCCTGACAGTGGCATGTACAGGGAACAGCTGCTCTCCTCCACACATTTACAGAACATAATGTCACATAACTACTGAAAGCACAAAATCAATTGTAAAAAAACGCTGAACCATTAATGGAAACACATGCATTAGACATGACAGTCATGTGCTCTGTGTCAAACTGGATCTGTTTCCACTGGATACTGTCAGTTTTACCATGGTAATGTGTTTCCATTAACTTTGTACTGTTATGGTACTACCCTAATGACGTAAGTGATCCATTGACTTTTTCTTTAGCGCCAACATGAGGTTGACATTAGTTTTTTTGTGAAACGTTTGAAAACCTAGAAGATGGATTGCCATGACACTTCCAAGGTTCAAGGTTATTTATCCCCCTAAATGGACAGACAGTCATTTCATTCACACGATAATTAGTGATTTCCTGACTTTTTCGTTTAGCGCCATCATCAGGGCAAAACGGGGCGTCATAACACACCTGGGCTCGGTGTGCCACATGCATAAAAACCTGATCAATAGCCCATACCCCTGTGTCATGGCCTTTGGTACAACACAACATCCATGCAGCACATTCTACCCCACCCATTACAGACTTTACAGATTTCTCCCATCCATTTGCTTGACTTATTTTGACTTACCTTTTTGATAATAAAACACTTGATTAGTTTTTGTCAGAGATCCAGAGCTTACTAATCTTTAACGCTAATTAATGTTAATTCCACGAGTCCTAGTAGCTCTTGTAAGTTTTATAAGTGACTTTATGCCAGTTGAACTGTCATTGATATCCTACCAGTTTAATCATATGAAGGTAATATGTTTTAAACTGGACCTTTTGTTTTTGAAACCATAAAAGAAAAAAAGGCTGATCAAATTGTATCAGTCAGTTATTTCTATGTCTCCCATACATATTATTGATTGGTCATGGGATTGGAAGACACTTAATAATATGTGATATATACTTTGTATATTTAACCTTTTCTGTTGATGTGTAGATGTTAGTTTATTCTTTAATAATGTGTTGTTTGGATTGGACATGCACTTGACTTTTAACTTTGTTTTCTTTTGACCAGATCCATCCCAAAAGAGATTTTAATTAAATTGATTGAACTAAATTAATGTTAAACCATATTCATAATTATATAATTACATCATAATGAATCAAGAATGATTAATTATTCTTCCACCATAACATTGTGCAATCGACACATACTTCATAATGTTGTCCCCTTTGGTCAGAATAAAGAACGATGAAATCCACAGTGAGAGAAGTTCTCTGAGTCGAGCGTACAGGGACAGGTAGACCTATTGTACAGTCAGCTCCCTCTCTGTGTCACTGACTCAACTTAGGGAAAACTACAAAGCACCTGTAACAAAAACCTGGTTGTTTAAAAAGAATGGACAGGCCGATGGGGGAGGAGGAGAATCGGCGGGACGTTCCCTTTTAGGGGAGCTTTTCTGTTGCTACTCTGTTCCATCTGTATCGTGTTACTGCTTGGTGCCTGTGTCCGCCAAGAGAGGCTTAACTAAAACAGTCAAAGAGAAAGGGGGAGGGGGAGGCCCAGCAGGGAATACCGGGTCACAAAAGATTTACTTCACCCCTGTCCAGGAACCAGTTTTTCATGCAAGAACAATACATCCAGTCGAAAAAGAAATGGAGCGAGGTAGGCAGGACCTGGTGGGGGGTGGAGGGGGACGACTGAGGATTGATGACACAGTAAGGAGAGATATAGAGAGAGGAGAAGGAAAAGGTAAGGAGTCCCAGAGTCAAATCCCAGGGGGGAGGAGGTTGGTGTGTGTGTGTGTGTGTGTGTGTGTGTGCGTGTGTGTGCGTGTGCGTGTGCGTGTGTGTGTGTGGGGGGGGTCTTGCGGCTGGCATTGACTTCAAAGGCATTTTGAAATTGAAAAAGCGAATTGAGAGCAGGATAGGATGAGGTGGAAAGGCGAGAGGGAACGAAGAAGAGAAGCCGAGCAGAGAAAGATGGAGAGAGAGAGAGAGAGAGAGAGAGACAAAGAAGAGGGAAGAAAGGTGAGGGTCCCCAAGGATGAGTACCGCATCTGAATTTGAAATTGGAAACAGAGTGGCAGGTCACTGCTCAGCATTGCAGCTAATGCTACAATCTCTCTCTGAGAATGCTCCCCCCCCCACCCCCTCGCCTGCGCTCTGAGCAGTGCAGATGGTGCAGTGTTCGCCCGCAGATATTAGGAAGCCCAGGAGACCATGCGTGTGAGAATGTACTCTATTCTCTGTTGCATTTGCAGCCATTCAGCGGCTCACTCGTATTCACCAGAGAGCCACGCATGCAGGCTGTGTAACTATCACTCAAATTGCTTGGGGGATGAATCCCATGATCTCCGTGGTTTTACACACATAACGAACATATGGTGGTGGACCAGTATTTGATCACGACCGTGCATACACACAGAGAGCATTCTCATGTGTGTTCGGTCACACACACGCTCGCCAAAGGCTCCGGACTCTCGTGCCTCTGCTGGTAACGTGCAATTATGTGGCTATGATGTCATTGATTTTCTGCACTGGTTGGAGGCTGCACGATGCCAAGCGATTAGAAAGTGCTGGAAAGTGCCTCGCTGTGTGGAATACTAATATGCTCATTTGTGAGCAGTGGCTAAAAGGGAAATGTTTTTCCATGCCCCCCCCCCCCCCCCCCCCCCCCCCTTCTAATGTTTACCTCAACGGAGTTGAGACTGAAGGAAAGACCCACGGAATGAATGACGGACTGAGTGAGTGGCAGGCTGACTCAGCCCTGACAGACATGTTGGATCCTGGCTGTCTGACAGGCCGATGGACCGGCCCCGGAGTGGACAGAGAGGAAGGGAAAATAAAGGAGGAGGGAGAATAGGAACGACAGGCTTGTTTCCGCTGAAAAGGCATTTCTAGGTTTCATTTCAAATAAGATGTCCACCATTTGGAAAATATGTGACAGCTACTCTCACAAAATGATTGATTGTGGAAATGGAAATCAAATAATTGAATGGTAGCAGATAAATACAGGTCTCAGAGTACAACACGTTGCTTGAGTGTATGAGGATCACAGTTTGTCTGAAATGTAAGCATTATGGTATTTGATCAGGGAATAGCATTTAGGATAAAAACAAGTAATACAAATATTACACTTTTTTTAACACCCATAATATATTAGATTTATATAGCGCTTTAAAAAAATCTCAAAGATGCATGACCATGCAAATTACTATTAAGAAGAAACCAACATCCATGTATACAGAATGGTTGATACCTGCAGCAGGCCTAGATGCTGCGGACTCTGAAAGCAAAAACATAAACACACAGTCTAATAACACACAAGCTAATTGAGTCGTGGCGCCTTGTAAACATAGACTTTAAAAGGAGCCATGGCAACCTTGACAATTAATGCATTTCTACTAAGTTGATAGCTGTTCTTGTTGGATTTTACCCAAGCACTTTGTGGCTATAGCAAGCATTAGACAATGATATATATATATATATATATATATATATATATATATATATATATATATATATATATATATATAAAAATTAGTAAGCTTAGATGTTTGGACTGATGCAGGCTAACTGTTTTTAGTCTTTATGTTGAGCTACACTAATGGATGCTGACTGACACATAGTCTTTACGGTACAGATATTAGCAACAAGCCAATAAGGACATTTACAAACATAATACTGAACTTACTTTAAAAATGATGTTCTCTTTTCTTGTTTGGTCAAAAACATTTCAGAAGATTTTGACATCTTGAAATTGATTGTATTGTACCCTGTTAATCCTGAAGAGCGTACAAATGAAACCCACTAAATTGTACAATTTAGAAGCCATGATTACATCATTTAGTTAAGTGGCTTTTGAACATTGCTCATGAATTTGAAACATTCACAATTCCTCTCACATTTTCCACCAGCAACATTTAGTACATTTAGAAAAACTATGAAAATAAAATAATGGACCAAACGTCTCCAGTGGATGAAAGAGAAGAAACATCTTTCCTTTCTGATTATTGAAGAAATAACCAGAATGAGCCATCCAGGGAAACCCAAAGGACAGAAACCAAATACACAGTTCTGTTGCTGTGGCGTCCAGCAGAGTCTCTCTGTTACAGCAATTACGTGATGAGTTGGTGGGGAGAAAAGAGAGAATTAGGGAAAGGCAGAGAGACCTAGACAGCAGGAGAGCAAGAGGAAGCAGTGGTGTTAGTGAGAAGAGTGATGATAGAGACGGTGAGAGATGTTAAGAAAGAACGAAGAGAGGTAAGTGAGAGAGTAGGCCAGGTTAAGAGACATTGACAAAGAGACAAGGAGAGACGTTAAGTTATAAGTCCTTCAGTCTCCATTACAAAGGAGCTCTTTGTGCCTATGAGAGCTGAAGAGGAGCGTCCCTGTACCTGAAGACTGAGCTATTAAAGTTCTTAAATTGAGAATGAGAGTGATTGCCAGCGTATGTGAGTGTGACCAACTTGAAGAGTATAAAGGCACAATCTAATGCATTCATCCTTTTCTCCACATTGCCGCTTGAAGGAAATGTGGAGAAGAGGATCAATACCTCAGGATGTTCTCAGCCTGAAGGGGATCTCGTTCTTCGGTCGCGTGATTGTGCATCCATGCGTCTGTCTGTCCACGGCTCATCTGACTTACTACTGGACCCATTAGCCTAATATTCTGACTGTATTTTAGGACCTCTTATGGTTTCCGGGATTCTCACATTTTGAAAAACATTTCATTGAAGTACTCGTACTTTTGTTAGGAAAAGCTTATGCCGCTGCTAAGTGCTTTTACCGGAAGGCATGCAAACTAAGTGTAATTATAAATTTCCTCACATTTTTATATTATTATTATTATGCAATGATGCCATGAGAATACTGTTGAAGAGACCGAGGTGGTTTTAAGAATATAATATACAAATTTATCTGCCGGGTTGATGACCCTAAAAATTAGATGATCATGTTTTTATCAAATATAAAATTCAGCATTACACGGTACCGGTCCCAGCTGTGTAGACACTGGTACAGCTGTCTATTTATAAAGCATGTGTAGTTCTTTGTTTGTTTTTTACTTGTGATTGTGCATGTATTTTGTACTATCTGGACCTTGAGTCTGTACTAAAAGTTTGATTGATTGAATGATGCCATTAGTTTATTAACGACTTCGATATTGGGATGGTTTTCATTAGTTTCGGGATTGTTACATTTGTTTTTCAGGGTGAAAGTTAGTCTGCACATATTCACCTGACACACAGATCTGCCCTCTACTGAGAGCACTGCTGGTTAAGAGATGTAATTCATCGCAGCGTGAGTCAGAGCAGGCTTCTATGATGTCTAACCTCATCAGCTCCCGGCGACCCCTTTAAAAGCATTGGACAGTTTAATGAGAGCAGAGACCTGGCTGGCTTGTCTGAGGAGAAAACTAAAGAGATCCAATTATGAATATAACGTAAAGAACTCCACATGTTTGTTGAGATGGATGTAGAATAGATTAAAAGTCCAAAGGAAGGTTAATGGACGACTCTAAATTGCCGGTTCACATTGCATGCGAGGGGGAATGGTTTGAATTAAAGAAGGACATTTGAAAGAGGCAGCATTGAAAAAGACAAACAGTATAAGCAAATAACAATAATACACGACAAAGACACTATGAATGCTAAACAAAACCACTCACACATGTACACACAACACACACACACTATGAATTATTGAGCAGAGCAATGGCCTCTGTATGACAGATAAAGGTAGTACCGGTGAGTGAGGGGCGGGGGTGGGATAGGTGAACACAAAAAGGTGCGTGGCACTTCCTCTCAGACTTAATGCCCTTTACAATCTGACGGTGGCTGGAAAGAGGCGTTTGTGGAAGCACGCCCGGTGGGCGGTGATGCTCTCTGGCCCGCGGTGTCTCTGGCTGTATCCTCAGTTCTGGTCGGTCTCTCAGGAATGTGCCCTTCTGTGCACCGAGTGCATCCATGGAACGGAGGTCAGAGCCCACAAAGTCTCGTTAGGATTCAAATATGTTTGAAATTCCTTTTTTGTGTATTCATGCTTTCAGTATATATTATTGAAGCTCTGGAGCCCTCTCAAGGGAACAGGACATAGTCCCCCAAAAAACACTTGAACAAAAGGAAGAAACCTTCGGCAGAGCAAAAGAAGAGAAAATGTTAGTATAAAATGTTCTACCATCCTTCAACCAACAAGCAAACAAATCCAGATTGATGAATGATTTAGTGTTATAGTCAAGTTGAATGTATTAATTTAACTCTACAGCCATCATTTGTTAGTTCATCTTCTATATTTTTCTGTATTTTCACACGAAAATGGTCCTGTGGTCCTTTTAATGTGGACTTTCTGTATAATTTCAAATCAAAATCATTTTCAAAATGTTTTTTATTGTAAGATGTCTATTTAAATTTAATAAGGTAGGAAATCACAAAAAAATAAAAGGTTGGAAGACACTATTTTTTCTCGGTTTTCAGGATAATATAAGACTACAATTGTTTAACTGTAATGTATAAATGTATGTTGTTTTGTTGTTGTTTGTATAGTGTTGTTAAAATAATAAAGAGTAACAAAAAAAGTTTAACAATATAAAACCATGATGATCAGATTATCTGTAATCTCATGAATATTTAATTTTAGGGCCAATTGTGTTAACCTATAAAATTGCCTTTTAATTTGTGTCTTTAATTCTAGAAAGTGATTTAACAGATTGTCATCAGCTGCAGTCACATTTATATGCACATATTAATCTGCTGCTGCACTTACTATAGCCAAAGCAATATTCTGGTCATTAATGTGATAAGAGAAATCCCTTTCATAATATCTTTTGAGATGATAGAAAGTTTGATTATTGGGGACTTGACTAAATTAAATATGGTTTGACATCTTTGAAGTCTCTCGGAGTGCTTCAGTTAGCCGTGGGTAACATAAGGGAAGATAATACCAAATGCAGCTATGCTAACACCAGGCACGTGCACAGACATGTTGGGGGGCAGGTGCTCAAACCCCAAAAAAGGACACCCAAAGCCAAAATTAGTTATCTATTGATCACTGTAACTTATAGTTAGCAAGTAATTGGTTAACTACGCAACACCTGAAACACATTGTTTCGTGATGTCATGAGAGCTGAACAAAATTACATGTTTTCTATTCACAATTACAATTTATTTTCATTTACAAAATGATAGGAGCAAAAAATGCTTATATAATAAACGTGCGCGGAGCATGTCGGCACAACATTCTCACAAGAACTCGAAAAAAAATGCTCTATCAGATATTAAAACACATTTGGGGGGGGATTGATGACAGAGTAATTTTTATTCTTAAATACTTATTAATGAAGAAGAAAAGTGTCTCCAGCCGAAGGGAAGGTGCTTGAGCACCACTAGGGGTCTGTCTGTGCACGTGCCTGTGCTAACACTACCCGTGTCACGGATTCTTAGTCGCCCTCTACGCTAAGCGACCACCGCTGCGGACGTGTGCTCATGAATTGGATGGCGAGTCAAGCCCAAACCCACCCCCCAAAATCCACAACTAATCCAATTTCAAGCAATGAAATGAAAACACGGGATAATTCCACTCAAGGTGTGCCGGGCCGATCCCTCTTGACATCACAACCTCAGAGAAACAAGCTTAGTCAAGTGTCTGTAAATGCTGACGGAGACCCAGTGCAGACTCCACACTCACACAGACGGCTAAATACAGATGCTCTCATCAGCACGTACACACACACACACACACACACACACACACACACACACACACACACACACACACACACACACACACACACACACATTGGAAAATAAGCGATACGAAAAACAAACAAAGCACTTTGAAGCACATGCTCGCACTCATTTGATACATGCACACACACATTTGTTCATTCAGCACTTTGAAGCAAACCATTAGTTGCTCAATCAGGCAGACCCCATGAGGGAGATGGAGCTAATTAACGTCCGGATCGAAACAACAGGCCTCGCATTTTATCAAGTTTTTGGGAAATGCGAGGGCCCCCCCGCAAATACCATATTGTTCTCTTTCTCTGTCTGTCTCCCACCCGATACATAGTTCGTAATATATAAAATATAATGAATATTCTGGATACTGTCACAGGTTGATATTGGTTGTTTGTATTTTATAAATAGCAGTGGTAATAAATCTATGTTTGTGTGAAGTACACCACATAGGTATATGGGAATTATGCAATATATGCATGTGTGTGTCACTCAGACGGGGCCGATGCATATTTACTCTCTGCTCGTGTAGAGATGCTTTAAACTTCAGTTCATTCACACACATTCAATTTGAATCTACTTTTCATTATGGATTGTTGCTCAACATTATAAATAACATCCTGAAAACACACACACACACACACTGACTTAAGTTTCAGCTATGATTCTCAGATGCCCTTCTCCACTTCCTGAGTCCCAGCATCCACAGATATTGCCTTAATCTGGATTTATTTAATTCAATTCAATTCAGTTTATTTGTATAGCCCAGTTTCACAAATTACAAATTTGTCTCAGAGTGCTTTACAATCTGTACACATAGACATCCCTGACCCAAAACCTCACATCGGACCAGGAAAAAACTCCCAAATAACCCTTCAGGGGGAAAAAAAAGGGAAGAAACCTTCAGGAGAGCAACAGAGGAGGATCCCTCTCCAGGATGGACAGATGCAATAGATATAATGTGTACAGAAGGACATATTTAGAGTTAAAATACATTCAAGGAATCTGACAGAGTTTATCAATAGTTCATATTTAGGCATATTCCACGATGGAGAGTTTGGAGACCTCCCAAGTGGAGGAGTGGGCGGAGTCCCAGCAGGGCAGTGGCACAGCTGGCGACAGGAACTCACGATCCAACCATCGAAGGTCCATCAGCAGATGGAATCTATGCTGTCTCATAGGGTCCGATGACCCCATGAGACGTGAAGTCAGAAGGACTCCGGGGAGAAAGCAGAGTTAGTCATGTGTGATGGAGAGATGAAGATTCATCCATAGGAGAAAGAAAAGAGGAGAGAGGTGCTCAGTGCATCCTAAACATCCCCAGCAGCTATAAGCCTATACCAGCATATCCAGGGGCTGGACCAGGGCAAACCTGATTCAGCCCTGACTATAAGCTCTGTCAAAGAGGAAAGTCTTAAGTCTACTCTTGAATGTGGTGACTGTGTCTGCCTCCCGGACTGAAGGTGGAAGCTGGTTCCATAAAAGAGGAGCTTGATAACTAAAGGCTCTGGCTCCCATTTTACATTTTAAGACTCTCGGAACTACAAGTAGCCCGCATTTAGTGGCGCAGCTCTCTGGTGGGGCGATACGGTACTACAAGCTCTTTAAGATATGATGGTGCATCACCAATTAAGGCTTTGTAAGTTAAGAGAAGAATTTTAAAAGTGATTCTTGATTTTACAGGGAGCCAGTGCAGAGCAGCTAGTGCAGGAGTAATGTGATCTCTTTTCTTAGTTTTAGTGAGAATACGAGCTGCAGCATTCTGGATCAACTGGAGGGACTTATTAGTGCAGCCTGATAATAAGGAGTTGCAGTAATCCAGTCTCGAAGTAACGAACGCGTGAACCAATTTCTCTGCATCTTTTTGAGACAAGATTTTTGAAATATTACGTAGATGGAAGAATGCAGTCCTTGAGATTTGCTTTATGTGGGAGTTAAAGGACAAGTCCCGATCAAAGATAACGCCGAGATTCTTTACAGTGGTGTTGGATGCTAGAGTAATGCCATCTACAGAAATCACATCACCAGATAATTGATCTCTGAGGTGCTCAGGGCCGAGTAGAATTACTTCGGTTTTGTCTGAGTTTAACATCAAGAAGTTGCCGGTCATCCATGTTTTTATGTCACTAAGACATGCTTGAATTTTAGTGAGTTGGATAGTCTCCTCTGGTTTTATCGATAGATATAGTTGAGTATCATCTGCATAACAATGAAAGTTTATAGAGTGTTTCCTGATAATATTGCCCAAAGGAAGCATGTATAAGGTAAATAGAATTGGTCCAAGCACAGAACCTTGTGGAACTCCGTGACTAACGTTGGTGGTCATTGAGGCTTCATCGTTTACAAATACAAACTGAGATCGATCTGATAAATAGGATTTAAACCAACTTAGGGCGGTGCCTGAAATACCAATCGACTGCTCCAGTCTCTGTAATAGGATGTCATGGTCAATATGTCGAATGCAGCACTAAGGTCTAACAAGACCAGTACAGAGAGAAGTCCTTTATCTGCTGCCATTAAGAGGTCATTCGTAATCTTCACCAGTGCTGTCTCTGTGCTGTGGTGTTTTCTAAATCCTGACTGAAACTCTTCAAATAAACTATTCTGATGTAGAAAGTCACACAACTGATTTGCGACCACTTTCTCAAGGATCTTAGAGAGGAAGGGGAGGTTAGAGATCGGTCTGTAGTTAGCCAAAACCTCTGGATCCAGAGTGGGCTTCTTCAGGAGAGGTTTAATTACAGCTACTTTGAAGGAATGTGGTACGTGGCCTGTTAACAAAGACACATTAATAATATCCAAAAGAGAGCTGCCAATTAAAGGCAAAACGTCTTTAAGCAGCCTAGTCGGGATAGGGTCCAAGAGACAGGTAGACGTGTTAGAAGTAGAAACCATTAAAGATAATTGGTCACGGTTGATGGGAGAAAAGCCATCTAAATATATACCAGGACATACAGGGTTTCCAAAGCCATTCCACTTGAGGACAGATTGGCACTGGTTAAGGGCAAGAGATTATTAATCTTGTCCCTAATAGTTAAAATCTTCTCATTGAAGAAGTTCATAAAGTCATTACTCCTGAGGTCTATAGGAATACTGGGCTCCACAGAGCTGTGACTCTCTGTCAGCCTGGCTACAGTGCTAAAGAGAAACCTAGGGTTGTTCTTATTCTTCTCTATTACTGATGAGTAATATTCTGCTCTGGCATTGCGGAGGGCCTTCTTATAAGTTTTAAGACTATCTCGCCAAACTAAGGTGGATTCTTCCCGATTAGTTGAACGCCAAATGCTTTCAAGCTTTCGTGACGTTTGCTTTAATGTGCGGGTCTGAGGGTTATACCAGGAGCAAACCTTCTCTTCCTCACTGTCTTCTTCTTCAGAGGGGCTATCGAGTCCAGTGTCATTCTCAGTGAGCCTGTGGCACTATCAACAAGATGATCAATCTGGGACGGACTAAAGTTAGACCAGGAGTCCTCTGTTATATTGAGACATGGTATTGAATCAAGTGCAGAAGGAATCGCTTCTTTAAATTTAGCTACAGCACTGTCAGTTAGACATCTGGTGTAGAAACTTTTGACTAGCGGTGTACACTCGGTAGTATAAACTCAAAAGTTATAAGGCTGTGGTCTGACAGAAGAGGATTCTGTGGGAAGACCTTCAAATGCTCAATGTCAACGCCATATGTAAGAACAAGATCAAGCGTGTGGCCAAAGCTGTGAGTGGGTTTCTGTACTCTCTGACGAAGCCGATCGAGTCCAACAATGAGATGAATGCAGTACCTAGGCAATCATTATCAACATCCACATGAATATTAAAATCTCCTACAATAATAACTTTATCAGTTTTAAGAACCAAACTTGATATAAATTCTGAAAATTCTGATATAAACTCTGAATATGGACCGGGGGGCCGGTACAGAATCACAAATAGAATCGGCTGTAATGTTTTCCAGGTTGGATGCGAAAGACTAAGAACAAGGCTTTCAAATGAGTCGTAATTTAATTTAGGTTTAGGATTTATTAAAAGGCTCGAGTCAAAGATGGCTGCTACTCCACCTCCTCGACCGGTGTCTCGAGGAATGTGAGTATTAACATGACTTGGAGGAGTCGACTCATTAAGGCAGACATATTCTTCATGGCGCAGCCAGGTTTCAGTTAGACAACATAAATCAATGTGATTATCTGTTATTAAATCATTTAGTAACACAGCTTTAGATGACAGAGATCTAATATTTAGGAGACCACATTTAATAGTCCTGTTTTGTTGCACTGCTGAAATAATGGTGTTAACTTGTATAAGGTTATTGTGTACGACTCCTCTTGTGTTTACTTTAGATTTATTTAATTTAAGTGGCCGTGGGACAGACACAGTCTTCACAGTCTCTATTCTAGAGTAATGGATGGGTAACTGCTTGACAAGAAGAGCAGAGAAGGGTGTTAAACTACAACTCTGCTCCCGGTTCCTGATCTGAACCCCAGATTGTCATGGATTAGGTCCGGTGATCAACGTGGTCATATTCGCAGAAATGAGACGCGCTCCTTCCAACGTGGGATGGACGCCGTCCCTCCTCATCAGATCAGGTTTTCCCCAGAAAGTCTTCCAGTTGTCTACGTAGCCCACCTTATTCGCTGGGCACCACTTCGACAGCCAGCGGTTGAAAGACGACATACGGCTATATAATTCGTCAGTTTTCAAATTTGGGAGAGGGCCAGAGAAAATTACGGTGTCCGACAACGTCTTGGCATAAGCACACACCGATTCCACATTAATTTTACTGACTTCCGACCTACGGGCTCGGGCGTCCTCCTGGCTGGCCAGGCGCTGCCAGGGAAGAGCTAGTAGCTACCTGTGGCTCCGCACCGGCTACGGGAGAGGGCGGGCTAACTAGCATAGCTGGCTGAGTTTCGATGGCGCGGAGCCGTGCATCTAACCCACTTAGATTATTACTACTGTTAATAGTAGTAATAATGCTATTTTCAATATTAATATTAGTCCATATGTATTTGTCAATAAATACTTATTAGTAGAGAGCCATAGTTCTAGTAAATACCTATTTAGCTTATCATGTGGACGTTTAAGTCCCAGAAAGACCAATTTAAAAAAAAACTAAATGCTGCGTTATTGAGAGGGACGTTTGAGGGAGTTGGCTTTCTAACGTTGCTATTTGAAAGCTCACAATATTAATCACTCGTCAATTGACACTATGACCCATTAGATGATGTAGTGTGTTGAGCCAAACATGCATAAAGGAGTCAGCCCCTCAGTCTATTGTGGCTGCTGGAGAGCGTGATTGACTTGGTCTGCCTCGCCCATTATTACTAGTGCCTTGCCTCTTTGGGAAATGGCCCTTCGGAGCGGGACGATTGCCCAGCACAGTATTACCGGGGGGGCGTGTCTGATACTGTAGCCCAGCCTTCTACTGCGGTTTAAAAGTTCATGAATATTGGAAGTGTTGCATGTCCAAATTGCAGTAAACTCACTGCACATCCAGTGCATTATTTTAACATTTGGGAAACTTGGGTTTGGAAAGTTTTCAATGGCAACTCCCTAACAAATGTATTGACTCGAGTTAATTGTTAATTGTTATTAAATGTCTCTGATTGGTTGAATTGCACCTATGCAGGTTATACAGAAAGAAAATGTGTGAACATTTAAAAAATGACAGATCAAATATTAGTATGCTCCTTGTATTTTCTCACGGCCAGATGTTAGAATATTCTATTCACACCCTTTGCTCTGCCATCTCCATCAAATGAATGAAACTCTGTATGGCTCTGTATATGCTTATTGATCAGTTCAATTGATTCTTTGTACCAACATAGAGACAGATTTCAGGACTCCAACCGTATTGTTTAGTGGGTGCATATTTGACAATGCAGGAGTTTTTTTAACACGGTTGCAGTTGTTACTTTCAAAGGCCACTTAAATCTTGTTCTGCAGACAGGTGTTTTCTCAGCGGGAGTGCCTGAAGCGGGCTGTGTATTCAGCTTTGCTTATGTGAAGAACAAACAGCCCCGTTTGGCTGAGAGGCCCAAGCTGCATGGTTTGACATCCATGGCTTGGGAATGGGTAGGAGATGATTCCAAGTTGTAGCTGTAGATCTGTGTGAGAAGCCAAGTGTGTATACTAAACAGCGCCCGCACGCTCATACATCACCGGGTGCTTGTAATTATGTGCTGTGTGCTGGATAGAGAGTGATTCCCTCTTGGGATAAAGAACATTTTACAACCATCAACTGAGATTTGTGTAGTTCGCTCCTTGTCGTGAACCATAAACTCTACGCAACACGGTGTGCAGTCACATCTTACATTGCATCATTGCAAATTTGAAAAAAAAAATTA
Organism: Liparis tanakae; assembly: GCA_036178185.1. NCBI lineage: Eukaryota > Metazoa > Chordata > Actinopteri > Perciformes > Liparidae > Liparis > Liparis tanakae. The sequence continues at coordinate 17,955,869 of CM070094.1, forward strand.
AAGTTCCACTTTTACAGCAACACCATCGACATACTGAATGTATAGATACAACAAACTGGTGCTTGGAAGAGGCCCTCGGAGTAGAAACTGTTGCTTTTGATTAGAGCATGGTACAGAAGGATTTATAATGCTGAAATATTGTCATTACAATGGAATGTCTGCAGTCAGAGATTAAGGTCGATGACATGTTACAAGTAAAGTGCAACTTTATTGAATTTTGACTCGGCAAATTTGCAAGCCATCTTTAAAGTGGTGGCTGTTGAGGCCTTCTTTTTTTCTGTTATTATTTTTTAAATTTCGTTTTTATAGCTGTGCTAATTTAGTTGTCTCTAATTGTTTTAGGTCTTTAGCAATAGCCCAACTGTCTTGTTTTATAATCTTTGTGTTTGAATGGAATATAACCCTATTGAAAGTATTTATTGAAGGACAGCCCCTCGAGATGTAATATTAGGACCACATTTCTGATGTGGTCCTATTATTATTTACTTAAAAAAAAAAGCTGGTTATGGTCTTGGGATTTTTCATAGTGTGATTTCTGTATTATTTTGTAACTTCACTCCTCCAATGTGTCATATTGGGTTTAGCTTCTTGCGTTTTTGTTTTTTCCCCTCCTTTGTGATTATAGTTTTCACCTGTTCTTTGGTTCGTTTTTGTTTTCTTCGTCTAGCCTGGACTTTTGTTTTCCTGTTGCATGCATGCTTTAGATTAGATTATATTTTACTTTATTCATCCCCAGGGGTAGCAAGAAATGTTTTACAATGGAATAAAATAAAAACAGCAGGCATTCTGAACTTTCTAAACCTTTTTTTAGATTAAATAATTTAACTGCACCAGTCAACATGCATTTGCATCTGCAAAAAAATAGATCAGGATTGAGCAGCACTCGATCTGCAAATGTCTGTGTCAAGCACTTTGCTCTAACACTTCTATCAGAATAAACTTCTTCTGAAGTTACTAAAATGGGAGACGCATGAGCCACCTGCTGCTTGCCCTGATTCAGTCATGTGGAGATGAGTCAGAGCTACTTAGCCTAACCCAAGATGGTTCCCTCAGGAAATACCTACCACGCAGGACGGGCCACTAGTGGAAAAAAGCACCCATCAATGACAAAACAGTGAGAGAGATCAAGTCATGTGCTTCCCCAAAGAAGTTTGACTTAAGTGGGCATGTGGGCTTATAGATGACGCACAGCCACTAGGACCTAGTGGCTGTGCGTCATCTATAAGCCTAGTGACTAGGCTTATAGAGGACATTGTTTAAAAAAAAAATTCAATAAAATATCCGAAAGCTAATTTACTGTGATAGCGTTACATATCTGACTGAGCGTTGGTTCAGATTATTAGTAGAGCCATTTACTAAATGAATCTTTGAATTATCATTAAATTGATTTCCCCACATTGCCCACTTTTTTTTCTTCTCCAATGGATTCATTAATTGTATGTGACAGCGCAGACACGATCTTCCTGGATGCTTCAGAGTTCATTTGGCGGCCATTATCAGGAACATGAGTGGAACCCGATGAGTCCGGTCCAGAGGCAGCCATGCGCGCTGCAGCAATGACTCCCACACGCTTCACAGGTGAGAAGATGAGCTCGGCTGCTTCAGTCTCTGGTTGTAAACGTCTCTCTTCTTGCTGCTGATGAAAAGCTTGCAACCTGTTGTTGTTTCTTTGTGCTTCTTTTGTATTAAAACCTCTTCCAACGGTGAAATTTCATCTTGGAAAAGTCTGTGTATTTCTTTGGCTGTTTCTGGTTTCTTTGCTTATGCTGTATTATATATTTTTCTTTCATCGATTGCTGTTATCTACCTTGGATTCCTGGCCATTGGTGATTGCACTCCAGCAGTTCTTTCCACAACATTCAATGTGATAGATTTTTCTAAAGTCTTTTCTTTCTGCTCTACAAATTCTCTAATTGGCAAGTTTTGAAAAATAAAGACTTGCTTTCCCTAAGACAGCTCTCTTCTTTTCAACTTTTCAACTGTAGCATTGATGCTGGTATTAGATTTAATAAAGCATTATCAATTAATACTAACATATGTAACGATTATAAATGATTAAATTGTGAACAATAAATCCATACATGTTTATAAAATAACGATGGTATTCAGCTTATGTCATAAAACACCATTAATTTAACTAATTAATTTTGGATGCCAGACAATTTTCTTAAGGAGGAAGAACTTCAAAATGTTATATGAATCAATTCAATTTTAATCTCAGGGTTGTACAGGAAGCTATTATTCCATATACACACAAATCAAATGATTAAGTTATTTATAAATTGGAGTAACAAAATAAATCCACAACTAAACAGAAAATAAATGAAAATCGATAAATGAAAGAAATTGAAGTGAATAAATACATAATAGGATGAATAATACAATTAATAATAATAAACCACAATTAAATGAAAAGGATTACAAACAGACTCAGTGACTCATGTAATTAATAGATGTCCATCAATTAAATTAAATCTGTCGATTGACCTTCAATGTGGCTCCAAAGAGAGTTTGACAAACACTGGGGAAGATTTTGAAGAACCTTGTAAATGAGTTTAATTAAAAATGTAATTTAGATCTTTCGGTTCAAGATATTTCATCATGTAACTTAAATGTATTGGTCCTTGCAACATCAAACTCACACTTCCATGTGGAACTTGATGGTTCTGATGGGCAGACGGGGAGTCAACCTGATCTGTGGACGTCTGGATGGCAGTAGTTTGTTCTTCCACCTCTCGCTGTGTGGCAGTTGGTTCGGTTTTCTCTATCTGTGAAACCCCGTTGTTTTCTTTGTTGAGATTCGGCTTGAACCGCTCTCCCTCGTCTCCAACTTCTCAGCAAGATGCTGAGTCATATTATCACCCCGCTTTGTAACGGTGGGGGTTATTAAAGCAGCTTTGTCACTTCCAAATGTCTTTTATTTTAAAGCCTTTCCTTTTCGAGTGTATTGCCCTCAATTATTACTGAAATAAATCTTCAGCACGTTGGTGCATCGCTGGTCGGAGCTGCGTGACACATCAGACGCAGGAACACGAAGCCAGAGAAGAGGCGTAACCGTGCTGCGATGGGGAGATCTGGCTTGTAGGACTCAAACATCGACGTGCAGTCGAAGTGGCGTGTAGAAGAGAAAAAAAGAGTTCAGACTTCTTCTTTTATCTTCCTGAGAAAAGGGAGAGCTTTTATGGTGGGAACAGAAAAAACCCACTCCCATCTTAACAACTATCTCGACTATTTAATTGATTCACTGTACTTAGTTACTTTCCATCGCTGGTGAAATCATGCTTGATATTGCAGGTTTGCATTGACTGAAGCATTTGAAGGCGACATCTTTCTTTGTAATTTAATCAATATCTTTTCTTTCAGTACACATTGATTCAACTATGAATGTGTACAGCAGTAAGTGCAGTAAACCAAGCTCCGACATCTAAACACTGCCATTTCAAGCAATTATAATGGTGCTTTTATGTGCTTTAAATAATGTATTTCACCCCGCACTATCTTACAATACAGCAGCGATGCAGGTTATACTGTTAGAGATGGAAAATTCAAGCTGTGATAATGAGGCTATTGCCTTCTTAATGATGGTTATAAGTCATCTATTAAAACAAATACAATTAGGTGTTTCACTTTTATTCAACACTTTTTTTTATGCGAGAAGCTATGAGTAAAACATGCATTAGGCATAACAAAATGAGTGATTTTATCTTCCAGTGCGATATCACACTTTGAAGGGCAAGCCTGTGATGTTCAGAGTGGAGGTCATAGTTCACCCTCCTTTTGACCACTACCGCGGTAAAAGGAGCTTTCATACATCCTTAACAGGGCACCCATCCTCATCATGCGTGTATCGTTCTCTCTGTGTCACTGGACTCTGATGTTAAGGGCTCTTAAAAAGGTTTCCTCTCTCAAGACAGGCTGGGTAATTAGGCTGCTGGTAAAACCAGGCCGATGTCGCCGCCGCCGCCGCCGCCGCCGAGAGAGGAAACGTGGAGCGGCGAGACACGCATGAAGAGGCCGGGAGAGAGAGGGTCATCCACTAATAAAAAGGCGATGAGCAAAGCAGCAAGTACTAGAGGGACACATCTTGTGTGAGAGCAACTGCATGTGTGTATTAACCCTTGTATGGTATTCGGGTCTGTGGGACCCGTTTTCATTTTTCATCAAAACAAAAATAATATGATTGATTATTTTTTCAAACTCAGACTTATTGGCCTTGGCTCATTTTCTGCGAAGAACATATATCAGACAACATTTTCAGCGACAGCCCACCGTAACCCCCCCCTACACATTTGTATTACATACAGGGTGTTCGGGTCCACTGGACCCGGGCTAATAAAAGTGTGGAAATTGTTGGTCCTGTGTACCTTCAGTCTGTCCTCCTCATGTCTGGGCCTTCTGTAAGTGTGTCACACACTTACAGAAGGCCCAGACATGAGGAGGACAGACACTGTGTGTGTGTGTGTGTATGTGTGTACCCACGTGTGTGTTCGCACTTGTGTGTATGTGAGTGGGCCTGCTGTACAGTAAGTGTGTGTGTGTGTGTGTGTGTTTGTAGGCCTGCTGTAAGCTAAGTATGCTAAGCTAAGTGCTAAGTATGTGTGTCAGTGGACATAACATCACATGTGACCATTTGTTTTACATCGTACAAGCTGGGACAGGAGCTCCTAAAGAGAAAACTGACCATGGTTGGAACGATGAGAAAAAACAGGTCTGAAGTCCCACCTCAATTTTTGCCTACAAAGAACAGGCATGTCAACTCGTCCAAGTTTGTCTACACGGCTGACACATCCCTGGTATCATATGTGCCAAAGAAAACCAAAAATGTGGTACTAATGCGTACACTACACTGGGATGGGAGAATCTGTGGCCTGGAGCATCATAAACCAGAGATAATTATGGACTACAATGCCTCAAAAGGAGGAGACAACTTGGACAAGCTGGTGTCTGCCTACAGTTGCAAGAGGAGGACCCTATGCTGGGCACTGGGGATTTTTCTTTGACATGATGGACATCTCGGCGTACAACGCCTTTGTTATCTGGATGGCATTGAACCCAGAGTGAATGAAATTCAAAACAAATTCAAATAAATAAATCAATAGTTATGAACAACCTTGCTTTATTTATAAATTTGTTGAATATTGTCCACTCATATCTTGTTTGAAATTATTTTTCTTGATTTGATCAACGACTACAAAAAAAACACTAGCACTTTAATTCATAATGTGTTATAACAAAATTAAAGGGAAAATATTAACCATATTTGCTGTTTATATTTCTCGTAATTGGGATGAAGAAAACATCTGTTCAGTATTTTAACATCAAATTGTTTGATTGTGTTGAATTAAAAGCCCAAAAATACAGCGGGTCCAACAGACCCACAACACCTTCTGAGTAACAACAAAATGAATACCATACAGTCACAGTGTGTGTGTGTGTGAGAGAGAGAGAGACAAAGAGAGAGACAAAGAGAGAAGTGGCAAAAGAGAAAATCTTCATGGCATAAAACAGAAAGCTTGATCAATGCATCCTTCAGTCACCTCGTTAATAAAGACCAGCGCTTTTCTTAGACGCAGAGCGTTGCAATATTTATACCATGAATATTTCAGAGTCCCCGGCAGGAGCCCAGACACAGCCTTTCTGCAAATAAGACCGAGTCGCAGCCTCCCTTTCCACCCAGACGGCCAGAAGAAAAGTGTCGAGGTCCTTCATCATATTTTATTATTTCAGTGAAGAGCAGCGGGAGAAAAGTGAAGTATTTCCTCTGACTGAAACTATTCGGTGCTGTCATCACGCTAAGGCTGGGGGAATGCTCCTTAGGAAAATAAAAGGAAGGCGGGGGACGACTGCAAAATAAAAAGTCAGCCTACAAGAAATGTTGACATCGGTTCATTAACAATGGACACATTAACAGGAACTGGACATTGACCCCACCACCACAAACACCATATTCACATATGTATGTATCTGGATTAAAACACAGATTAGCACTTCAGTGGCACTTAAATGGCTCTTATTGTGGTACTTTTGTAGTTTGACTATGCTGAGGAAATGTTACTTTCTGTATTGGTGTTGTTCTTAGTTTGTACTCTAGGTTGAAATGCACTTATTGTAAGTCACTTTGGATAAAAGCGTCTGCTAAATGACATGAAATGTAATGTAATATAGTTTGTATTGATTGTTTATTGTTTCCTTTATTTACCTGGCACGTATGTATCTGCATTGGAGGACTATTAGACTTGATCAAGCCTCCTTGAGCTAAATGTGTGATTAGTGACTGGCTTCTATAAATGAACGTGTGTTGGAAGTACAATGCAAATGTCGACCGAACAGACCGTAATAGAGTGCATGCCACCACAGACAGGAGCACAATGCACCGCTAATTAACTTCACAGTTCACAAGCTTCAATTCCGACGAGTGACAAAGAGGTCACAATGGCAGATCTATTACGACTACTCATTAGACGTTTGAGGTGGAAGTGACTACGGGGCTTGAGAACTACATGTAACATGTCCAAACACATATGCAGTGTGTGTTTTTAAAGTGGCTTCTCACACTTAACTTGAAACTTTGTGCCACATTTCTGCTGCTCTCAGTGTTAAACAGAGGTCAATGCTTCCCTTCGACGTCTGCTATGCTGGCAGAACATTGATAATGGCTCCTTTTCCTGACCAGCGTTCTCGTCCCACGCATCCTCATCCTGGAGGCAGCTGACACCAGCGTGAACTGCAACTAGACGTGCAGGTCATCCAGCTGATGTCGTCGGTGTTGATCTCTGCCGGCACAAGGCTTGTTTAGCCTTCGGCGGCTTTACGTCATCCTCCATTTTCCATAAACACCTCCTGAAGTAGGATAATGGCTGACCTTTGAGCCTTACAAATTCATTTTGAAGGATTTTTCTGAGCAGATTGCACTGCAAGATGTCACAGGTCCCAAAAAGTACAGTAGTGCTTTAATTTCCCATCTGATGTTTACCAACCTGATTATATTTTTAAAATATCACCAACACTGTGCTTACATCGGATGTAATAATTCAACATCTCTTTAAAATAAAATAATCTGATCCTGGTGCGTGCAATAAGAAATAATATTTGTGATAAAAATCTTTATTTTTGGGGTTAATTATCGATCTTACGATGAATGGGAGCCGGCTAGGCTGCTGTTTAGTATTTATAAATAAATAAATACTATTCAGTGTAATGCTTCATTGTACCCCCATGATTTAAAACTAAGTAATGGATCTCACTATTAAAGAAATGCATTCAGTGCAATATATCGTTGTCCATGTTGTTGAGTGGAAAGTACCAGAAGTAATTGTTCACGTTGACCGCACCAGAGAGGATCACGTGCAACATGGCGGTGCGATGATGTATTGCACTGAATGCATTTCTTTAATAGGGAGATCCATTACTTAGTTTTAAATCATGGCAGCTGTCAGTCGGCTTTAACAGCTGGAGAGACTAAAGGTTTTGTAACCTGTCTCCTGGTAAAACATGCCGGTTTGTTTGAGCCTCCCACCCGGTGTGCACTTTTTTACATTACATTACATGTCATTTAGCAGACGCTTTTATCCAAAGCGACTTACAATAAGTGCATTTCAACCTAGAATACAAACTAAGAACAACAAGAATACAGAAAGTAACATTTCCTCATCATAGGCAAACTACAAAAGTACCATAATAAGAGCCATTCAAGTGCTACCAAAGTGCAAGTCTGTGATTAATCCAGATATAGTCGGAAAAGGTGCGTTTTCAGTTTTCGGCGGAAGATGTAGAGACTTTCTGCTGTCCTGATGTCAGTGGGGAGCTGGTTCCACCACTGAGGAGCCAGGACAGCAAACAGTCTGGATTTCGAGTGATTAGCTCGAAGTGACGGAGTCACAAGTCGGTTGGCTGTTGCGGCGGAGCTGAACGTGCCGCGGTGTACGGTGTGACCACATCCCGGATGTAGACGGGGCCCGATCCGTTCAGAGCACGGTACACCAGAACCAATGTTTTGAAGCGGATGCGGGCCGCCACCGGTAGCCAGTGAAGAGAGAGGAGGAGCGGAGTGGTGTGGGTGAATTTCGGGAGGCTGAAGACTAGTCGAGCTGCTGCATTCTGGATGAGCTGCAGAGGCCGGATGGCCTTAGCAGGTAGACCAGCCAGAAGGGAGTTGCAGTAGTCGAGGTGCGAAATGACCAGAGCCTGGACCAGAACCTGCGCCGCCTTCTGGGTAAGAAGAGGTCGTATTCTCCAGATGTTGTGCAGCATGTACCTACAGGAACGTGCTGTCGCAGCGATGTTGGCCGTCAGGGAGAGTTGACTGTCTAGCGTCACCCCGAGGCTCCTGGCAGTCAGGGTAGGGGCCAACACGGAGCTGTTGAAGGTGGTAGTCAGGTCGTGAGTGGGGGAACCTTTCCCTGGTAGGAACAGTAGCTCGGTCTTGTCAGGGTTGATCTTCAGGTGGTGTGCAGACATCCACTGAGAGATGTCGGTCAGACAGGCAGAGATTCGCGCCGCCACCTGTGTTTCGGACGGTGGGAATGAGAAGATCAGTTGGGTGTCATCGGCATAGCTATGGTAGGAGAAGCCATGCGAACGAATGACAGAGCCGAGAGAATTGGTGTACAGAGAGAAGAGGAGGGGACCCAGGACGGAGCCTTGAGGAACCCCAGTAGTGAGAGGACAAGGATCAGATACAGATCCTCTCCAAGTTACCCGGTAAGTGCGGTCGGTGAGGTGGGAAGAGAAAAGAGCGAGTGCTGTGCCTGAGATCCCCAGGTCCTGAAGAGGAGAGAGAAGGATCTGGTGGTTCACGGTGTCAAATGCAGCAGAAAGGTCTAGAAGGATAAGGACAGAGGAGAGAGAGGCTGCTCTAGCAGAGTGAAGCTGCTCAGAGACAGCAAGGAGGGCAGTCTCTGTTGAGTGGCCAGCCTTGAATCCAGACTGGTGGGGGTCAAGAAGGTTGTTGCTGTGGAGATAGGAGGACACTTGGTTAAAGATAGCTCGCTCCAGAGTTTTGGAAAAAAAGGAAAGAAGAGAGACCAGTCTGTAGTTGCTGACTTCAGACGGGTCGAGCGTGGGTTTCTTCAGGAGAGGGTTGACTCTTGCCTCCTTCAGAGAGTTGGGGAAACAGCCAGTTGAGAGGGAGCTGTTAATAAGATGGGTGAGAAAGGTCAGAAGGTCAGGAGCAACAGCCTGAAGGATGTGAGACGGGACGGGGTCAAGGGCGCAGGTGGTCGGTCGAGCAGAGGTCACCAAGCTAAGAACTTGACTGGGAGACAGGGGGGTAAACGAGGAAAGAGAGGTGGATGAAGGAGTTGGTGTAGGTGAAGTGATAGAGGATGGATTAGTAAAGGAGGAGCGTATGTCGTCTATCTTGCTAGTAAAGTAGTCGACAAAGTGGCTCGGCAAAAGGGAGGAAGGAGGAGGGGGACTCGGGGGATCAATGAGGTTGGAAAAGATAGAGAAGAGTTTTTTGGGGTTAGAGAAGGAAGACTGAATTTTCCCAAAGGTTTACATCAGAGATAATTGACTAAATAGGTACAGTACCATCATAATTTGAGAAAATGTTGAACGTTAGTAGACAACTTTAAGTCAGGCTTTGAGTTAGGCTTTGTATATTTAACAACATTTAAAAATGTATGAATATGGAACATATATATATATATATATATATATATATATATATATATATATACACACACACACATTTTTTTAATTTTCTTTTTCTTTTTTAATTTTCTTTATTTTATATTAATTATGTGATTTATAATAATGATTTAGGATAGGAATATACAAGCATTTTTGCTTCTACCTTTGAGTCTGTTTTGTATATTATATAACAAAATATTGTATTGTATTACAATGATTGACTGAATAAAATACACAACACATTATAATGAATAGTCCTTTATATTGCTTTCCATATATACTTTTATAAACCCTCTTTGAAGTTGTTGTCTAGTAACAATGTGAGGGAGGATGCGTTGCCTTTTCACTGCAGATTACACTGTACAACATATTCAGGTAAGTTTGTGGAACACTCTCAGACTTGGGACATTCACATTTGAAGATTAGCGTAATTAAGGGGCAATATTGTCTTGTATGCCATGCTTATGTCATTATTAATGTGTTGGTCTTTTTCACATTATGTTAATATGAAAAAACGTAACCTCATGACTATTTATTGTTCCTTTCCCGGGGCGAGACATGTTGCCCGAAATGTCTTTGACATTTAACAATAACTGCAAGGTGGAGAGTGTTGGAAAGGTCACCGTGTTGTATCGACATGGTTCAAGACACAAGCGTGGCAAGTGTCAATTTATACAACTTTTGTGGGAAAAAGTCCAATCAGAAAGAGCCAAGTACAGAACCAGCAATGTGACACATCCCTCACCGCTGACTAACTAATAGTTATGTAATGTGTTATTGTAGACCAAGCATATTCATTAGGAACATTTTTTTAATATACTGTAGTAAATGTACACATATTTACCCAAATACTGTGGCACGGTGCAAATAAAAAAAAAACCTTTTTTCCACTCAGTATGAACAATCAACGATTTACAATCTGTGTCTGTATCGTCCTCACCGATCTCTGCTATCTTCCCTACAAGTCATCACCATTCCCAATCTGTCTCTGTTTTTTTTAGTCATGCTTTCTATCATTTTACAGGTTTCCATGTACAGCTGCAATATCGTACACCGGCTAGTCTGGCAAAGCCTGTTGGCCATTATGGATTGGCATGGAGACATATCAGATGTCTCTTGAGACGTGTTGCTGTTATTTGCCTTTGTTCAAACTCCACGTCTGTACGCCACACTCTGATTTATTGCTCCTATTCCATTGCATTGCCATCTGATGGTTATTGTGTTTGTAGGAGATTTTCTTTCACCACGTTTGCACAACATTATGGGAAAATGAGACTGATCCATTCTCTGTAACTCTTTCACTCACCCGTATGTCCCGTGTGCCAGGTGTATAGACAACACAACTCGGGAAATAATCACATAATGAAATTGATACACATTGTTGTGTTTGTTTGCATCCTTCAGCGCTAAAACAACACCATTAAGTACATTTTGATTATTTTTTTCATGGTGAAACGTCATAGTCCAGAGTTTTCCTGTCTTATTTTGAAGTCCCCGTCTCGTGTCCTCTGTTTCCCAGCATTTATTTTATTTATTATGCATTCATATTTTCCTTGACACTTTAAGCTGTTGGAAATTTACTTTGGTCACTGCCTTGTGTATAGATTTAGTTTCCCTTGTAGATTTAGTATTAGTATTGTTATTGTGTGTTATTTTTATCTTTTATTTTTATTATTGCTCTAATGTGCACCCGCTGCTGTGATCCTGAAATTTCCCCACCCTGGGACTTAGATCACGTTGACACAATGGGAAAACGCATATATTTTCATGCGTTTTGGCCTTACATTTACACAAAAACAGAGGTTTTATCATTTCTAAAAACTCCGGCCAAAGTGGAGATTTTTGTGTTTGCGTGTGAACGAGGTCAAACAGAGTTTTAGGTTGTCAAACGTCACTAAAAATGCTTCACATTGCGCCCCAACCGCGTCATGTCGCCAGGGCGGGGATCGGCTCTCGTAAAAGGCGTCAGGAGTCTACGGCGATGTCAGCAACCCACCTGACCCGTCTTGAAACACGGACCAAGGAGTCTAAGGGGCGCGCGAGTCAGAGGGTGAATCGAAACCCCATGGCACAATGAAAGTGAGGGCCGGCAACGCCGCCGCAGGTGGGATCCCGGCCCCGAGGGGGCAGGCGCACCACCGGCCCTTCTCGCCCGCACTGTCGGGGAGATAGAGGCCGTTTCTCAATCAGCGTACTTGTGCGTCCTTTCCTCTACTTGTGTCCTCGTGGACTCGTGAAACGTCATCAGTCTCACTTTCTCATGTTCCAATTCCAAGTTTGCTTCTCGCAAAGCACGGTCAAAATGCCCGGATGTGACTTGATCCTCCCACTTTCCGGAGGATGCATCAGAGGAGACTCGTGCATTCTCTGGCCAGCATATATCCCACAATGCATTTCACCAGCAACCGGAAACAATAGCGGAGGAGAAAATAAGCTACGGACAGATGACTTTTTATAAATACTATTGTTGTTGAGTCACGGAATGTCATTTTAGGTTGTTTTGTTTAAGCGACTGTAAAAAATAATGTACACTGAATAATTAGAGTAAACTCAGGAGCAAGAACAGCTGATGTGGTGACGTCATCAAATAAGTAGCTGTTCCAATCGCAGAAAGACCGTCCTCCCGTTGTCCCGTTCTCCCGTCCTCCGGAGTCTGGACTCCCAAGACTAGACTCCCAAGACCAGACTCCAAAAAAACACAAGTCTGCAGTCGTGTACTTTGAATTGAGAAACAGCCAGAGTGTGAGCGCATGCGCTAGTTATGATGGCGCCCGGGGGGCGTATTCATGCGGGTTCATATAAACAGCAACTTTTTTGAAAACAACCTTGTGTGTACAACGTTATTTTTTAAAACGAAGGGGCAGAAATATTTGTTTCTGTAAATACCCGGCTATGTGTAAATGTGGCCTAATAAAGGATTATCTTATCCTACCTTATCTCCTGTCCCTGTGATCGTCTGCCCCGTCTCTGATTGGTTCCTCCTGTGTGATTGCTAGCCCCGTCCTCATTGTGTCCACCTGTGTCTCGTTCCCCTGTGTCCAATCACCTGCACCTTCCCTGTGTATTTAAACCCTGCTTGTCTCCTTCCACAGGGTTGTGTCGTACTGTTTAGTTTGTGTCTGTGTTTGACCTGTTTTTTTATTTAAGATTAAAGATTCTTTGGAAAGTTGTGTGCATTTGGGTCCTCTCTCTCTGGCTGCAACAGCCATCCTGACATAGACACCCAATAATAAAACCCATCTACAAAAACTATGAAGCTAGTGATCTAGTATTGAGAACCCTTACTTATGGTGGGTCGGAAGGTGGATGGGTCACGCAAACTTCAATACAACTTTCAACCTTTCTTTGAGGAGCAATCTTGTTAATATTGTGTTCACTTAATGATTTACTTGACTATTAAACTGCATTTAGTGTTAGTGGACTGTTACTCCCAGAACAGGGATGGGGCCTGATGGTATTTGGTGGGTGGACTGGGGGAAACGGAACAGAAAAAAATTCTAGCAACCTATATATGATACTTGTCCTGAATATGATGGAAAAAGTGATGTTTACACATGGCAGACATAGGCCATATTCTTAATGATACCGTTTCAGAATTCAGCTAAACTTTTAGAAGCAGAATATTTTGTCCAGGAGAAAGTGGTGAGGGGTTTTATTATCTCCTGCCGGTTTAAGCCCGGGAGGCTTTCTGTCCATGACTATTCTCACATACTCTGGAACCCATCTCCCGAATATATTTAGTGCTTATTTATGACTGCATGCTCAAGGACCTCTCGTGGTTGCAGTGGTTCACACTTTCCGAATAACGTATTTCTTTGACTGGTGTACTTTGTCATTTACGTCTGATTATCTCTCCTATAAACCCGCCTGTCGAGGTCACAAGTGGTCGACAAATCCTTCGGGTTCAAATCTTGTTTCTGCTCCGGATTAGAAATTACTCATGTCCAGATGTGCCCGTCTTTGTAAGCATTAAAATAGTATTCCGTAAATATTCTTCATTATTGTGTGTGTCTGTGCAGGTTAAGCAACGGTTGGTTCATTTGAAGCATTGATTACCAAAATTAATTGATTTGCGTATTGTTTGTCGTCGGGATCCCCCAGAAAACGAGAACAAGCCACCTGCTATTCTATAAAGTGTGGGAGTATTTTAAAAAGAGGCTCAACAATGTTGTGCTCTGTAAACTGCAAATTGGAAATGGCTTATCGCAACAGTACATGCAGTGATTACATCTATGGATCACAGCAGTCCCTTTGAATTAGAGGTCCACTATTTTATGATCAGGCATCCGACAAATAGGGTCTATTATCTTGTTCCATTTATTTGTTTTTAAAAGAAAGTAAAGCAGGACAGCTTTTGCCTAATCTGCCCCTGAAAAACACAACCGGGTCACAGTTATACACGGTTGTTGCTGAAATACATTTACCGAAAATAATTTCCAATTAGTTGCTTGCTTTGACATAACCACCGTGGTTATACATTAAAGCTTAGATTTAATTATCTGAGGTATTTAGCTGGTAACGTAATTGGTCGTTTAAGTTAGTATCCAGTCATATACAGTATTCAGTCTTCTTCTCTGGGTAAAACACACTTAATGTACAAAGTACTGGTGAACTCTGGTTCAACTGTTTTCCAGTTGGACATCTGCTTGTGTTTACTCCGGGGAAGTGAAGAAGAGTCTGGTTGTAACATTTATCCAGCAGCCATAGGAACAGGCTTTAAATTACAATGTAATTATTTAAAACCATAAATGTGGCTGTGACTTTAAATTACAGTATGTTGTAAATGTGTCTGTATCTTCATTGGATTTGATTGCCGACTGTGTATCCTTTACAATGAAAAAGCATTTCATTATGACTTATGTTGTGTTGGAAGTGTTCAGACAAGGTCGCAGTCGGCGGCTCGATGGCGTATTCAAAGCATCAAAAATAGCATTACATTGACTTATGAGGCGCATGTTTAAAAAGGACTTATGTCTGAAGATCTAAAGAGTCTGCCTCCCACCGGGGTCATATAAGAGGCTTCACGATGTAATTGTGCAACATCAAATTCCTTTTTCAGAGAAAGGCTATGTGCATTAGTAAAGAGTCTCAGCACTTGCACTAACTTTCTAATGAAATGAGGAATAAAGTATGTACACTTCCTGAATCAGCATATTAACTGTATTTGAGAGAAGTACATTATTCTCCATCCCTCAATAACAAATAGGGTTTAATTGTTTAAAGAACGGTTCAACAGCTAGAATAATATGAAAAAATCTCATTTAAGAAGGAACTGTATATTTAGGGTCCGAGCGACAGCGAAGCTGTCCGAGAGGACCCTATTGAAATTGTTAGAGTTCTTATGATTTTTATTTTAGAACATTGGGGGCATATTGGGGGTACCTATCATATCCCAAAACTCACCAAATTTGGCAAGCGTGTCAGGATTGGTGAAAATAGACGGATGACATAGACCTCGAAATGCGGCTTTCAAAAATTGCTCTCTAGCGCCACCTAGAAGTTTGACCGGTGACGCCCCTCACCCACAATGTCCGATTAACTTAAAAAACAGATTTTCTAGACCTAGGACCTGCTCTACAAAAAAAGCCTCTCAGGACCCTAAGCTCCGCCTACTTTAATTTTCGGCCATTTTGATTTTTGTGAGAAACACAAAAGTGAACACCGAACCTAAACGATAGGTCCAATATTAATATACCCATTTGAAATAATGATAAGTGAAGCTATATCATCTGGGATATATTGTCTTTTTTCAAATTGATCATTGTGGTAAGCATATAGCCCAACGAACATTTTAGGGGCGTGTCCTGTTTTGTAATGCTTATACCTTCAACATTATTGGTCAAAAAAAATAACAGACCATCAGGATATGTGCAGAATGGCGTCTGGAACATTCGATGCAAATTTCGTGCAATTTGAACTTTAATTGGTGCCACAAATATTCACCAAAGTTGTCCGTTTTGCCCGTTTTTTAGCGTTTTTGGCCATTTTCTACTTTTTTAAAACGGCTATTAGACCCACAAAACGATAACTGAGTTCGTTAAAAATAGGTTTGATAGAATCTCAAGACTTGAATATACAACTGAGAGCAAAAAAAAAGACTTTTCGTCCGTAGTTAATGCCCGTTTTTTGACCGCCAATATTTGTAATTTATTCATCTTAAAAACTATAGCTTACACTCATATGTTTTACAAAAATCAAGTGTAATGCAAGTCAAGGCCTGAACACATTCACCAATTTTGAGCCAATTCCGTTAGCGTTTTCTGGTAGAACTCGACAGTTGGAAAAAAGTGGAAAATAGCCAAATCGGCCCAAAACGCTAAAAACGTCCAAATTTGGTAGGAACACCTATTTATGAAGTAAAAGAACAATAAATTATTCACTTTCACGATAGGCCTGAACACATTTACCAGAAAAAAAACTTTGTCCCATCCCAAATAGTTGAGGCGCCTCTGGACACATCTTACCAGCAAAGCCTTTAGCTCAGCATGATAAGTAAATGATTCTAATCCTGGAGATCTGGGTTTGGTTCTAAGCCAAGACACCTTATTTTTATCAATTTTTTTTTTTACATTTAATTTGCACGCCGTGGTCTACACTTCACGTAGGGACACGCGACGCGTGAATATATTCACACGGTTAAAGCGCAAGCTAGCGGCTAAACTGGACTTTGTCGAATCCGCCCCAAACTCCTCGCGCTCGTTACGAATCTCGGCCCGAGTCAAGTCCGACCGCCGAGGACCCGTTCAACGCTGCTAGCAGCTTTAATGATTCTTGCTTTATTTATTTGCTTTGTCAAGGTGTGATTTTGATTAACGTCAATAAATTATAAGTCCCCCTTACCGCCGACTCCCCCTTTTCAGTTGCTGTTTCCTTTAGAGAGTAGGAAATGTCTTAAAGATAATCTTAAGAAGTTTCCTATCTCGCTTGTTATGCAGAGGAACCGCCCGCTTTGTGGTAAATTAACTGAGAGGGCTCACGGGTCCCGCGGACAATCTGTGGCCGCTCCTTCACCTCCACCTCATCAGCATGCAC
The DNA here is from genome assembly GCA_036178185.1 of Liparis tanakae. Taxonomy (NCBI): domain Eukaryota; kingdom Metazoa; phylum Chordata; class Actinopteri; order Perciformes; family Liparidae; genus Liparis; species Liparis tanakae. The sequence continues at coordinate 17,972,534 of CM070094.1, forward strand.
CCCGTCTCCACTCTCTCTCTCTTTCACTCCCTTCATTCTCTGCAGCCTGCAGAACGACCTGCAGGGCTGACCGCTTCGTTTAGATCATAGTCCTCAGAGGACCGACTGCTATTTAGGACCCAAATGGACGAACATAACAGGCTTTCCAACTTAGCTCTGTCTTTATCTCCTTCCCTTCCAATTTCTCTTTATTAATTTAGTCTCTCACTTTTCCCTTTAACCCACCTCTTTCAACCTTTTTTTCCCTTCTTGTTCACCTCTTCCGCTGCCTCCCCTTCTCCCCGCAGACCTTTTCAGGCCTGTTTAGGTATGCATCATCAAGTGCACATTTAGAGATGTCAGAGAATTGATTGCTTCTCCCTCGCCTTCATCTCCACCTTCTACTCTTTGGCTGGTACTTTCATATCTCACAGTCGCTCTGCTCTGCAAAAGGCAGGCTCCCTTCATTTTTTTTCATTTGTCTCTCTCGTTTCCCACAATCCCCTGTGGCGTCACATTCATTGCTGACACCTGTGACACCCTCCACCGTTGTCATTCCCTGAGAAATGAGGCGAGGCACGCGTGTGTATGCATGCGTGTTATTTGCAGTCGGAAAGTTAATTTGAGCCATTCATTGTGTGCATGAGCCATGTTGTTTAAGTATATATGGATGAATTGATGTCCTTGTTTCTGCGTCCGTAATGATGCATCCCCTAACCTGCATTTGCATGCATCTGTTTACGATTCTACGTGCATTCGTTGAGGCGCACATATGTGGGCGTGATATCTGTGTACGCTGCTCCAGGGTATATGCTGCATATGGTGGGAAGATATATATACGTGCATGTGTGTGGCTTTTCAGTGATTGCTCTTTTTAATATTCTACAATGTTTAAGGATGATATTAAATTGAAGCACGGTGTCCCGCTGAAGGGGATGGACAAAGCGTGTGCTCTTTATCTCCTGTTGTCCAAATGGCTTAAGAACGAGAGGGCCGGGCTGACAGTCAGGGTTAAGGCTTTAGCAGTAGCACTAGAGCGTAAGATCCAAACCTTCAAGTGATTGTGCAATCACCTCCAAAATGCAGATGTCCGTTTTTATTTCATCACGTTTGAAGGCGGCAATTTACTGCGTGGAATGAATTCCTATTATCTTTAACCCTCAGCCTCAAACTCATTTAATTGCAGTGTGCAAGAGATGAAGGCACAATTAGTTGCAAGAGGAAAAAGAGACAGCAATACAAATTGGCCATTAAAGCTGCCATGTACAGTACTTGCTACTTTGAAATCTAGGGTTTTTGTAAAAAACATTAATTAATTACGTTTCATCATTTAAAAAAATAAATAAAACATGGCAACACATTGACACAACAAATACAATTAATATTATCCATTTTATTTCAAGGAAAAGTACTGAGCGCACCTGAGATGCCTGAAATAATTATAACTATGGCAAATACAACCATGAAGGTTGGTTTATATTGGAATACATTTTTTTTCAGTTTGGGTAAACACTTTCTGTTTTTCTTTGTCATTTCTGCAAACTGTCTTTTTTATTACTGTTAGTTCTAACATTTTCTGTTATTTCTTTTATGATTTACTGTGGAAAAACCTTGACAATTGGACACATCGGATTGTGTCTACAGGTCCATGGAATTCATTCTGGCATTATCTAGGCCTATAGTAATAATAATTGTCCAAAATACTGTGAAATTGGATAGATTTAAGTTAAAAAAATGATTTTAACTAAATAAATTCAGAATGTAGGCTTATATTAAACAAGGGTTCCAGCACTTGTGTTTTCCCACATCAAGCATGTGGGCTGAAGATTACAGTTTGCTACATTAGCCACTACTAAGTAAGACATTGTGTTTCGTGGTCAGTTTTGATAATAAAGCATCCTTTGTTTTTATTTGCTTAAAAGCGAGCTCTGATTTAAAAAAAATGGATTTTCTTCTTCCTTGAGTAAAGGCACAATAGATCTAATTGTATTCCTACCTTTTGTAGTTTTCCCCAAACAAAAAAACAAGACCTAATTATGATGACGTAAAATATGTGTTTAAGTGTTTATAAAAAAAAATTTATTTGATAAATATAATCTCAACAAATAAATATTTTAACCTTTTCAAACTGCTACAAGGCCTTAATGATTTTTTTTTCAAAAAATGTTTGGGAGGTTAAGGTAAGGTGTGAGTCAAAAGAAACAATTGTGCTGTGTGAAAGGGCTCATACCATGTAGCATTTCAAAGTAATACCTTTACAAAACGGAGAGAAAAAAGAAAGCACTGAGAAAAAGGCTCAAAAAGGAAAAAGTAAAAGCCCCAGAGACCAAACATGCAATTCAGCCTCGGTAAGCATCAGCTTGAATCTGGGCTTATGGCAATTTTTCAGAAACAAGTACATAGTGTGTCCAGTTAAATGGCTCGGTGCGAGGAATGGGAGCGATGAGACCAGGAAAGTAGGTGATTGGAAATACTATAAAAGGATCCTCATTTTATACCACTGCAAACCTTTGTTTTACTCTATCTCCCTGTTGAAAAACTACCTTAAACTTTACCTCCATGTTTTTAACAAAGTATTTCCCATTATCTTAAATAGTATGTAAGTGTGTTAATAAAGTGGAAAAAAGCACATGCCCTGCTAAATGATAATAATTAATAACAATTTCAATCTCTACTTCATTTAATGTAGTTGCCTAATTACTTTACTAATAACAAAACACATTTGTTGGTTGGTGAAAGATAGCTAATAACATCTATTAGTTTAATAATAGATGGTGGAAATAATCAATGTGTAGATAAAAAGTATTGTCTCTACCACTGAGAGTTATATGTACAGAGTGTATAAAATCTTTATTTGCTCTTTAAAAAAAGAGAGAAAAGAATACTAAATAGGATTTACTTAACTTAACTTTGATTTTCTTTGCAATGGCAACCAGAGAAAAAAGTGTGACTAACACGACTTCCTATGAAAGACAGGCTGCCATGTGACTGTGTGCCTCCGGTCCATTTAGGTGGACTTATGACAAACACTTACTCACAAACCAATGCATAAACATCGACACACATATACACTGTATATCGTCTGCTCCAAGAAGAGATATATGAATAATAAGGTATTTGGTTTGAAAATATAACGGACGGTATCATTGAGTGAACAACTCTGTCAATAACGGTCAAATTAAAGTAATCTCACATTTCCAGTTTCTTATACAATTTACTCAGGAAATGTGTTTATTTAAATGGTTCACAGTTGTTCCCCTCCGACTTGATGACCCAAGAGTTCTCTACACTTTCTGAGCCCTACTGATCTATGAGATACCTCAGGGCTCAGTTCTGGGTCCTTAGTAATGTTGAGTCAAAGCTATGAATGATGAGAGGAAGATGCACACTCCTCTCGCTCATTCGTTCAACATTCATATGAGCCATGACGTTGTGATGTTTGAGAAATACTTGCTTGCTTGTGTTAAGTCTTTTTGCTCATGCTGGTTTTCATTAGGGGAACTTTAATTATCTGACCTGCCCTATAAGAAGGAGGCGTGTGCTTCCTCTTTAAAATGTCTTCGTAGCTGATTTTGTTCATCAGTTCCAAAGAAAGGAATTCATACCCGTTTCTCTACTTCTATAACTATAAGTATGTTTGGTTTCTGCCTCTTAAGAGGGCACATTTCAATTCATATATTTCGTTAAAGTACATTCCACCACCATTTGGCTTCAAGCCAGCGAGGTGGAGGCCACCTGGGTTAAAGCGGCACTAATTCTAGAGACCCTCACTGATTGGCCGCAAGCCGCAGGCGACAAAGCATAATGGTTCATGGCAGACAGCAAACTGGTTGGTCTTTGTTTTTCCACTCTTCAGGACAATAGAGGCAGGCCTTGTTTTTGTATGTAAATGTGTTTTCTTTGCTTGCTAAGTGTCTGCAAAGGAAACTAAGTGATAAACCTAATTAAATGGTTTATATCTCTCCTTTGTGTGAATGGTCTGAATAAATGTTGGGGATCTGGATAAGCAACATCTGGATGCTGGTCCATTCTTCCCACTAACACTATATAAACCATCCTAAAGTACAACAACAATTGTAATGCTTTCTAATTATAACATGGACTAATTTGGTAGAAGGACTTATTGAGTGAATGCGGTGTTAAACAATGATAGTTTGAACTAGGTGAACCTATTAAACAAGAAACTGCATTAATGAGTTTATTTATATTAAAAGGGACACGAGGGTCAAACACATCCCAACTCATCATTTCTAAAGCAAAAATAGTTTTTAAAATGAGACATGTAATCAACGTAAATACACATTTTACACATCCTTCTCCTGGTGAAAGGATTGCAGTATTACCACATTATAGGAGTAATGGGAGTCTGTGGCAGGGTCAAGCTCATTCCTGTCATTGCTGCTTTTTCTCCAATCTGGATCAAGCACTGATGTTCTTTCACAATCCGATAACAAATTACCGGTTATTCAGCCCTAAAGCAGACACCTTTCTGATTACACTGCCTGCATTTTAGTAATCACACAGCATGACAATTTATTTAAAAGGAAAACAAAATTGAGGTAAATTGTTATTAATTACTTAACCACTTTGAGCGAGCTTATCCTGACAGTGAAATCTGTGCCCTGGCATCAGAAACCTACCCTTCTGTCTCAAACCATCTGCCTTCTTCCAGCGTTACACAGCGTCCCAGTTTCTTCATATTCTTCAAGCACTGTTGTCCCTCTTGGTTTTGTCTGAAAGATCTGTTTTATCAGATCAACAGATTATGACAACACTGAATTAAAGTGTCACTCGTCACAAAGTATACGTCTAACAAGGCTGAACAGGCTGGCCTGGATTTGGCTCTGTCTATCTATCATCAGTCAAATCTATTGGGTTGTTCCTTGGGCCACAAGGAGTCTCTCCGTAGTTAAATAAGAATATGTACAAACATATTAGAGCTATAACCGAATGTGCTCGCAGATAATAATACAACAAAAAATAAAAATAAAAATTCTCCTTCCAGATATATATTTAGCAAACTCGTTTCAGACATCTTCATCACCAGGATAGTGGATGAGGAGGGAAGTGAGGATTGAGCCTGAAAAAAAGGGTTGTATCCCTGCCTCCTAAATGCTACTGACTGAGGCAGCATCATGTATACAACACTATGCATACTTTGTTCATCAGTACTATGCAGTATGAAACTATTGAGTAGATTTATTTGGCAGTATGCTTGACCAGACATGCTAAAACTAGCTTTCAACACAAGATTAATCAAAATGTAGCGTGTTTCAGTTGGAGCAAAATGGGAAAAGGAAGCTGGGATAGATATTTCTGAGGAAGAATGGACATTAATATGGGGGTACCAATGGAAATGTACCAGTTCAATGAGCTGGCGAGAGTTTAACTGGAAAAATTACATAAGATATTTCATTACACCATCTCAGACATCTCACTATAGCGATACCACTCCTGAATGCTGGAGAAAATGTGGACACCAAAGCGCAAACCATTATCACATCTTCTGGGACTGTCCCATCATTAAACACTTTTGGAAGGCGGTACACAATACTTTACAGGACATCTTTCACAAGGACATTCCTTTGGACTTTAAGATTCTGTACCTTGGAAATTTACCTCAGATTTGGCCGAAAGGGGACATACTCTTGATTAATGAATTGCTGGTGGCCAGCAAAAAGTCTGTTACTAGAAAATGGTTACTACCAGAGTGTCCTACAATTACATCTTGGAGAGACATCGTAACGGATATCTACAGAATGGAGCAGATCACAGCTCATGTCAATCAAAGAACAGAAACATTTCTTAAACACTGGCAAAAGTGGTGCAACTATGTCACAGATAAATGGCCTGACTGTATTTCTTTACTCTTTATTTGCATATGTGTTTTTTTTCTTCTCTTTTTTTGGCCTGTACTTCTCTATGTACAAAGAATCTGAAAAATTGAAATATGTGTGTGAGATTTTGAACACTAATAAAATACAAAAAAAAGAAAAAGCTGCTCAGCCATTGGTCCTCTGAAAGCTGCTCAGCCATTGGTTAATTGAAAGCTGCTCAGTCATTGGTCCTCTGAAAGCTGCTCAGCCATTGGTCCACTGAAAGCTGCTCAGCCATTGGTCCTCTGAAAGCAATATATAAGACAAAACAAAGAAATAAGAGGCATTCAACTTGCGGAAAGAGAGCATAAGCTAGCCTGCTACTCAGATGATGTACTAGTTTATCTTAGCCAGCCAACACACTGAGGAATATGGGCAATTATCAGGATATAAGATTAACGTGGGTAAAACCCAAATGTTATCGTATAACTATTATCCAACATCAGAAATTTAGAGGAAATACCCATGGTCATGGCAAGCAAAATCCCTTAAGTACCTAGGGATAACTATTCCAAAAGATCTGTCAAAACTATCAGAATATAACTACTCACCAATAAACAAAAAAATCAAAGAAGATATCACAAGATGGAACCTCGTACCTTTCTTTAGTTTCAGTTCAAGAATACAATCTATTAAAATGAACATATTACCCAGATTTTTATATCTATTTCAAACCCTACCTATAGAAGTTGCTCAGAGCCAGCTTAATGAATGGTACAAGATGGTGTCAAGATATGTGTGGCAAGGCAAAAGACCAAGGGTTTGTCTCAAAACACTGCAGTTAGTAAAGGAGAAGGGAGGATGGGGTCTGCCATCCCTCAAGGAATACTACTATGCCGCCCAGACAAGAGCTATAATATGCTGGTGCAATCCTTCATATGAGGCACAGTGGAAAGACATTGAAGAAAAAATATTTCCCATCCCAATACAAGCAATCATAGCTGACTCTAAACTGCAACAATGCATAAACAGTTCTGATAATCCATGGGTCAAAGTGACCCTTATGGTGTGGAAAAATATCATTAGGGAATACAAACTTGAAGGAGATCTACTGTGCCTTAAATGGTGTGGATATGACTCGGATTTTACACTAAATAAAATGGACACCAGATTAAAAAAATGGAGAGATACTGGAATAACTGCTTTATGCAATATTATGAAGGGAAACAAACTGTTTAGTTTTGAAATGATTAAAGAAAATTATCTTTTGGAGAAACAGGCCTTCTTTAGATACTTACAGTTGCGGCATTTTGTCAATGAAAATGTTAAAAATGTAACAGAGGTAAACTCCGGTTTTATAGAACTGTTTAAAAGGGCATATAAATCAAATTGCAATAAAGGGGCAATATCAGCCATATATAAACGCTTTCTAGAGCATAAAACTCATTTAACAGCATACATACAGAAACATAACGATGTTATGATAGCCCAACACATGTTAGAGTGTGTATTAGTTTAAGTCAGTTTGAATCTAATGTTAAAAAGGGTGATGTTGTTCTAACAAGTATGTCTCCCCTCAGAGGCTCCTCTTACCTCGTTACTGCTCTACAGTCGACCTGTGAGCAATATGTTATGAATATTTTTTCTTCTTTTTTAAACTTCATATATTCTGGATCAACACATGATTTCTCACCTCAAAATTAATTTTCGTGGTATAAAAGCAGACAGATTTTTTTAAAAAGGTTGCCATTTTCGCTGTGTAACCAAAAATGTAGATGTAAGATAATGAGGCAAATGCATCTGATCTCTTAATGCAATGTAGGAACAAAGAGTTTGCTTTAAAATGGTAATCATGTTTGTTTTAACAAAGAAAATACCATCCAGTACTGTGGATCATTTATCATGTCTAATCTCAGTGAAGGACTTATTTTAGACAGTGCTCTCCTCACAGATGGATAACTTATTTTACTAGGTGATAACAGAACTACATAATATTGTTTAAATCATATACTTTTATGGCTTCAGATGTTGCGATTTAGTGGTTGATCATTAACCATTTGGGAAGTTGACATTCATATATGAATCCTTAATAATCAGCAGCTTTTAATTGTAATATTTCTTTTTTTATGCTCCATCTTAAATACCATCTTGCCATCTACAAAATGAGCTCTAGAGAAAGACAACAGGACATTTATTACATTTCCTTTCAATGCTAATCTTTTTAATAGCCTCAGGAAAACAAAAAGTTCACTCTCAGCTGCTCTCTGATGGATTCAAATATATGTTTAGAACTGAAGCTCAATCTCCCCTAAACTGTACGGCTATTGTCTCAAATCAACATCAGAGTAAAATGTATGAATGTCTTTAAATGGGCTATTGGGCTCTGGAAATTAGTATTCATGAATGTTCTATTGTGTGTCTTCTGGCAATTAATTCCTGTTCAGTTACGTTTTGGGACAAGTGGTTGCGCTGCACAATGCCTATAATTATTACAGGACTCATTCATACCGAAGAGATAATATTAGTCAGGGACATTAACATTTACATGTTTTTTTTAACATCTAAAAAATTACATTATGGAAACTTAATGGTTTAAAAGTGACGCCCAGGATGTAACACTCACATGTGTTGAATACCGTGAACACCAACGTTACACAAAAACTGTTCACTGTCTGATACGTTAATATCATTGAATCTGATAAGAGAGCAGACCCAAGGCAGAAGCTCCAGTAGCCCTCGGCATATCCGTGTGGCATATTATCCATGTGGCATGTCTGTGTGTGCAGTAGTAGTGGAGGACGGTATCTAGCACGGGGAGCGTTGCCAGGTTTTTTGTTGCATATGATCTCATTAAGAGGGGTTATGTTCCTCAGCTCTGCCATATAGCCCTCAATACAATCAGCCTACACTTGAGGGAACTTATCAAATGGTTGGAGTCATGGAGTATCAAAAGGTATAATAAGTAACACTATGCTTTCTTAGGTGAAAACTACCCTTCATGTTATTGATCCTGAATCTCACACTTTACGCCTGTCGGTCTAAACATGACATCATGCCCTTGAGAATCCAATTACTACGTTGTGCATTCAAACACAACCAAAAGAAGATTTTTAGTCAAGTGCGAGTACAAACACAGAACAAGCTCTTGATAGTCTTTGCCGAGTAAAAAATTCTAATAATGTAAGGCCCTGTTCTGTATCTGTTTCTTCTGTCTCGTTGATTGTTTCATTCCCTGCACCTGCCCTCAGCCACTCGTCTCGTTAGTGTCTCATGTCGTACACCTGTGTTTCCCCTCTATATATTGTGCCAGTCTTTCTCTTTGCAGCTGGATTGTTGTCTTTAGTTCTGTCTTCCTCCTGCCCGGTGTATTCCTGACCCTGCCTGTCCTGTACTCCGATTCTCTGCCTGCCCCTTTTTAGACTTTGTTGCGTTTTGGAACCTTTTGCCTCAGTAAAGATCATTTTTTGTTATTTACACCTGAGTCCTGTCCTGTTCCTCTTCGAATGAGCTCTTGCCCCCACCCAGCTGATATGTTAAGCACCGTGGGTGTATTTTTAGAGATCTTGTAAAATCAGTACTATACTCTTTGAACCATATGTATCTCCTTAGCTCAGAAATATGTTGATAATCATGTTGAGTCTCTTTCCACACGTAATAAGACATGGATACCTTCATGTTCTCCCGCATTGTATTTTTCTTATCAGACCTGACATGTAACCCCTGTTTTAGCTTCTCTGTATTGGTTGTCCTTTGAATTCAGAATACATTTTAAGACTCCTTTAATGTTCTTAATGACACGTCACTTCTCTTATATAACGGACTAATCAACTCTTTGCTCCATGACAGTGTAGCTTACATTCCCCAAAACATCCATCATTTTAAACCAAAAGCTCTAGTCGTCAGTTATCAGCTCAGTCCACACTACTGAGTTATAAAAAGGGTTTTGCAAAAAATATCCTCACTGTCTTTTTCTATGCTGATTATCACTTCTTATTACCGTGGTAATAATCCTGTCATTTCAGTTATTTATCCCATCTTTACTTGAGTCTTATTTTAGTTTCTCTATAGGCTATATTGCTCTGCTATCCCATTATTTATATTTACATTTTTCTTGAACCTATTTCAAACCTGCATCAAACGTAGCTATTTAAATTCTTGATTTATCCTTCCCATTGTCTCGGGTATTCATTTCTCATCTCTCCTTTTTTTCATCATCCTATTTCCTACTTAATCAGGCCTCCACTGGAATTAATTGAGTATTTGTCCAAACAAACAGATACACTAATTAATCTGTATTTGGCCAGGATTGGTCCTGTCCAGCTCGATTACATGTCCAGGAGCCTCTCGAGAGGAGCACTGAGACCTCGCAGAAATGTAATAATGGCTGGAGATGATCGCAGCCAGCCGGGCCTTGAGAGAGACATGTGGTTTTTTTCTGCGGTTATTAGCCCCACAAAATAAGGCAATGGTGGGTTTTTTGTCCCCGTGGAGAGAAGAAGAAGGTGGGTGATTATGATGGAGAGGGCGGTGAAGAGGCCACAGAAGAGAAAGTTGACGTTGTTAAAAAAGTGATTGAATAATCTTGGTCTTCATCCTCATCATCTACCCACTCACAGCTGCCTCCACTACAGGAACAGAACATGTTGTGCTGTGAAGTGACATTTCGAATTTCATCTTGACAGCAGAGAGGCACAGTTAACTTTAAAAATGCAAAGACAAGTTTGGATATGTCTGAGGCCGAATTATGATTATTACAAGCATGAACATCACTGGATTAACTTTCCCCCTGTTCTACGTTTTCTTTCACCTCCCCAACTTCATTCCCTCATTTATCATTTTCTACTCGACTATTCCTTCACATTTCCCCATCTTCTCTTCGTCGTCATCCATCTACCATGCCCTGGTCTCATGTTATTCCCTCACCTTATCATCTCCTCTTCCTCCATTACAGTACTTCATCCTTTCCCTCTCTAATGGTATCTCCACTACTGCATTGAAGAAACCTCTCCATTCCTCTTACATTTCATCCTCCTCCTCTCCCATCACCAGCCATCGACCCCTGGCTCCAATCCTCATCTTCATCATCCTCATCATCAACCTCATCATCTCCCCCCCGGTCCCCGAGGTGCAGTATTTGTATGTGTAGGATGGGCCGTACTCTATAAAGCTGTATGCTAATGCTGCCGCAGACTGCGCAGCATCGTGGTGAGTGGACCAATTTCAGGAGTGCTTGGCCACGTTTTATTACAGCTCATAAGCCCAAGGTCAGCGGCGTAAGATGAAGAGGCAAGAGCGTCCCGTGCAGCACTTGAATCATTCATCACTCCTCTCCGGGCTCCTCTGCCTCTCTTTCTTGTTTTATCTGTGAGGTTCGAGCACAGTCCATATGCTGTTCTCCACCTATACTGTAATTTATGTCTCTCTCTTTTAATCACCTTATCGGTTGCTCCTCGAAATCTATCTTCATCTTTGTATCTCTTTCTCTCAAGTGTCTGTTTAATCATAATTCTACTCGACCGCTTCTATTCACCCAAATGTTGCCATCGTTCTTCCCCTCTGTGCAAAACCCATTTAGTGCCGTTACTTTTCCACATCCTGTCATTGTTGTATTACTTTTTAACTTCATTGGCTATATTTGATTTTATCATAACATGTAAAGCCAAACCATGACAAATAATATCAATACTTGTGTTGGGATGTTGCATTGATATGTTTTAAACAAAATGCTATTGTTAAGCAGATGCACTGAAGGGTCACGGATAAGGCTGTTTGACCCTTGTAGAGCTGTGAACTGTCGTGGATAAATGAGAAAACACAAGTGCATAAACAAGATGAAGCCTTGATAGACTTTCACACTTCTTCTAGACAAATTTACAGTTTACGATTCCCATGTGCTAAAGGAGTAAATATCATTGTGTCGTGAGGAAATGCAATACGTTTATTTGTGCAAACTCTAGAATAACTAATCTAGATTCTAGACTATCTCAGAAAGGGCTTTAAACAATACGGTGTTCCTTGAGTGAGCAGTGTATGTCCAAATGTAATTATATTTGTTGTAATAACGTAATAATTTGATGAATGTAACTTTGTTAGTGTAATTTATCTACAAATCATTATTATATTCAATTATTGATAATTGACATACTTTTCATGTTAAAAGAGATTGTAACGCCCTGTTCCGTGTCTCCTCTGTCTTGATTGTTTCATACCTGCCCTCAGCCACTGCTGTCCTTGATTATGTAATGCCCTGCACCTGCCCTCAGCCACGCTCGTCTCGTTGGTGTTTCATGCCGTACACCTGTTCCCTCCTATATATTCTGCCAGTCTTTCCCTTGACTCCGGCTTGATTGTTGTTTTTAGTTCCGTCTTCCTTGTTCTTCTTGTGTATTCCTGACCTGCTTGCCTGCCCTGATCTCCGATTCTCTGCTTGCCCCTTTTCGGAACCTTTTCCCTCATTAAAGAGTTTGTTGTTATTCATATTGAGTCGGTTCTGTTTCTCTGCACCTGAGCCTCAGCCCGTGACAAACCTGTTACAGAGATGGGGGAAACGCATTTCATAATGCCTTGTTTTGATGATACCAGGTTGTGTTTAGGCTCCCTAAACACTAAAAAAACACTTATTTCTATACGGAAACCATCTCGCTGCTAAATGCTATTTAATTTCTACCAGCTAGTTGTTAACTTGTGTTTGTTGTTTGGTATTGGATGGGTGGTGTGGAGTGGGTTTATTTGCCAATCAGCTGCCTAGAAATAAGTTGAGAGCTGTGAGAATTAACTAAAACGAACAAGTTCAAGGGTCAAAGAACTCAAGAATGAGCTGGATGACACCAGAATGCTGGAAATGGAGTTGGGTTAGATAATACAGTAAATCTCTGTGGGTTTATCAATGTGCATAATAGCTTTCAACATCAAATATAATTATTTGATCTGTTTTGAGTATAATAATGATCAGCTCAGCTGCAACTAGTTTTATGAGCTTTAATTATAAACAAATTAAACACATAGGATGCAGGATCTCCCACGTCAATCTCCCGTGTGCTGTTTGTGTGTAATTGCATTTTGTGGACAACGTGGTTGCAAATAAAAATATATATAAATAATAAAACATATATTCTCGTTAATGTGTGCTGCATCTTTGCCCATTACAGCTTATTTCTCTGTTCACACTACTCCTCCCCTCCTACTCACTCTCTTGTTCTCTCATGAATCTAAGTAGGGCATGCAAACATCTCTCATCTTTTTTCGCTCAATTTGTTTGTCTCCCTTCCCTATTATACACCAATTATCCTTCTGGTCTCTCTCTCTCTCTCTTCCTCTTCCTCTCTGTCTCTCTCTCTCTGCATGTGGTAGTTAGTGTGATGCCGCTCCTCTGCAGCCACATCACAAGATGAAGCAACACACTGTGGTTTTACACCATGTGAGTGAGAAGGGACGTGAGAAGTTTAGCTTTCTTGTTGGTCACATCAGAGGGTTGTCGTGTCCTCAGAAGTGGGAATGGATAAGAAGACGTCTCTTCACATATTGTTTTTAGAGCACCTTAAATTTCTGTTTGAAATTCCATTTGATTAAAATAAGACTTTGGACTACAGCACGTGTCACACATCACACTTCAATGTTTGTGGATTGTTGCTAACAGTGAAGTATGGGGAGATATGAAGAAAGGACTTTTGTGAAAGGAGTTGGCAAAAAAAAAGAAGTGCGGTGGGGGGAGTCGGCGGCATGCAGGGAAGCCTCAGCATGTACTGCCCGCGCTGCAGGAAGCGAGCCAGTTGAAAGTGTCTTCTTTATCTCCTCCTTGTCCAGAACAACAGGTAAGGAATGTGTGTTGGCCAACAATTCTCTAGCTTTGCATCACATTGAACTATAAGCCTGATTTGATATAAATCCCTCTTGTAACTGTGCAAATAGTCCATTTCACTGCGAAATACTTCACAGTGGGGAAGCTAACGACGCTCTACGCTGTCAATGGGACTTTCAAGAGATTACATGTACTACATGTTTGTCTATATGAGTGAGTGAGTTCTATGTGAAGAATATGTGGCGTGTGTTTTTGTGTGTCATTTCTTTGGTCTACCACTTTTCAAAAGTGAAACTGAGAAAGCTTGACGCTGAATGTGAAACAAAGACCGAGAGGGTGAGAGAAACAGAAACAGTCATGATGAAGAAAGGGAGAGGGTGAGAAAAGGAGGGAGAGTGCTGACATGTCGGTTGGCAATGTGCCATTTACTCTTCTTTCAGGAGGTCGTTTGGAAGCTCATCTGCTAAATGGATGCTTCGATTTTTCAGCTACAGCCGTCTCGTAATTATTATTATTGTCACGGCTAAAGCTCAGGCATAATGGCGTGTAGCCTTTGCTGCTAAATGACTTAACACCGGGTGAGAACATTCCCTGGTATGACCTCCCCAGCCTCTTCACCTCCTCTTTGGTTCTCTTCTTCAGACTATTTCCCAACAAAGTGAAGTATGAGAACAATGTTGTGCAGTACAAATTGTACATTAGAGTTTTTTTGGTAGCTTTGTCCTATTTTTCCTGGCACAGTCAATTACTGTATTTACCTTTCACTTAATACGCACTCTTTAAATTGCAGCTTGTTTCGTGGCTGACATCTGCAGCGTACTCTCTCAATCTCAAAAAGAAGGGGAAATAGGCTCCTGATTGAAAAATACCCCTCTAAGTGGCGATCACACTTGATTATGTTCTTCAATCATTTCCATAGAGAATGAGAAGCTTCCGGTGGCATCGTCTGCATTGGGCTTACAGGACGTATTTGTCTAGCCCGGAATCCTTAGTACCAAATCTAATCATCGTCACCTGTAAATAATTGAATTCTTTGGTACTTTTGTAGTTTGACTATGTTGAGGAAATGTTACTTTCTGTATTCCTTTTGTTCTTAGTTTGTACTCTAGGTTGAATGGACTTATTGTAAGTCGCTTTGGATAAAAGCGTCTGCTAAATGACATGTAATGTAATGTAATAATTCAGCAACAGATGGGCTGCCTACAGCCTAATTTTAGGCCGTAATACATTTTAAATGGATGAGTTATATAAAGATGCAACCCCCTTACAGTTGTCATATACATTAATATCAGCTAGAGACAAACACTGTTTTTTGGACCAAGCTGTAATTTCTGCTGCATTTGAACATGGGCTCTATTGGGACTGAACAACCTTTGAAGCCACAAGTGGCCATTTAAAGAATTGCACTCTTTGGCATGTCAGGGTTGGCTTCATTTCTCAGAGCCGGAGCTAGCCGCTTGGGACGGAGCCAGATCCGATCCGGCTTAGCGGCCACAATCACCCTGCAGCCGGGGCGTCGGTATGAGGGAGTGCTGGGAGCCAACATCGACGCAACGCTGCTGGAGGACCGGGCCATATGTCTCCGTAATGGAGGTTTCCACTTGCTGGTTGTTTTTCGGGCAGATCAGAGCAGAGTGAAAGCGGAGCATGGAAGTTGTCCAACGGCAGTAAATGTACAGTGTAGGTTACAGTTTGCTCACATATACACCTTGCAGTAAACCCCAATACCCAAAAAGTTCCCCTTTCTTGCTTCCCAGCTGCTAAGCAAACGTGGAGGAAGAGTCAGTCGGAGAAGAGACGGCATATACTCTGCTGCGGTCTAGTTGCGGAGCAATTGTTTGTGTACATTTAATTAAACATTAATGAGTGCACTTTTCTAGTTGACAGTGTTTGCTTGCAACTCTTGTCACAAGAGTACATTTCAAAATGCGTTCTTACCAAAACACTACTCCCCCCCCCTCTTCATCCCCAATGTTTTGCTTTTTTTTCCAGACACAACCATTCCTTTTAATTGTCCTTGTCCCTCCCCTCCTCTCTCATCAGTCAATTTATATTAATATTTTACAAGCCTAACATATTAATCTGATCTGAGCTCTATTTTATAAATTCAAAAATGTTTTGGGTTATACATTTGTTTGACATTCAGACTAATAATGGCCCAGTGTTGAACAAAAATGACATTGGTTGGGTTGAAATTATAAAATATGGAAGGGAGTTCAGATCATGAGTTTGAAGGCTTATTACTAAGTTATCACTGAGATAATGGTTTAAATATATATAAACTATTTTACTGGGAAAATATATTCTAGCCAACTCCAGGCCCTATCAAATGTTGCATTGTGTCTCTAAAAAAGTTGAACCAGGGTGAACTTCTTTGTTGGACAACTTTGAGTTCTTGTTTTTCCCAGAGCCGCCTGCGTCTTTCACACATGTGGAGCGAAAACAGGGAGGAAGGTTGCACTGTCAATATCTGTCTGAGCGTGTACACACTCCGAAGTTCCTCAGTGAGGAGCCAATCAAATGTTGCCTCAACGGCCAATGTATAACTGAAGTGAAGGAGTTCAGGGAGAGGCCGTCACCCTCTCACTGAGACTGCAGCGCCTCGCTGTTCTGACCAGCCGTCACACCGCAGGAGATATACCCACAATCTCCAACTCTGTAGCCACTTGCACAATTCCACACACACAAAGCAGACAAACATCACCTTTTCACAAACACTCACACACATCCACTTCAAAACACATTCAGCCTCACTAATGTACCTCTCAGATCTAGATGTCGCCACCCCTGGCGATGCCCGGTCTTGTTATCTCTCCATGTAGCTCACCCTGTCTTCTTCCACTTCCACCTCCCCCTTTTCCAGCACCCCTCAGAGACTGGAGCTTTCGTTTGATGGCACAGCGGGGGACCGACCGCACCGGAGCACCGGGGCCCATACCGATGAATCTAGGCCACTATAACCACACACTCATCAAGTGCTCTCTAATTATAATTCACTGATACTGTAGGTTTCCAGGCGAGGGGAGATAGGAAGGAAAGTCTTCTATTGTCTCATTCTTCCCCAAGTCTGATTGCGTTGCATCCTCCCCTCCCCCTCATTCGCTTCAAATTATGAGAACCGTGCTGGCCTTTCTTCAGTCCACGTGGGAGGGTTTTTTATTCTTGCCAGTACTGGGGTGTGAGGAGACTGACAACAACACTGGTGGAAGATCTGCAGGGCCGTGTGTGTGTGTGTGTGTGTGTGTGTGTGTGTGTGTGTGTGTCAAAGAGAGAAAATAAATGAGTGGCTGCTTGTGTTGTGATTGCCTTTAGAGAGTTTGAGGTTGTGCTCAACTCATACTTTAAGTTGAAATATCTATAATCAATTAGCGTAACTAGCTCGTTCAACTACAGCGACCTGCAAACATCAGCATGGCAAAAACCACAGAGGCATGATTTGGTACAGGCTAACATTAACAAGACAAAAGCCTCTGATGAATGTGAGCCAGAAGACAATAACACAGCTGGCCCCTCAATTGGAAACCAGTAACCATGATCACGCTCCACAAAAAAAACTAGATTAAAACCATTGCAACTAGCGAAGAACGAGCCACCGCTTCATTGAATGCAACTACTACGAACAACAGGACAACGAAGGAATTATTGCCGTTGCTAAATAACTAATTAAAAATAACAACGCCGTTCCAATTAATGCAATTACCCCCATACAAGCTTAATTAGTCAGTTAATCAGTTTGTTGAACGTTATGATGTATCCCTAAATCCTTTGTCTTGCCAAGAACTATTTTAACGCTCACTTCTCTCCTGTATTTTATGTAGTAACGGAGGCAGGGGTAGCAATGCAAGTTTGTATTCTTCATTTTCTGTATTTTTGTTGTCGTTTCATGTCTAACTAGTGTGTAGTCTCCATAACCATCAGCCAATATTACATGGGAGGAGGACACACACCTGAACATGCAGACTTTGAGAAGCAATATAGTACATATAAGCACTTTGACAATAGCAGTGCGTTAAGTGTGTCTCTAAAACCAGTATCTGTTCTAAATCAGCTAAATTAACACTATACACAAATGATACAAAGTGCACA
The DNA here is from genome assembly GCA_036178185.1 of Liparis tanakae. Classification (NCBI taxonomy): domain Eukaryota; kingdom Metazoa; phylum Chordata; class Actinopteri; order Perciformes; family Liparidae; genus Liparis; species Liparis tanakae. The sequence goes on from CM070094.1 coordinate 17,990,213, forward strand.
TGAGATGCAGCACAAAAATTGAGACTCCTCATGTTTTCAACAACGTTGACATTTAGCCATTCACTGACTGTCATTTGCCTGCAATTAATCAAAGTGCCTACTACTTTCTGAATTCAAGAGGACTCTTATTGAGAGTATTCTGTCATATTACTCATTGCTCCATTCAGCTAATGAACATCCAAATTAATTAGGAAGATGTGACCTTTTTGTCAAGCAAGCATTTTGATTGATGTGTCACTCAAACGTTCATTCTAACGTCAAATAGAATAGAACAGAGTAAAACCCTGAATCATTAAACTATTTGTCTTTCATTTCAGGTATATTGTTTTCTTAATTAAATGAAGGTTGTTGAATCCAATCAAGAAGACTATCCTCCACTTTTTAATCAATTACTCCTCGGTGCCATGCATCCCTTTCTTATATTTAAAATTCAATTGGCAACTCTCCTGGTTCACAGAAGTCATTAAAGCCTACAATTACTGCTCTTTATCCTTTACTCAGTAGCCAATCAATTATAAGCCCAGATGGCTGCACCTGTGGAATGACCTGTCCAACTTCTCATTGGATAAGTCGAGAGTTAGGCTGTGTCATCGCTGGCACCCACTTTGATCTCTTCAGCAACCTTCAGATGACAAATCTATCAATGGAGGACTGGTTGCTGCTGGGGGGCCCGCTAGGTTTTCACTTGCAAAGTTTATGGTAAATTGTTCTTTGGGAACCAGAATAACTCAATTGAGAGACATTGAGATTACCTAGAAATATCTATATTCTCGCTGATAGTCTTGTCGGTTTCTGTAGGTCACTTAAAAGCATGGGCATTATATTGACACTGTTAACTTCAACGTGATGGTTGAGCTAAGTATTGAATACGATCATTTTGCCGTCTGACGAGTACAGGTCAATCATAAAAATTGAGTTTCAGGCTTTTATCCTTTTTTCCCAAGACTGCTGGAATCGGGAATTTAGCCGTTTCATAGATCCAAGAATGGCAATGTCTGTCTATCAGTCTGTCCATCACTTTGGTCGAGACTGAAATATGTACATTTAAATAATTGAATTACACGACGCCTTTAGTTTTCGTCAGAGAATGAACTGTATAACTTTTATGATCCTTCATCCTTTCATAGAGCATCACCATCAATTTAATTTTTTTTTTTTAATCTAAAGTCATTCACATCAGCCTTGTCACTTTAGTGTTCTGAAGACTATTATAAGTGCTGATGCAAAACCTTTTTTTTCTTGACAATAAAGTTTTAACAATGTAAGAAGAACGTCTCACAAACATTCTCTGGCTATTTTCGAGGTGTAACAAACTCTAAATGCCTGGGCTCCAGTGTTTATAAGACATTTATCCCTCAGGTTGTAAGGCATGCCCCTACTGTACCTCTTTCATGTCCCTTGAGTTTACTCCAAATCTGGTGAGATTGTATTCAGCTGATCTGAGATGTACACCTACTGTTCATTGAATATAAGCCCCAATACATTTATCAGCTTTAATAACCCCATTAACGCTGCATTTCTGTCTTAATTATGGTCTCCTGTATCTATTTTCAGAATCCTGCAGTTTGTAGTGCTTGTGGCCTTCTCTTCTCTCCTTTTCTTGTTTTAATGATGGTAATATTTTACTATAACTCCAGAGTTATAAATTGGTGCTACACAAATGCCTTTTACTTGTACTGGAAGAAAGTGGGACTGACTGCGAATTGCATTCATTTTAGAAATAAAAGTGGATCAAGTTTTGGATGTTGAGTGTTTTTCCAGTCACCTTTGAGACTGAATTTGGTTGAAAGCAATCACTTCTCAATCCCAGTTCATCAAATAGCTGCTTAAACTAAAGTCTATTTTGTAAAGAAAGTTGATGAGTTGTGAGTGTGTGGTTAGAATAGATGTCAACAAATCCAAGTGATTTAACATATGGCTTATTCAGACGTATTCTACCCCAATGCCAGACTAACGGTGGCGCATTGAGTGTCAACATTAGCATCAATGATCATTTTTTTTAATCTTAAATGGTTCTCTGGTATATCTGAGACTGAATGAATATTCCATAATGTCCAAAGAACTTAAAGCCCCACTATGTAACTTTTCCACCTTAAAATAATAGCTTGAAAAAAATTGTGCCGCTACAATGACTTTTAATATGTTGATTTGCTCCTCCGCCACTGCCATCGGGGGTCTGTGGCCAGAAAACTGCTGAATGTAAGATGTTGCCTGCCGCCCGGTACTATTTCAACTTGCTGTGTGCAGTGATTACGCAACGTCTTATAGTGTCAGTCCACGCTCGCAGGTGACTTTTTATTTACTCCACTACGCGCCGCGTAGAGACGGAGTGACATGCTGCTGTGGGGAACACCGGGCTGCCGCTGAACGAGACGCACTGCCGCTGATCGAAGCAGCGAGTCGCGATCAGCTGGGAGTTCAGGAGCCGGAAGAGCCATATATGGCTGAAGGGGGCGCTACAGAGGAAAAGTTACATAGTGTCGCTTTAAGATGACATTTTATATTTGGCACCTTTTGGATAAATGGACCACATATAACTAACTTTCAATTGTTACTTTCAAGCCAGACAAACTATCAACTAACTATAACATCAAACATCACTTCTTTCATTCTGGGATTCTTGGTCCAAAAGTCGTCTGCTAAAGTCTCCATAAAACAAGCATTGAACAACACAGCCGGTCATTTGGACTGCACTTGGCTAGATTCAGACTTTGAATTGAACCGGTACTTGGGCCGTGACTGATGTTTCATTGACTAATTTAGAATACTAATTCATCATTACAAAAACTGAAATCTCTTCATAAGTAGTGTTGAAACACAGCTGGCCATTCATTGGTGACAGTGAATTGTCACTAGCTTTTATCACTAGCGCAACGCCGCACATCTTAAACAAACATTGCATTAAAAAATAGCCCAACTACCACCAATAACAGCTGCAATTCTTTTTATTTACTCCTTATAGATTTCTTTTTAAAATAGCAACCCACAAAACTGTGCCTAACATTTACGCTAGACACATTCTACACCGTATAATACGGGAAACTTGTTTTCCCATGATGTGATAGGGTTCAGGGAGTGCCACATTGAAGATTGGATTGGATAAGAATATTGATGACACAGAGGTTTCAACCTGCAGTGAAAAACAATATGCAGAAGAGGACCTGCTCCCAAGAGTGAGTTGATTCATGGCAAACATGCAATGGGAATGATGCATTGGTGTTGTTGACATTTTAAATTATTCGTAAGTATGGATGAATCTGTATCGCAAACAAAGCTAGTCTATTGCCTCGACACCCAAGTGAGCTTTATGTCATTATTGTGGTAACGGTTATAATTACCAGAGAATGATATCTTTATGAGTATAAATACACCCTTGGTCCCAATCTGCAGCCTCCAATCTACATTTGTATGACTGATATCCGACTCTCCTTTTGAGCCATTGGAGAAAAAAAACCTTGTTCATATTCACAAATTTAAATGTGAATTGAGATCTTAGGAATAACAGTTTTTATGGGTGACTTTGTGTTATAAATTCAGCGGCTCTTATCTGTGTAAGAAGCTTTATTTCTTTAGTAATCATTCCATTAATACATGATTACACTGTATCCCCCAGAGTTTTCATTGTAAAAGGTTGATAGTCTTTTAATTAGACCTAAAGGGGATTGGAGCAGTGCTTTTACATATTCCACTAGTGCGATGAATTATACAACACTACTGTATGGACTCAACTCACAATGTGTAACCTCATGCCAATTTCTGCGGTCTTTATCGGAGCTGTGAACACTCTCAGCCGTGGCTTTTACCCCGACTATAAGGGGCAGAACAACAAGCGTGGACATCTGGACGAAGCGAGAGTACAAAAGTGCTCTCCACTTGACATGCTCATCATCACACACTGTAGTCAATAGTTCCGGGCTCAGGTCGCTGAAAACCAGCAGGTTATCTGTAGCTAGAGGGTTTCTCTTATGAATTCTGGACCTATGTTTATTTTTTATTACAATCTTTAGCTGTCTTTGTTTTGTTGCTACCACTGCTGCTGTGCTGACAAGCCGAGGCTTAGACGTTGCTCGAGCAATGCTGTTGTCCTGGTAACAAATCCTAATGACAAGATGTGGTATGATCCTCCGATTTAGCACAAAGCTGCAGGCTGCTGCTGTTCATTGTGAGACAATCGCTAGACAAGAGCTGGTTTTATTCATGGTTTGGGACTGTGTACTGTACTGTACTGAGAAATGTCGGCCCTCTCTCATTATGAAGACTAAATGCCTTCACGAGAATGCAGAAATATCCTTCAACTGAATAATATATATGCTGGACTGCTGGATATTAGTCCTAACTGTCCTGGTTTAGGGTTAACGTTTGACATGGCTGCAAGGCCTTACAGAAGGAATCGACAGATCCCTTTAGAGGAAAAAAAATAACATTAAAAGAGGGACTCTAACTGTAAAAAGTGCATTTGATCCCGAATCCAATGGGTATGGGTGGCTTCATCCTTATATTTCAGAAGGATTTTTTAATCCGGCTATCAGAGATGTAATGGAAAATATACGTAGAAGATTAGTTTCTATAGGAATTATTTTAGGAGAAATGTGTTCAATGGGGTTTCAAACACCTTTTGGACAGGACACGCAGATGGAAGATAGGGACCATCTTTGATTTTTGAGCCAGTGAACTAACATGACTTGACTTGCATCTCATTGGAGTTGTGGAGAACTGTAAAGACCTCCATGAAATTAAGCAGAGGTGAAGATTGGAACCTATTCTGTATCAAATTCCATGTATCCTCATACATCCCATTGACTTTTTTGTAAAATATCTGGATGAGCAATTAATAAATGTTCTCTCTGAGTGACCACTTAAATCAACTTTGGTTATAGCATACATGTCATCAAAGGAAACCGTTTAGCGATGTTTCTAATGTGTATCTTCACAATTCTGAATCCCTGTTTTGCTTCTAAACCAGATTACCAGATTTCAACCTAGGATGAACATATGAAAACAGTTCAGGACTGTATGTATGAAATTATCCTTGCAGGTGCCTTTCAAGGCAATCCATAAAAAAAAAAAAGGATGTTCATATATTCTCGAGGAAGCAAACCTCTTAGTAAAGTCATTCATCCGATGCAATGCAGGGTCACTTGCTGCATCACTTACAGGGTCAGTAGAGTCCTCATCATGTGACAGGAAGCCACGGTGAAGTCATTACCGGCAGTGATGGAACAATGAGGGCACAGTTGGCCTGAAAGTACCGTTTCTGAAATAGCTCACATCCTGTCAGCCCCCACCCCCCTCTCACCCCAATATCTCCCTAAACTCACTCGTTTCCTTGCCACAGTCATGACTTTGCACCACGACCAGGAGCATAACCACAACTTTTGTTTGCCACATCTATTTGCTCCTCCAGACGATTTGAACTTGCGGTTGCAGAAAATGACAGGGTGCGCGGTGGCAAGTAAATGGAGACCATCTCGGTCTCAAAGGGTTTGTCTTTGCAAAGGAACGAGGACAAGACCAAAGGTGGAAGAGCAAGGTCACCAATGCAATCACTGAGGTTGCCTTTTGACATCGTGTGGGCGGGGACATGGAAACCAACACATTTCAAATTGACATATAATGAATGATGGACACAGTCAGCAATCCTCTCATGTCTCATTGTAGCTGGCTGGTTATGGATGTACTGGCCTAAAATGCAGTGTAAGCAAAGTCTGGGAGAACTCTTAAAGGGGCATTAGAGAGCCTTCATGAAGACCCAAAGAGCAGAAGGAGGGGCCCTGGTCCCGACAGAGATTCCTTCTCCGCCAACGAGGTCCTAAGAGTTAAAGTGATCCGGCAAAGGCAGACAGTGCTTGTTCCCCGTCTTCACTCCCTCTGGCAACTTAATTTATGCAGCATCTTGCAGTGCCACTGAGCTTAAATAGCAGCCACGGCAAGAATTAGAATTTGGGAGGTTTGGGGTGTTTTTTTCAGAGTTGTAAATCATGGTGTGGTTGGTTGTATGTGAGTGTGTGCACATGGGGCTCTGCTCCAGTAAATACAGACTGAGGACTTCCATTTGCAGCGCTGTGACATGTCTCTAGTCCCTGATCTCGTCACCGAGATGGGGCTTAATTTCTGTTGATAGTTTGGGGTGAGTGGTGCCATCCGGACGTCTTTCACCTCAGCTCTCAGGGGCTTTAACCGACACTCAGAGAAATAATGGCAACTGCCTGTGTTGTATATTTCACCTTTTAAACTCTGTTCCATTTCCCGGAGAGAACTGCTCGGTATGGCCCTGCCGCCTCCTCCTCCTCCTCCTCCTCCTCCTCCTCCTCCTCCTCCTCCTTTTTCTGCCTTATCTTATTTCTCCCTTTCCTCAGGAAGCAATTTGAAGCAAAAGATGCTTGCTTAAGGGCTACGATGGCTCGGTCTGCTTTGATATGCTGCTTTGCCTTTTGAGCTGTCAAGACACGCGGACAGGAATGGGATGGGATGGGAGGGAAGAAGAAGAAGATGGGGGAGGGGGGGGCAGGAAGGAGCTCAGCCGTGAATCGGGAAAAAGGAAGAAGCTGAGCTAAGTGGCATCTTTCCAAGCGCGTCTGTGTAGAGATATACTAATTAACAAAGCCATAATTAGAACTAGGCCTGACACAGGAAGAAAAGAAAAAGAAAGATCCCACCATGCTCGTCCATTCATGAGCTTTTCATATTTTCAGCAGAAATCCCCCGTGCACAGGTTTTATTTGACTTGATGTACAGACTAATGGAAAGAGGAACATCACAGCTTAACTAGGCCAGATAATGTTCTTTCTAGCCCGCTCGTCCCCATGTTCCTCATTACTCATCTTAAATCTCCGAGTCTAGATTGTTTTCATGTGAAGAATCTCCACCGTTTCATACTTGACTAATGATAGTGAAGATAACTCCACCACTCCGCTCTGCCTGAGGAGGACAAAGCTACGGTTGAATAATGTTATTCCACTGTCACTTGTGCTCAGATGTAATCATCAATCACGTTCCCTCATAAACATTGTGTGTTCACACAAAAGATGTGATACGTTTGTCCTGAATTAGATTGTGTCCCTCTGTCATTTATCAAGTCCTTCTCATATATAAAGGCCACTGTACGTAGCAACACGAGGAGCTTGGCGGCGACAACATGTCCTGCAGCTATGTCATTTCTTAAATTACATTTCTGGAGACGTGGGGAAGGGAATACATGTTATCGAGTTTGAAACGACCAATGTTTGTTTAAATGAATTCCCGGCTCTTCATGTTGAGGGTGAGCAACAAAACATGGGGGCACCGACAGGGAGATAACGCTGGTGTGCATTTCTATTGGTGTGTTTTCACGTGTGTGTGTGTGTGCTGTAATTTGGGTACACACGGCTGTGCGGCGGGAATCGTCACATCAACAGTGCCGGCGAGTCGGAAACATAGAGATGACAAAGTGTGCAGCTTTCAATCTGGGGGTCTGGCTCCTATGTAGGAGGGGTGGGGGTCTGTTTCCAGGGATCTGTTGTCCTATGTGTTTGTCCATGGCCATAGGCAACTATTTATTGATCAATTACTATTTGACTCTTTTACTGTTATGTAATTGCCATGCTTTTACTACACTGAACAACAAAAATCTACCACAACTAGCAATTGAGTCTTTTTAATGATATTTTACAAAGGTCCCCCGGTTCTTTTAAAACGGTGCCCCCGTCAGGTTTGCATTCAAAGTGTACGCCGCCCCTGGAAATGAGGAGCAGAAAATTCTCGAAAATGAATCAAATAAACACGAGGCACGTTGTTATTTCGCATTACAAATTCACCCGCGTACTGTGAATCAAGATGCATAATATAGGGTTTAATTTAAATGCAAAGTACAAACATCCCTCCCACTCCTTCTCCCTCCCGCTCACATACAACAGAGGACCGTGGGTAACAAGAATCATTGGTTTGCATTTGCTGCAGCAATAACACAGAGGGTACCTTTGTTGTTGGCCGGCTCAGTCGCTCCACCTCCTCCTGGTATCGGCACATCTCCTTCTCTCGCTGCTCGGGGCAGGGAGAAGGAGCGGGCTCAGTGTGGGTGACTGCGTCTGGTGGTCCCGTGGTGCCTCTGATCCCACACCTCTGAAGCCTCAGAAGTGTGTGAGCTCAGGCATTGCTACTCATACAAATATCCCGGCTCTTGACGGCAAATGCAAACCTTCAAGCACATGGAGGGGTGGAGGAGATATCAAGGCAGCTGCTTACTGGATTAAGTTTAAACAGGAAATAATGAGAGTTGGCACGGGCAGAGCTGTTTGATAATGTGAATATGCGTGTGAGTGGTTGGAGGGGAGGGGGGTCTGGAGCAGAGCAAGAGATGACTATCAGCTGGGGCAAGTTAGGTAGCTGTTTCCTGAGTGCCATGTGGCCCCTGTGATTCAATTGGCCAGGCCGCTGGGTGATCGTAGGGCTACGGGCCCTCTGGTTGGTCAGCTGGGGTCTGCTGCAGCACGGCAACGCCATCCTGTGGAGAGCAAATGAAGTGCGGCAGGAGGATGAGAGGCCAGGGACCCTACCCATGCGGAGGCAGCCTGTGGGGCTGAGCAGGGAGAGGAAGCGGAGGAGATGTAACTGCTACCGGTTTTATTTGAGTAACACAGAAGGCTTCCCCGACAACCGCCCTGCTCCGTAAACATCCAACAGGTTGGGCAAATTAACCCCCAGCCTCCTAAAGTACAAACCCACCTTATCTATGAGGGCGATGTGTCTCAATTTCAAGAAGGGTAACATTGTATTGATCATTTTGGGATGCTGAACATGATAGTGAATGAAATCACGATTGTCACTAAAAAAACATGTTTGGTAACACTGTCAAAGTTATATACATAATAGATTGTATATATTTGTATGACACTTGATATCAAATGCATTTCATTTAGAAAAGTGTGTGGGGGGAGGGGGGTTCTCACTGAGAGGCAATTCCCGAAGCCCACGGCCCCCCGCTGAGACGATGATTCCAGCCCTTACAGTAGATGGCGACAGTCGTCTGAGGCAGGAGCGATAAGAGCCTCTCGGCGGGGTGGTCACGCCTTCCGCTCTCCGAGAAGGAAAGGAGCTCGTCTTTTGATCTCACATCTCTCAGATGTAAAATATTCCCACTGAATCACAATGTGGCGGCCACCAACAGCTGATTTCTACTTGAGACGGACAATTAACAGATAATTCCTCAAAGACCACTCAGAGACATCTGGTAGTCGACAGATACGTTGACTGCTGAAGATAAGGATTACACTCATGACTGTAATAATGATATTGTCATGGCATCTCATTTTCGCTTCTGTGGGACCTGAATAAAATGTAACAGGTGTTAGATATTTTTACTAATGTGGCTGGAAGTAGTTATGTGTACTGGAGGGCTGTGGGATAGAAAATTAATACTTGGAATAAAAGGCTTATTGTACTCCATTCCAGGCACCTTTTGTCCATGTGTGACATCTTTTTAATGATTTGCTGAATGTGACTTACTGGTTGCAGTTGGGAACAACAGTGGGCATTTTCTTTAAGACTATTGATTTGTGTTGTTGTTGGTTGTGTTAGTGCAGCAAGGAATAAATCCTATTATGAGGAAATTGGAATGATTGAAAAAGGAACATGGGGTAATCTTCTTCAGAAACATTTGCTATATTCATCAATGGACCCTGACAGCAACATAATTATCATCCAACTCTGTATGTCCTCCCCGCTCGGAGTTTAACCATCTTTTAACTCATTATTTTGGCTTTATAGCCTGCAGCGTCTCTGTTTTGGTTCATTCACACCACTAAGCCAGTCGGCAGCTAGCTGGCAAAGAAAGTGAAGATTTAGTAGAGCCACACATCTTTCTCATAATCCAACCAGAGCGGAAAGATGAAACAATACTCTGTACATGCTTGAATGTTTGGTGATGATATGTCAGCAGTTATAGCATGTTGCTAAGACATTACTCTTCCTGATCAAACTGACTGTGTTACAAACGACATGTGAGAGTATTACAGATTGTTTCTTGCATCTTCCACATTTACCCATCATATCTGAATCATTGCATAATGTACCGTAGTTTATATCTGAGAGGGCTTTTGAAAGCATCTGGGAAGAAATGCAAGTTTTTTATTTCAAACAATCCCTGTGATCTAAATACTAAAATATAATTGGTACAACATTTGCATCTTTTGTGTGTGAAGATTTCAATTTCACTCTTATAGATAACTTAAACGCATTAATTTCCAAAACATTTTCACCACAATGTTCAGTGTAATATTTCCATATAGAGTTCTAGACCTTCCTCTACAGCTGTGCTGATTGTAGTGCTGAACGCAGAGTTCCTTGTTTTGTTTATTTGACAATTATAATGTCTGTTCTTTTCTCATTGTTCCGCCCACAGTGTCATTTGCTTCCCAAAACACTGTTTTATGCTAATGTTCCTGCGTGACATCAGCGCCGTCATTCTGCAAATTGACAGCTCCAGAACATTAGCTCGATGGGTTGTCTGCAGAAACACTGGTTCTTTTCAGGGATGTTGCTTTGTTTATGCATGAGATTTAGACATGACAAAGCTGTCAATTGATGCCCCTAAAAACACACACACACACACACACACCACACACACACACACACACACACACATACACCTCCCACAGAAACTGAGAATGAATAAATAAGATGATATACTGTATAAGGAGTAGAACAAGAGATCAACACTTTTAGTGTCTTAGATATTTATTATGTGAGAAAACACACAGAATTGTGGAAATTGGTTTTATTTGGGGACTAATTTGTTAGTATTAGGCCTTTTCTATTAAAGGCACTGTGTGTAAAGTCCTGTGTGAGTTGAATTTGACTCAAATGAATATGCATTATAGTCAATAAACTAAATCAAAATCAGTAGCCATATTGAACATTGAGCTTGAGTAGTGGTCCAACACTCCACATTGCACGTTTTAAGTCTCATTCACTTTCTGAGGCCAACTTGCCATAGGTAAGACTAGTTAATACCATTTTCATCTCCCCTTGAATATTTCTCTGATCTACATATTTTCCCAAGCTGACTTCAGAGCATTGAAGTACATGCAAATCATTTCTCAGCAGCACTTTGAAAACTTTTAATCGTACTTTTCTCGTGCTGCCCATTGGCACCATCAAGATCTCTCACATCTGGGATAAGTGGATTCAGAAAGGTGCAGTTATGGTTTCTGATACATCAGATACCATCAAACAAACATTTAGGATTCATGTTTGAACTCCATTTTAAGTTCCTACGACAGGCTTTCGTTTTTTGTTGAAGTAGCAGTGCGGTGAGGCGAAGCTCGGCTCCTGGGGAGCCGGATTTGGGCTGGTCGCTGCCAGAGGCCCCACTGGAGTCTGAGCTGAAGGAGTTTCTGGCTTTCCTCACAAGAAGGAGAATCTCAGTCCTGTATTTACAACTCGGAAGCTAGAATAAAAGCCTTTTTTCCAATCTTTAATCGGCCTCAATTCCCATTTGAAGTGAACGTATAAGTTCTCAGCATGATCATTGCCTGGGGCTTGTATCGGCTTCTTCATGGTAACCAGCCAACACGCCACATTCCCCTCCTACCTAAAAATCTGTCACCACCAGCTGGAGTCATTACCCCCTCCTCCTCCCTGGGTAGGCGAGTGCCACTCCTCCCTCATCCCCTCGTCAGCCAAAAGGGACAGATGTTCATTGCAAGCCCAGTTCCTCCCTCCAATATTATATCCATTAGCAATGGGCCAGCTAGTAGAACTGCTGCCTATTGTCTTTTATAACATTGGCATTGCTTGGTGTAGTAGAAAGTGAATGGGATGGATGTATTTAACGGTCGTCGGCTGGCAGATCCTGGGTCAGAGCAATATGCTGAATGCAAGTGTGAAATGATGAGACTCATTAGCACTTGATGGCCATGGGTACTCACTCCGGTGAAATTAAGTTTAGAAGTTTTTTTGGGGTCGCTTCTAGTTTAATACCTACAGAGCCAAGAGGTCGCTCGGATAAGATTTAACCGACTCATCAAGTAAAAATCTGTGTAAATTCAGGAAATTTACCAAGTAAACATAAATTCTATTGAAAAGGAAGTTTGTTGAACATGCGGATCCTATGTTCATGTTAAATTTGTGACAATTCTTCACACCAATAGTCAGCTCCACTCTAGTTATGGTTGATATGATCAAACATGAAATATTGTTCACATCAGTAAATAACATTACATATATGCCCTCAGGCTCAGGCATGAAATCCCTCTTAGAGGCAGACTTAACGAGTCAAAGATTTGTTAAAGCTTAAAATCAAATTATACAAAAATAAACTAAAATCCAGGGTGCCGTTAAACATTTTTCATAGTTGGAGCTTGTATTTTGGGACATTAATTAAAATTATCTTTGTCATTAACAAAACTAACATGCCTGATGTGTCTCTTACAATTAGAGAAAGGTCTAATGCTGCTGTACAGTTTGCTGCTGGGTGTTTCCCTTGGAGACACAGTCAAGATGAAGATGGTGGCAAATGCAATAATTTCCTTCCAGATATTCAAACAGTTAAACGTCTGTCCCTATGAACGAACAGGGCAGTGGATGTTGGAGGTACATGCAGTTTGATACTCGGTATGGGGACACCAGTGGTCAAGCAATCCTGGTCTGTGCATATCACTCAGCAGGAGGATCCAATGCACCACAAGAGGGGGTCCATGGGTTTGGAGAGAAGGCCCTTGTTCCTGACCTGCTGACATTGGATACCCTATTGTGTGTGTGTGTGTGGGACCTGGACAGCAAGGAGGAGCCACCTCCTCTGACAAATGTTTCAATCAGAGCAACCTGTAATGCACGGCTCTGTTCACACACACAATGTATCAGGCAATGCAGAAGAGGTCACCAAATGCATGTGTTGTATACGTTGTATGTTTTGCAGGGTGACACTCAAGTGTTACTAGCTCACTTTCTCTCTAACTTCACAGCAAGATGAGTCTCTGCAGGTGCGTCTCCAGTTTGATTTCCACACTGCCCTCTCTGTGATTGTTTGTTGTTGTCATGAGTTTGTGTTATTGCTCCTCAAGGGACATTCCTTCTTCTTCGAGAAGTGGTTCCACTTGTCTGCACATATAAACGATATGAGACTCCCCTCAGAGTGAGTGTATTAAAACTGTCAATAGTGTTGCACAAAGTAATATTCTGTCTCTGCATTTGTATACAGCCTGAACTCCCAAGGCAATATGAAATGGGTATGGCGGTACTCAAGGCAGGACGCACTGCCGTACACTTACACTCACTCTTACATACTGACAAAAGGTCATAGTTTCTAAATCTTACATTGGATCACAAATCAATAATGAAGAAAACTGATAGCACTCATCGTACCTACTCATCTTTAGCCTTTCACCAACTCCTTTACCATGAGCTCATAGTACCATGTACTATACACTTTTGCACACTGTCACTTTCATACACTGTCACTTTTAATCACTCCTTGTACTTACACTTGCACGGCAAATACATATTTACCAGAATTATTGCACTACCTGCTACTCCCATTGTCTGTAGATTAGTTTATTATATGTTACTATATGTGTATTATAGTGTAATAATAATAATAATAATAATATTATAGTATTATATGTATAGGTTTGGTATATGTCTTAGCATGTTGTATTGTATATTTATCTTGCATAGTTAGTAAGGTTATTATATGTGTCAGAGTACTTGTACAGTCTATGTCATGTTATGTTATGTTGTATTATGTTGCTGTGTTATGCTATGTAGGTTGTTGTGGTGCCTTGTCTTAAGAATTTCAGTGCCCAGTCTGACCCTGTGTCATTCTGTGCATCTGACAATAAAAGACTTGTAACTTGTAACTATACAGCTTAGTTTAGCATAACATGCTGCTCCTAATAACATTTATACTTTCTTGCTTATTAAATGTTTCAAACTATTTCAGTTGTACATTGCATTTTTCTTTACCTTTTGGGGAGGTAAATCATTCTGATAGGTAAGGCCAGCGACGACGTGGCGGTGATAACCTTTTCAGTCCATGTTGAAACCTGGCAACCATGCACGGAGTGAACAGCTGACAACGGTTTATTGCTGGTAATTGCTGCTTTTCTGGCATTTGATGAGCCCATCTGTTGCAGACGATTGGAGCATGTGGTGTCGTACTATCCAAACACACACACACACACGTACACACCCAGGAGAATGTATGCAAGCCGTACCCACAAGCACGAGTGCACACGTATACATTCAGCTTGTATTCACTCAGATGCACGAACCCCCCCAGACAGGTGGACAAACGCAAACGTGTGCACACATCTGTCATCTGCGTGAGCACGTGCCAACACAGATAACGGCCTGCAGCTGATCCCTCTGCTAAACATTGTATTCAAGTCCACATATCATTTAAAAGAGATCCATGTCTCCTGCAAACAGAGCTTCATACATTCTGCAGCACGGCTGCACATCGGCAATATTCTGTTCCAGATCGGACGGACACACAGAAAACATACTCGTGGTGTGTGCACTCTCCTGGAAAGAACAAAAACAAGAGACATAATGCATATATGAATGCAGACACAATTACGTAGACACTAACACACCCACACTGCTGAAATAATAGCCCGTTGTATGACTGATGAATGGATTTTGGATATTGTATCGTTTTAGGTAGGTTCAGAAATGGGGTACACGAGCATATAAAGGGCCGATATATAAACAACATGTTGTGTGTGTAGTGTTTGCAGAAATACACACACAGGGATCATGTCTCTGTGCTCGGGGAAGCCCAGTCTTTGCTATGATTAATAGGGCTTGTGTGGTTCCCACTCTTTACCTCATACTATCTCTCTGTTGTAGTTGGAAAAATAAGCAAGCAGTCAGCTTCCATGATACTGACATGAAAAACTCCCAAGCCCATTATAGTATGAGCACGATAACGCTTAGCATGCAATGTTCTGGGCTCAAGAATTTGAACAAGGCTTTAAACACTTTGCTTGTATTGCATTGGCCCAGATTTAATTTGTAATTTTGCAACTTCCTTGTAATGCAGCATTGCTGATATTTCTTTTCTTAGTTTTCTGTTTAAATGTTGCATTACTTTTTGAATATAAGTTGTTTGGGGAATCATTTGAAACTTTGTCAAGTTAACAGTAGAATCTCTTCACTCGAGAAAAGGGAAAACTCTCATCTCACTCAGTCAGTGGATCCTCACGGCAAACAGTTTAAAGCTACGGCTCTGTGAGGCTGCAATCAATTACGCTTTGCTCACGTGATGTTTACTACAATCACCATCTTCGCTTCATATATATGCATATAAACATTTGGTAATCAGCCATAGACTAAAAGAACAGCCGAGAGTCATTAGAAAGTCATTATAGTTAAGGGATCAAGAAAGTACATTGCAATTCATCCCGAAGGCGACATGAATAGCCGCGATAAATATTGAAGTCCGGAGCAGCAGACAGAACGTCAATGCCGTATAGAGCCACAGTAGGACTGAAAACAATGAGATCTTTATCCTAGGCACTGAGGCCATCGACAGACACACAGTTGGATCCAAACCAAAAAGCTTTAGAGGCCTCATAGTTGTGGTTTTGTCTGATTACTAAATGTGACATAGTATACACACAGCAGAAGGATGGGACAGACACGGATGAACGGCGTTGGTTTGAATGTAATAACGAGACTGATTTAAACCCATATTACCACAGCTGCTTAGGCTATTAATGTTAACAAATCTGAATTCATTGTGGAGAATCTGACCGGAGTTCAGGGGTTCAGCAGAAGAAAGAAGAAAAACAGTCTGTTTTGGTTGATTCCCAAGCCCATCACATTGGGAGAGCTCTGTGGAGCAACACTCTACTCCAGCAGCAATCACTAAATCACAGCCCGATCGAAGCAGAAAGCATGGCCGCACTCCTGTTTTTCTACGGGATTTCCAAAAGGAACCTTATAAACCTCCCACTGATCAGGAGGTGAGATCATAAACGTGTCGTCATAAGTTCATGCATTTCCAATTGCTGTGACCGAAACTTTCACTGTCACAGTTGCTTATAAGGACCCAGAGAATATTTTCCTATTGGTATTTCTTGGTGGTCTGCACCACTTGTGTGATTCCATGATTCCATTTTGGTATTTTTATTGGATGTGCGGAGGACACATTTCCACTTTGGTCCAGGTGTTTGGCGTCTCAGCCTCGGCTGTCAGTCCTGGCCTTCGCGAAAACACGACAAGCCGCTGAACTGTTTACTCAACTTCACTCCATTAACTGGCAGCGATTGACAGGCTTTGGAGTTTCTGGGAGGAGAAGGTGAGCTTCGGAGAGGTACGTTTTGCAAAATACATGTCAACGTTCAAATCTTTCTTCATTACTAAGTTGTGTATTTGTAGAGTATAGAAATTACTAATGAAAACCTTTGCATGTGGGTTTGTCTATCTGTTTAGGTAATTAAACTCCGGTGCTCACATCCTCATTTAAAACAATGAAATGTGGTTACAAATTAAACTCACTACTTTAAAATCCCTTCAATAAAGAGTAAATTCGCACTCATTTAACTATGTAGCTGACATGCGGTTGACCAATAGCAAAGCAAGCTTTGACAGGACCGACCTTTGAGGGAATGGAGAGCCGACAGAACACCTGCTGTGACTCGTTCTGCAGTCGAGACTTCCACCCTCATTACGGTTGTTCTTGAATTATTCATCGTTCTACATGAGCGAAGCTTACATTTCATGCAGTGGTAGTGATGTAATTTCTTATGCTGAAACATCAGTGTTTAAAAAGAAAAACGTTTTGAATGTATATTCCAATTCAGATTATTCTTTGACGGCCCTCAGACACATACAGAGTTGGCCACATTGTATGAGAAGGTGAAGAACATTGGTGAGCCTTTATTTGATTGTAAAGAAAAGGTCAATATTGTTGTGATATCTGCATATTGACATGGGGGTTGAATTATAATTGGTTACCAAACAACAAGTAGGGAAATACAAGTATCATTGATCTTGATGATACTTGTTGTTCTTCAATACTGAAGGAGAAACCAGACGGGTGTTAAGAGGTAAAATACCTAGGTTTGATGATGCTCACTGCTTTAGGCCCAACCTGGCTTGTTGCCTGGTTGACTGGCTGGCTAGAATTGACCAGAGGGGCATGACTTTGTGTGCGTGTGTGTGTGTGAGAGGTGCAGTGACATGGCCAAAGAAGTGCACACTGCACCCTGACACGAGCCTTTGTCCTTCCAACTGATTGATGGACACACACACATACACACACACACACAGGGCTCTTGATCTTATCTAGTAGTCACTCATATAAGTGCCACTGACCGCCAGATATGAACGCCCGTAACCGGATCCCCTGTGGGCAGGTAAGAAGTCCCGTCTAGTGATCAGGGAGACGAACAGAGAGGCATTTATTTTATTCAGTCCCGCATGAAAGTCGTTGTGTTTCAGTGATACTACACGTTAACACACTCCGTACTTTCAGAACTGGGAACTGACCGTGCAGGAAAGTCCCATCCAGTTGGAGGTAAAGTTACATGCTCAAGGGCACGTGGCCAGTAGCTGCTGATTGAGTGCAGAGTGCTATCCATTCACTTTCCCCATCGACATCGTCCCAAGCAACACAGAAATTCAAACTGCTTAAAGTTCCACTCGCACTCTTCCTCCTTAATTTCCACCTCTAGGCAAAGCCCTCCCTACCCGTGTTTGATAAAACTCCACCAGCCAACAGAGATGCATGCTTACACAAATCCAAACTCCTGCAATGACCTCCAAAATGATTCGCCAGCGGCAATAGTGGCTCAGTCTCTCCCCGGTCGCTGTCAGTCCGCTGTCGGCCGCCATCCATCACGGTCCAGCTATTTGGGTTCACCTGCAGCCGACTGGGCCAAGACGAGAGGGCTTGTCAGTCTGTCAGTCACTGAGTAATGACACCAGGCCTGAGTGACCTCCAACACTCACTAACAAAGCATGCGCTACCTGTAGTGGAGTGGAGTAGAGTAAAGGGAGCAAAAAAATGGCACTAGATTAGAAGAGAAAGGCATGAACACGCTGGGCTCCCGTCAGATGAAGCCCAGCATGTGTTGCAGAAAATAAATATGGTCCATAAAGCAGAGAAGTGTCAGACGGTGACACGCAAACGTTTGGATATTTCTATGTTTGAGTGCAGTAGGAGCTGACTAGGCGTGTTGAATGGAAACACAATGCATGACAAACCCAAGTAATTGTTTTGATTCCACTTGAGACAGTGATAGGAAGGAAATTGCATCATATGGCTTTTTACTAATCAATAATCTGTGTATACTTTAATAGTGACTACAGATAGAATAGGAGTGTATGAAGACCCCAACCCTGCCTTTGTACCTGGCCTTAAGCTTGAGAATTGAACCCATCCGATCTCCTCCGTCACCGGCATCCACAGACGGACTCATCCTGGATGGAAAAATGATCAGCCGTGGAGCTGAACGCCAGTGGCCTCGTAAATAAGACAGAGGCAACGGTTGAGAGGGTGTCCTGACACGAGGTATCTGCCTGTCCGTCCAGTTCCCCCGATGTAACCACAGGGGTGTAAATCAGATGTCTGGGGGTCTGGGGACTGCAGGCCCGAAGGGTAAAGCAAGAAGAACAGAGGTCCAGGGAAGTTCTCTTCTGCTCTTTCAGCTCCCATCTCCCCAGGAGAGGATTTACCTCAACCTGCTATGTGTCTGCCACCCAACATGAGATTACTACAGGTATGCTCATTCACACCACAGGGCTGCTGGGTAAAACCACGGTTCTCTGCGTTTGGCAATGGTGCAGCACCACAGGCACAGCAGGCGGTGGAGGAGAGGGCAGCCAGCGCTTATCTGCAGGGAGCAGAAAGTGAAAAGCTCTGCTCCCAGGTGCTCGCCAGGGGATTTCTGGTTCCCTGCTCAGCGCACACATGTAGATAAAATACAAAATCGTATAGCTTCTGAAGACTTCCTGCCCCCTCTGTCTTGCTTGACTACCATCGTTCCCCTGATTTATACATCCCCTGTCTATCATCAATAACCTCACACTGAGAGTTTATATTGTTCTACTTCATGCGCGCCGGATTTAATCCAAATGACAGTTCCACTATGAGTAGCACAACAGGATTTGACGGTTTGAAGGCCAGTGCAGATATCTTTGGATTGAAGTGTTTAAATAGCTGACGCTGTGTGCTGCACAATGCTCAAAATCGACCATTTTATTGTCAATAAATGCCCAAAAGTGTATGAATCTTTTTTTAAACTGAAAGTTTGAAAAATGGCAGAAGGATTTATTGAAACTTAAAATGTACTTCCCTGACTCATACAGTTAATCGTAACATTGATTACACGTTTAAGCATTTGTTTTGCAACTTGAAGGTAATACATACTTTAATCATCATTTAAGTTGGCATGGTGAACACATTAGCCAACAGTTGCCTCTTTCCACATGCAGCAAACTGGTCATATATTTTAGAGTCGGCCACCCGATGAATGCAATTTAAACTCAATCCCCATTTAGCTGTGTTTTTGGTCTTTGCCAACACCTGAGACAAATATCTGTCTCTTTAGATTTTAAATGCTCCACTCTGTTCACAGGCCAGCGGCTAACTTTGCCTATCTGCTGTTTGGTGCTGGGCAGGGAGCGGACAGCGTTTTTTTTTAAGTGTTTTTTCAGAGCCATCTGCTGCGGCCGATAATGATGCTTAAAGGAGTGGTGAGTTAACCAAGTTGCGACCCCTAAGACGGAAGCAATCCGTTAAAAGTAAAATGAACCTTACTAACGAGCAACAATTGTACATACCAGTAGCTTCGTGATCCAATTTTGACACTTTGAAATCAATAATATTATTGTTGCATATTTATTTGAAAGCTGATCTGTAATTTGAATCAAGCCCTGTACTCAAAGTGTGGTATTAACACTCACATCTTTTAGCTGCAATTAAACAAACTGATACACGTCTTATACAAAATCCATGATTTCTTCACATGGCAGCAAAGAAGGAAAAAGACGCTCCTTCAACCGAGCTCCACTTGCTCATATCGACGGTGCCCATAAGTGGATCTCCACCGGTGAACAATGTCAGCTAAAAATAATAAAATAATAAACAGCTGCATTTTAATGCTACTTTTTTAGTGTTAGGCCATTAGTAAAGCATATGGTATAGTGTGTCCTGATGATAATCCATGTCTGAGATCTCAGCTGGCAATAAATCAAGATATATTGCAGCTTCTATACATTATGTTTACACATTTTAGATATCTAGCTGACACTGGTATATTTGTAATATCTCAAGTTAATCAACAATGTTACAGGCCAACAATAGTGAGGAGTAGCAGTCCAAAACCCCTTCACTGTGTGCTTTGAATGGAGTTTTTTTTTCACTTTCTCCTTTAGCACCTGCACCACAGACAAATTAGCTGTGCAGACATTGCTGTTTTCTTGAGTTTCCACATGAAATACACCGTACATAATTCAGCAGTGCAGAACGGTTCATTGTGAATTTAAAGTTGACAGACTTAGAGGAGAACAACTTGAGAATATTCGTCCGGCGCTGTAGTGTGCAGGACGATGCTTCGTTGACCCAGAGGCTGCAAAAGCAACATGATTTCACAATTTATAGGCTGCGGGTTAACAAGGTCTAGTAGTTAGGCAAACAGCCTGTCACTGGGATGCAGTAAATAACAGTAAGCACACCGGTGTGTGTCTGTGTACAGACAGTGTGTTTGCATCTGGCCTGCAGTGCATTCGTGTGGGTGTGCATGTGTGAGATATTGGGTAAGAGCGCCTCAGCTTGACTTGAAGGATGAACACATTTTTATTTCTGTTTTATTAGATATTATTATTATTTCTCAAATAATATACCTGCATACTTTCCACCTGTATTGTTGCATGTTTACATAATATGTGATGTCTGTGTTTTTAGGCTGGATTATACAGTATACAATTCGCTCAATAATAAAGCCAGCTTTGGTCGACACTATCACCACTCTTATCTGGATCAAAGCAATTTCAACCCAGAATGCCGCAGGCCCCAGGCGTACTGTTTGTGTGCGGCTTCGATGGTGGCTACTGTGAAAATTGAAGATATTGTCTATCGTTCCACTTCTCTCGTTCTTTTGTTGATGCGGCAATCAGAAAACCACTCCGGGAGAGGGGTGGCATTGATGAACAAGAAAGAGAAATAGAGATGCAGGGAGGCAGACGCTCTAAGTATGCAGCTTATTATCTGATAGGAATCTGCGTGGCCAGATTTGATTGTGGCGCCCTCAGAATGTCTCGCCTTAATCACAGCCTCAAACCCCCCCCATACCCAGATTATCCCCTCCGATCGTGGAATCAATTAGCCTGTCACTGAAACACGGCCATGCCTCGGCTGTGTGGAGGGGAAGCTCTTTGATGCAGGTGGTATCCAATTATGTTTCAGTGGAGGAATCAAATCTGCGGCATTCAAGAGGGACAGAGACACAAGTGGCAATGTGCAGCACGCCTTTTGGCTTCCATTAGATTGGTAGTTCTTCGCCAACATAGTTCTAATACGAACATGGCACTATCGATCTGTCTGTCCGTCATTGTGAACGAAATGGACAGTGAACACTGCAACAATGCATAAACAGTTCTGATAATCCATGGGTCAAAGTGACCCTTAAGGTGTGGAAAAATATCATTAGAGAATACAAACTTGAAGGAGATCTACTGTGCCTTAAATGGTGTGGATATGACTCGGATTTTACACTAAATAAAATGGACATCAGATTCAAAAAATGGAGAGATAATGGAATAACTGCTTTATGCAATATTATGAAGGGAAACAAACTGTTTAGTTTTGAAATGATTAAAGAAAATTATCTTTTGGAGAAACAGGACTTCTTTAGATACTTACAGTTGCGGCATTTTGTCAATGAAAATGTTAAAAAGGTAACAGAGGTAAACTCCGGTTTTATAGAACTGTTTAAAAGAGCATATAAATCAAATTGCAATAAAGGGGCAATATCAGCCATATATAAACGCTTTCTAGAGCATAAAACTCATTCAACATCATACATTAAAGCAAAATGGGAAAAGGAATCTGGGATAGATATTTCTGAGGAAGAATGGACATTAATATGGGGGTACCAATGGAAATGTACCAGTTCAATGAGCTGGCGAGAGTTTAACTGGAAAAATTACATAAGATATTCCATTACACCATCTCAGACATCTCACTATAGCGATACCACTCCTGAATGCTGGAGAAAATGTGGACACCAAAGCGCAAACCATTATCACATCTTCTGGGACTGTCCCATCATTGAACACTTTTGGAAGGCGGTACACAATACTTTACAGGACATCTTTCACAAGGACATTCCTTTGGACTTTAAGATTCTGTACCTTGGAAATTTACCTCAGATTTGGCCGAAAGGGGACAGACTCTTGATTAATGAATTGCTGGTGGCCAGCAAAAAGTCTGTTACTAGAAAATGGTTACTACCAGAGTGTCCTACAATTACATCTTGGAGAGACATCGTAACGGATATCTACAGAATGGAGCAGATCACAGCTCATGTCAATCAAAGAACAGAAACATTTCTTAAACACTGGCAAAAGTGGTGCAACTATGTCACAGATAAATGGCCTCACTGTATTTCTTTACTCTATGGAAAATGATTTCTCCCTGCTTTATTTATTATTATTATTATTAGTTTTGTTACTATGGTATTGTTTTTGTTTCTTTATTTGCATGTTTTTTTTTCTTTGTTTTGTTTTTTTGGCCTGTACTTCTCTATGTACAAAGAATCAGAAAAATTTAAATATGAGATTTTGAACACTAATAAAATACAAATAAAAAAAGTGAACATATGGGACGGATTGACATGGAGTTTGGTACATTATTATTGTAATAACCTTGTTAATCTTTTGACTTTTCATCCAGTTCCAACAGGATGTTACACTTTTGTCTACCACTTGCGTCAGCTTTTTAGCATTTACTGCTAATGAGAAAAGGTGGAAAACATGGCAAATATTACACCTGTTAAAAATATGTTATTTTATCTTTATTGTGAATATTACCATAGCATGACTAATCATGGAATATCTAATGATGCCAAAAGCATTTATTTCAACACATCCCTTTGTACACTGTTACTGTAACATGGCTGTAGACTCCCGTACTTCTAAAAGACCTTCACTGCCAAGAGTTGGATAAAGACAAGCGTCCCCTGCTCGGCCAGCTTGTCCTTTAGCTCCGCCCACACACACCAGAGCTTCAGGACGGACACCAAACAATCTGGTCAGCTCAAAGGAAAAAAAACCT
This sequence comes from Liparis tanakae, assembly GCA_036178185.1. Taxonomy (NCBI): domain Eukaryota; kingdom Metazoa; phylum Chordata; class Actinopteri; order Perciformes; family Liparidae; genus Liparis; species Liparis tanakae. The sequence goes on from CM070094.1 coordinate 18,013,473, forward strand.
ATCAAATATTGGAATGAAACTACCAAAGTGCAATGCTAATTGTATTGAGATTTACTAAAAGTAACAAGCACTCCGATTCTGATTGATATCATTCCAAAAAATAATTAAAGTTAGTTATGTCATTAATTGTTATTTAATTCCTTCATTATTAAGCATTTCAAATTATTTTTATTATTTGCATTTTATTGGATATGTATTGCTAATCATCTGTCAATTTGAATAAGTGTGTACTACTCAATAATGACAAAAAATGTTTCTGATCTGCCAATACAATAAAGCTTATTGAATTGTTAATCCTCATTTTAATCTATCCCTCTATGTCTGGCTAACTCCATTATGTCCAATAACACACTCTGACAGTCCCTGTAATATTATATTATTATTAATATAGTCTGAGTGTCCTATTTAAGAATAGATAATGTCATAAACCTTTTGGATTGTGTAATGTTTTGCAATAAGATGCATAGGTCTCCAAATAGTGACCTCTAGTTGACCTGCTGCTGACCACTACCAGGCAATTAACATTTTCATGGGTCACTGACCCCCCCACATACACTCCACCACCACAACCCTGGCCCATCACTTGACCCACTCATGCGTGGGACAGTTGGGGTCGTCTCCCAGTCCAATACATCTGACCAGAAAAAGAAGACCTGCTCACCCCTGTTTACTCTAAAGAGCCCTCTCTGACTTTCAGTCTCTCTCTCTCTCTCTCTCTCTCTCTCCCACCAATGGATTCATAGCCCCGGGCATGATGGTTGATAGCAGCCTGACTGAACAATGAGCACCTGTGTGTGTGTGTGTGTGTGTGTGTGTGTGAGAGAGTGTGTGTGCCTGCGTGTACCTAACCAAGCAGAAAGAATGACCTTGCCACCCTCGAGTGACTGTTAGAGAATTTGCTGACAGTAGTGCTGCTGCGGGAGCGTCCGTGTGGGTCGGGTTGAGAGAGAAACCTCCCCGCTCTGCTGCACCCACATTAACATGCATCCTGAGTGTGGGAGGTTCAAGATGTCACTTGCAAGAACAAGCATTATTAGAAATGCTTTGTAAGCATTGTTGATAATCAAATGTACACTGTGGATAGTCGGATTATCAAAATGCATGGATACTGGATAGTAGAACATGTATCATCAAATCAGAACATAACAAAAGGCCAGGATTAAAACCAGGATGTCAGGGACATCCTCCTTTCAAATGAAATCCTTGTCAGAACTACATTTGTATGCTAAAGTGATATGGAATAACCCATAATGGGGAACAGACAACCCAAGGCAGCTGCACTGCAAAAACGATGAACAGATTATATAATAGACATTTCGCTTATGATTCTGCAAATCCTTAATCCACATCCCAAATTAATTTGAGTAATGTGTTGGTGTTCACCTGTAGCCCAAATTTAAGACGGACCTGATTTATTGCAGGTTCTTTCAGTTGTCTTATTGCACTTCATCATGACCGTCAGTCACAGTAAATGCCTCAAGTAAATACTTTTTATTTGGATTTTAAGAAAGATATACTTTTAGCCCAGATTCACCATATTAGACATTGGCCCTACTATGAAGAAAACCAAATACTGAAAATACCATTAGTTACAATTTTGATCTCAGAGAATATCTGACTTTTTCCTCATGAATTTACGACACTAATCGCAGAAAATATATTTTTCTTTCTGAATATAACAATTCCCTGGCTCCATAATAATAATATATATATATATATATATATATATATATATATATATATATATATATATATATTTATATATATATATATATATATATATATATATATATATATATATATATATATATATATATATATATATATACACATATATGTGTGGTCATTGTATGTTGTCATAGGATCATCACGTCAATTAATAATAACAATTATAAAATTGCATTTACAACTTTTAGTTTAAAAATGTGTCCTATTACTGATGGAAAAATAATAAAAAACAATAATGAACTAAGGAACAAAAAATGGAAACGCTTCGGCATATAATTACCAGCCATCATTTCTCCTTAACTGATGTGTTTATTCCCTCAGATTATTTGTAAAGCACTGGTCAGTGAAACACTTGTATGGGTCAGGTCAGAAGGCAATGGCACAAAGACTATATTGACATTTGAATCCTTCTGGATCCTCAAAGTTTATTTGAGCTGATTTGCATTGGAATAAAACCTCCCATATGCAGGTCATGTCGAACACATATAATTCGTTTTGCTAATTAATCTGTGTCTTTGCATGTTAGTATAACTGTCGGAATACGTTAGTTGAGTTTCCACACTGAATGATCTCTACTTGTCCCTTTCTCCAGTGTTGTTTGCTCTGACCCTCCTAACTGCTACTGTCATCACCCTCTCTAATGTCAGGCCCTTCGCTGTGCGGAACAAGGCTATATTTCACCACCGTATCAGGGGCCCCACGCCCCTGACTAGGATGCCCAATGCTTTCAACTCCGACACACCTGTGTGTCCCACAACATCGCGGGCCATTTCCCCTGTCCTCTGACAAACAAGGACACACACTCCTTCCCCGAGACAAATGATGACTTCTTTTTTTCTTTTTCGGCGGGGATGTTGTTGCCGATGAAGGACGCAGCTTGTCTCGTGAAAGGATACATTGCTTCACTTTTTCATTAGTCTGCTTTGGAGAGGTCGGAGATGTTTCAGGTGGTTACAGAACGAATCCTTGGGATATCAATCAGCTGCATCAATGAAATGTATGGGACAAAATATTGTCTATTTTTTACAGTTGGACGGTTAATATAGGTGTCAGCCTTCAAATCTCATGGGTTTTCAATTTAAAATCAATCTACGGTGCACATTTAGACATTGGTTTGATGTCATGACTAACATCTAAAAGAGGATTGAAAGTATATGTATATATGTGTGTATATATATACACCAGAATAAGGCCATAACAAAGGTGTCTGTTGCTTCAGTTTAAGGTGACAAATCCTCACATGATGATTTTTTTATCCAAAGCCATCGTATGCATATAAAATAACCCATATTTCGCTGCTCCATAAATGTCACAACATTTTTGAAATTGTGTGATAATGAAGTGTGAAAACACCGACTTAATGTTCTCACTCCTTCAGTGTGTTTCAAATATTTGATTCAGCCCACTTTTCTGTTTCGGTTTCCTCGGCAGACTTTGAGGCTTGTTGCTCGGTTTGGATTGTAACTCCAGAAAGTCCAGGGTGAGCCGGCCTCCCAGTCTCCAGCTCAGCCCACATCATTCTCCATGCATCATTACCGCTGCAGAGACCTTGAGCCAATAAACAGCTCGCTCGCACTGCTCTTATTTAAAGGCAAGACGGGAAATGGAAAAATACACATGCACACACACGTATAGAAATGCTCAGACTGCCAGTGCTGTTGACACTTGTACATTTAAAGCAACACAACAACGATCAATCGTCTGCATCGCACACAAACACACACTCTAATAGAAACACATCTAGATCCGAGAGCTATAATTAATAGTGGCAATACACACGCAACGCTATTAAAGTCACCCCCCGGGATATTTCACAATAAAGTAACTTTCAAATAATTAAAACCTGTAGTCAGAACCATGTACCAGAGAGAGGCCAGTGTGTGCCTGAAGATAGATGCTTCTTGTTTTGCTTCATCTATCCCTAGAATATTTTCGGCCCTGCGGAGAAAAGGAAATGGAGAATAAATAAAAGAAGACATTGGCAACGATGGAATAATTATACGCCACTCTATCCAATCTACATAAATAAACGCTCGGGCCAGGCAGAGACAGAGAGAGGGAGAGAGAACGCTTACAGTTATGGTTAAAATCATTTTTCAGGTCACGACCCGCTCCGTTTTGAAGCGTGTTTATGGCTGTGTGCGTGTTTTACATTGGAGATGAGATATTTGGTTTAGTTTGGCCCGGGCGACTCCCACTGCAGGATTGATGCAGATTGTATATCCTATTGTGACATTAACAATTCCTCTATGAGCTAACAGCACTGCAGCAGCAGCAACCCAACAGGCTTTCCGTGGAGCATTATGAGGTGATATATTTTATGTGCCCCATGGAATTGCTCTGACCTGGCTAGAGGTAATTGTTTCAAAAGATATGACCGGCCCTGAGGGTTCAATGCCAGTGTGGACCTTGCATCGGCAGGTTTGAAGATGAAGATCATCGTCAAACAAACATATTTCAAGGACAACAAAGCAGTTTCAAATGTTATACGCCTATTAAATGACCATTATAAGTTATATCTATACTATAGTGATTACAATGGAGCAAAATGGGCACTCTAAATCTGCCAGCACGTTGTGGAATGGTGGCAGTTTTAAACGTTGTGAATTAAAACAAAACTACTTGGTTTGCTTTCCCAAAACATCGTGGTTTGGGCAAAAAAAAGAAAATGTATTACGTAACTTAAGTAGCGTAAGTCAGTAAGTACATGTAGTACCCATGTTACGTGAGTTAAGTTGTAAGATCCTGCGTTCACTCTTTATCCAGCGCAGATGACAACAGATAATAACATTATAAACATAATTCACAGTTAAAAGTACTCATGTTTCAAAATGTTAATGTTGTAGTAAATATAGCATTGCAGGAATTAAATCATGGGAGTGTTCAAAAAACAATGTCCATTAAGCAGCTCAGTGGTTCTTTCTCCAAGCTTGAGTAATATCTTTGTGTTAAGGCCGTACAGCATAGCTAGGCAACCCATAAAATAAACCATTATCTCATTTGTAATGCTGCAATAAATGATGCCCTTTAAGAAATAATTAAAATCTAATCATTCTCATGTCATCATTAGTACTTTTACCGCCGAGCTACGCCATAGGCAAAGCCTTTGTTCAGCATATTGAAATATCACGTAACCACTGCAATAGCCGGTTTTAGCTGCCCGGGATTTATGATGACAATAGAGATTATTGAGCGTGAAGACACCATAATAAAGTTGATTTATGAATCTTTTCCTCTTCTTTCCATTTCAGTAGCATGACAAGCTACAAAGGAAGTTACCTGGATTAAATTACTGTGAAACTGTCTAGTGTTTTTGAACATAAATCAGACTCAAAGCAAAAACTATCCAAAATCAATTCCTGGTCCTGGAGTGTGTTTTTTTTTCTTTCCATCTTAAATATTTGATCCAATCCAAAAACATGCAAATCATTGGGATAGGAATCTAAATTCCCTGTGGGTATGTGCGATTGCCCGTCTGTTGGAAGCTCTGTTTCGGCAAACACAACTTAAAAAAGTGTTCCAAATGTTTAAATAGGATGAAACGGCATAAGAGCATCAAACCCAACATCAACAAGACAATCCATGGGTTCTTATCCTCTTTATTTCAAGTGTTTGCAGGCATTTCTCAAAAGACTTCAGTGTGCCTTGTGCATGACTAATTTGCTTTTCAAAACTCTTTATACAGAAAATTAATTAAATACAAAGATATATATATATATATATATATATATATATATATATTTTCAAACCATAACCTTAGTTAATCCTGTTTTTGTTATGCAAATATATTTATTTATATAAATATATTTATTTATAAATAAATATATTTGCATAACAAAAACAGGATTAACTAAGGTTATGGTTTAAAAACAGAGAAAATGCAAAATTCACTAAGTTCTTGCAAGATGAGCCTCAAACCAATCGCTTAATATCTATCACATCAGATTATGGTAACACTAACACACATTTCTTTTTAAGCTGCTCTGCTAAATAAACCATAGAAATCCAGAAAATGGGGTCTTCATGTTGCATTAACCTCCTTGCGAGCACCACATGTCCGGTTCATCTGATAGGAACCTGCGAGCCACAGTCCTTGTTCACAGCTGCTATCTGTCGGTGTGATCGGAGCACTTGTTGCCCTTAGCTGTTTACACTCCTTCTGCAAAGGCCGCCGCTGCAACTCCAAGGCTGTGTGGGGATGCGAGGCTCCCCCGCGGCTAAGCAGGGCTTTGATCAGATAGCTCAGCAGCACATCTGAGCACAGAAGCAGACCAGCAGGTACACAAATAGAGGGATGTGTTGAGAGACGTGCGTGCAGATATACAGGCTCCAATACAAATGTACACTCATACATGTAAAAGGACACATACGCCATTGAGCAACATGTGCACTCACACAATGTGCATGCTTAAGATGCAAGCAAAAGGCTCAGACTATGTGCTTTGACACACATCTACATGCCAACAGAATTAGACACACGCGAGCAGGGGTCCAGACCGGCAGCAGCATGCATGGGTGGATTTGTAAAGCTGGGCAAGTTTGGCTCGATGGGTCATTGGCCACCGCGCTTCATCAGCCGGCCCATCAGTCCGTCCATCAGCCCGTCCGTCTGTCTGCTCGTCCATCTGTCAGTGCAGAGATGAAATCCTCTGGCTCCCCATCCCGAGCTCAGCTGACAGACAGAACAGGCCTCACGTCACTGCAGAGCGACCCTATTGGAGGATTACTACGTGTAATACAGCTGTAGCACAACATAACTCAGCGTCACACTTGGTGTCTAATCCTTTTTAAAGTGTTTGCAGTAAAAAAATATATTTATGTGAAGAGTAAAAAGAATATGAAGTAAGGAAAAGTGTAGGTGTTTTTTTAAATTTCCGTGTGGCAGTAGTTGGCTTCCATATTTTAAACCAGAAAATAAACATTGCTGCTCAAAAATTGTAGTGCTGCAAAATCAGAGTTTTTAATTAGGCCACTGTATAAACTGCTGGGAACAAAAGGCAACTGGGTCCATGCTCGGCAGGAAGGCTCTGGTGAGGAATGAAACGTCCTGGAGCCAAGAATAAAATAAATTGACTCGTATGTATTCTCTCTCATCAGGATTTAATTCCTATTTTTGCTCAGCTTTAATAAAGATTTTGATTTGATTGTTACTAAAGCCCTGCTGTTGCTACCCCTGACCAGAGGGGGGTGTCAGAGCCCCATGTGTCTCCTCTCCCTCCCCTGACCTCTCATTCATCTGTGAAGGCTTATCACTCCACTAAGTCTTTGTTTTTTTTCTTCTGGGACACTCACACACATGACTAGATACAGTTGAGTCCACAGAGTCCTGTTCCAGGCCATAATAGGCAATAGTTTTCTTCATATGCTAAGATAGTGCTGAAGAGTTAGGATGGACAGACATAATTTTTTCAACAGACAATATTGATCTTCTAACTAAATCAAACTAATCAATGGCTATATTATAGGTTGTCTCATGTTATATTCATTAAGACATATTGCATTTGATCAGTTATATGTGAGAGACATGTTTTCACCTGGATCGCTCCCAACAAGCCCAAAAGCCGGGATTTTTATTTTCTTATTACATTTGTATTTTCTAGTTATTTCTGATTCAGGCAAATATCATGGATTGAAGTAGGGGTGCTGTAAAGTCATTGTTAACTACTTTATGTTCCATTCTTCCTGGGATACAAACTATTTCTAATACACAAGTAGGCTATTTCTGGTAGGAAATAGGAATTGATTTGTTTATTATCATATGCATTAGTCCATTATTGCTTGTGGTGCAGACTGCACGACTCTAAAGAGAGAGGGAGGGAGAGAGAGAGAGGGAGAGAACAAAAGTCCCTGCACTGCATTTTTACAAACTCATTTGATCTGGTTTTATGTATTTTATCTCTCCTTGCAGCTACTTTGATTTCTTTCACAGTGGTGCTGTGCCACTGTTGAATGCATCTTGCAGAAATACTATGTTGGTTGAATCAGGAAAACATGATGTGAACATAGTGACAACTGATCCCACATCAGCAGCCAGGAATGACCCGTTCTCAATAGCCGAACCCGAGCTGGGTCTCACGCGGCATGAGTCCAAGACAAGTGCCATCAAACAAGTGGTCTAGGGACCAGACTCGAGTACCACAGCCCCACCCATCACAATGTTATTAGTTTTGATGGAAGCAGGTAGACTGGAGATGCCCTGTTGGTGAACCTCGACTTTTGATTGACACCGGCAGCCTGTGCCGCTCGTTTGGATTCCAGGCGGCTGTTCACTCAACTTTAAATTGCTGCCTTACTCATTACTGCAGCAAACAGACAGATATTTGTTAATGAATCCACATGCTCCAGTAACTCTATCTCCCTCCGAGGCGCTGGGAGAGCACCACTTCTTCTCAGCGGTCTCTTCTTGAAACCAGGGAGGAGGGGGTCGGGTCAAAGGTCAAGGGCGGGGTCACAGGGTTTTAAGATGCTAGGGTCCACCAGGCAGAGGTTATCTGGGCCTAATGGAGTGGTTAAAAGCTAAGAAATGCAACAATAGTTGTGTTACTGTCACACTCAGTTACACAACAAAGAAAAGGGATGGCACACATTTTGCAGTGTGTGCACGTATACAGTACACACTAAATATCACCAATTGGGGTAAGAAAAGACTTTAATAGATGTTTTTCCTTTGAGTATTTGATATTCTTAAATCACTTTAAAAGACTTCACAGTGGTGGATTTGTCTCGTCATTCAAAACAGGCAGATTACAACGGATGTAGAACTGATGATGCCGTTCACACTAAGCCTGTTTGATCTGTGATGACTTTTCATGATGAGATGTTTGTGCTGTCTGTAATAAAAGTAGAAGGATTAATTTCTGACAATTTTTAATTTTTAACAAATTGCTGATACGATCTCACAGTAGGCTCTGCACTGTTTCACATTACAAACAAACACATTTTGTAACACTGGATAATGTCAGGTGATTCTGCCTTTTTATTTCATTTTTTAACTGCACGAGGCAACAATATTGTCGAGTAATACGTCATGCTATAATGTGAATACCTTCATTTAAGACTTTATTTGAGTCTGGGTGGTTGAATGTCATTGAACTACTGTACTGAAAGTGAATAACCTTTTAGCCGTGCTTGCGGCTTTAGGGATGTTGGTTGCCGCTTAACTCTATTCCAACCTGATTTATCTCGACTCTTATTGGATGCACTTTCATGAAGTGAAATATCTCAACAACTTGATGGATTCGACTCTGATGACACACTTGGACAATTTAAGTCCTCCTCTGAATACATTAACAACTTCAAATAGCAAGTTTGAATTTATCCAATACTTTGAGTATGACAAAATACCCACAGAAATATTATACAAAATACTTATTGACCTAAGTTGTATTTTGAGTTTAGTGCTTTTCAGAAGATTTTAGCATTCATATTAAGGTGAGAAAACTTGAATGCTCAGTTAATTTTGGTTCCTTTTGAAACATCAGCACTGCTGTATACACAATGTGGTTGTAGACTCTTAGTCGAGGTTCAATTTGCTAAGACAGAAATTAAAAAAATTGGACCATTTGTGTTTATTTGCCAAACAGACGAGCTGAAGGTCAGCTGCTTTTGTCAAATCACATCTAAACACGTCTTTCTGTTGACGTGCAGTCTCTCAAATTCTGCTTGTGTTCTGTTTGAAAACGCAGTGAGAATGTTTAGCAGGTTCCAACCAGGACTACCACAAAGAAAGAGCATGGAGAAGCAGTGCAAAGTGTTCATGCTAGTTGTGTCAATGTAAAGAAATCACAACATTCTCATTTCATAAAAAGAATATTGATTTTTTCTTTCATGCAGATTTGTTGCTGTTTTACACATATATAAGATAAAAGTGTAATGAATACATTCTCCTTTGTTCAACATTGAATATTTCCAGAAAACATCTGTATTGAAAAGTGCCCAGGGGAATAGTTTATTTCAGATCCCTGTACTGCATAATGAAGGTAACCTTTCCAACACTTGATGGTGCACAGCTTGTTACAAGTTGTAGGAAAAGGCTTCGGTCGAGAATAAGACCAATCATAAGAATACTACTGTTTTGGTGCTGAGAAACAAATAAAAACAATGTGCCTCCACCAGGATATCTATCAAACATTGTTATTGTCTTTGGTCCAAATGTGCCTGTAAACTTTTCCTGGCCGTGAGTTGTGCTCAAACTGACAATGTGTCGCAAACACACTCTAGACTTGGCCCTTTGACCTTTGGATCAGTGGACCAAATAAATTCATGTTCACCGGTAGACTGCAGGGGAAAAATAATAAGAAACTGCCCGTAGTTTACTGAATACAGATACCGTGTGCTCGTACCTGTGCGTGTTTGTATATCTTACTGTGTATTTGTGTGTGCGTGTGTGTGTTGTGTGTTTCAGTAAAAAGTAATTCACAGTTTAGATGCAGATTAATTTTTGGAATATTCCCTCCAGTATTTGCATAAACCACAACAAATGCACTCGGCAAAGAAAAAAATATTATGGGCTGGCAGCCGAATACGCTTCAGTGATATTGTTGTGCAAAGACTCATAAACATAAGTGATTACCCACACAGCAACAATGTAGTTTGAGGCTGATGAGAGCAGATTTGTGCTTTTTCTACTGCATTGAAAAAGAAAACTATCAAAATCCAGACAGAAAGAAAACACTACAATGCAATATAACTGTGTGATATAATATAATATGGCAAGCGCAATAGACACTCAAAATGATCCTTGTGCCATAACCCGTACAGCTGTGGTCAGATTATCATGAGAGATCACCTTCTAGCGCCTAACAACCCTACAAGTGATTGTACTATGTGCATGGTAAAAAAAAAAGATTTTAATCTAATAAAGATATTTATTCATGTGGGATATTGGCACACTCTTGGACACTTTAACCTGCTGGAAATTCACTTTGGTCACTGCCTTGTGTATATATTTTGTTTTCCTCCATATATTTAGTATTTTAGTATTAGTATTTAGTAGTGATTGTTTTTGTGTTTTATTTCATTTTTATTAATGCTCTAATGTGCTCACACTGCTGTAATCCTGACATTTCCCCACTGTGGGACTTATAAAGGATTATCTTCTATGATCAAAATCTTTGTAATTAATTTAATGCAATGTGTTGCAATGAATTTTGATTAAAATAAAATAATAAAAACAATAAAACAAAGTTCTCCAGCATTAGTCTTAAGTGTACTTTTCCCTCTCTTGGTTGAGCGGATGTGTCGTGTACGTGAGCGGAGGAGGTAGCCGTGGCCTGCAGAGGAGAAGTCGACCGCTTCGTCTTTGGCGCGGAGGGAAGCTGAGCCGGGGCTCTGAGGAGCGAGGCTCATCCATCCAGGTGGCTGCTGACAGGGCCAGATAAGTATCTCACCCTGGGCAAAAATAACACAGCGTCCCATTGAGACCTGATAATTACACGGGCCCACTGCTTCACCAGGCCTGATGTATGGCCCCAGATAGCCATCTCACACCCGCTAAGCTGCTGCACACTCACACGCACGCACCCCCACACACACACACACTCAAACACTTGCACCTAACACGTGAGCTGAATGAGTGCACACACATAACCAGTGAGATGGCAGATCATTTCATGTCATAGATCTGGAAAATGCATCTGCAGCTAACTCTCGTTGTAACAGAACAAAGGAGTATGAGGTTTCACTTTACCGGGAACATTAGCGGCGAGAATAACAAGTTTCAAAGTGTTGGATTGAGCTGCATGGCCGCAGGTGTACAAGAATCTTTCAACGTGGACTTTCACGAGATAAGAAATATCACTGACACCTAGCGTGACGGGGAGATGTTGCTGCACTATCTTTTCTTGTCACCAAACATGCCACCCGCTGACGCTGTGCACTCAACAACCTGTTTAGAGCCCTGTCCCAACAAATACCCCCCAGTCAAATATGAGGTTATTAGTTATCAAAGAATGCTCCTTCTTTTGAACCTTTTCTTACAGGAAATGATTTTGATTTATATATCTTTTAAGCCATTATGCTTTTTCTTGAATACATATGGTTAGATTACAATAGCAAATGTTGACAGGGCAGACATAGTGTACAATAATAAATGATGTGTAAAGAAATGAAGAACTCTTGTAAGTTTAGTCAATAGGCATTCACTCAACTCATACATGCTTACTTAAAACGTCCCTGCTGTCTCTTTTCGGGGCTGTCAATCATGATATCAGCTGTTCTGATTAGCTGGCTTCCTCTATCCAGGAGACTTTTAGATTTTATCATCACAAAAAATGTGTTAATAATAAACAACTACCTTTTCCTTATGTGACTTGTTACTCCTAATTGAACTGCCAACGCCCACGTGTATCATTCACCTGCATTTAGAATACCTTGATTGTTAAGGTTGGAGGTACAACGTTAACAATGATGATGTTTTTTTTTTGCAAAAACAACAAGTTGAGAGTTGATTCCCCCTAAAGCTGGGGTGGGGCGGAGAGTGAATGATAATTCTCTGTGTACTTGTCACTACAAGCGACAATTTATTATATTGTTGCTCAGGAATCTACGCAATTCCTAGACCATGAAACTCTATAACTCCCGAGAAACAATCGACCGCGGGTCCAAGTTCCTCTGGAAAGTTCATAGCGGCTGGCCTGGTGAGCAAAGTGATCGTAGCCGTCACACCATCACATCAACACCACTGTGAGTATATAAAGAGTGTGAAGTACAATGCTTTTCTTCTCAAAACTGGCCATCCTTCATCTGATGAGATGATGATGCTGACAGTGACAGCTACTGTGGACCATTGTGTGTCCCTATGGGGCCAGCAACATCTGATATGGCTACCTGGGGGCAAGTTCACCGAGAGGAGGAAAGTTCACAGCATGTTGGGCATTGTTTGGCCTTCCCTTGGGCACAAGCACCTATGATTTATGGTAGGATACTGTAGTGGTATCATGTAGCTGGTCACTTCGTAATGTTCGCTACACTCAGGACAGTGAATCAGAGACTGTCGTCCTAATGTGTGAAGAGGACATTCCGGCAACTCACCTTTGAAGAATCCACCTAATACGTTAAGATGCTTCACACCGATAGCAATCATGTCTGTATCACAGGTCGTTGTGTCATCTTAGTCTCTCACTATCTGCAGGCAACAGTAGCAATCGTTCTTCTTCTGTTCATTCTTAATCTAATTCATCGGTATTAATCGGTTTCTCAAGACATACATTATTTAATATGAGCAGGGATTGCCCCCATGTGCTGGCTGCAGAGACTCATACTTTCTCAAAAGCACATCACCCCAAAAAATACATCATAATACAGAGAAATGGTCTGTACAAAAATATCCCCAAGCATAAGGATCTGGTAAATAGACACGTAAAGTTATGTTATCAACTTTTTCTGAATTCACACAGGACCTAAACTCTTACAGCCTCTTAGCCAGCTGAGTTATGGCCAGGCAGTGTGGAGCACAGCCGTGTATAGCCCGGGGTTAACAGCATCAGTCTGAAGGAACATGTGCAGCAGAAGAGGTGAACCATCAAAGCCCTCCAGCCACAGAAGGGAGCGTCATTTATTTCAGCCCCCCTGACAGCCCCATTGTAACTCCATAAATAGTGGGAGGCCATATCTGATACTCCACAGTGACAGAAGGGGAGATGAAACTAAGATTTACAATACGTCGTTGTGTGTAGGTGATATCAATCGAAACAACTATCTAAGGTCATACACACACACACAAACACACACACACACACACACCCACCCACACACACACACAAACACACAGTTATCTTGCAACTTTCTCATACAACAGACCACTTGCCACCTGCAGATCACAACAGAAGAAAGGATGAGATCACCCTAGTTGAACTTAAACCTACAGGTGCATAACACATTAGGAAATAGGAAGCAATATCTGCACCTGTCAACTGTAAAAAAGACATTATCCATGGATGGATACACTGATAAGTTCCCTCCATGTAGAATCTATTTAGGTTTATTAATATGAGTGGAATTTGATTAAAAAAACTGATTTTGATAAATATATGTTAAGCAAGGCAAACTGACTGCAACACAAGATGGCACTCTTCTTGATTATAGCATTATTAGATGTAAATGTTGAGGCAGCCTGTAGAGGGTGAGCTAGCTGACATCTGTGACCACCGCAGGTGTCAGAGAAGCAGACGGCGAAGGCAGCCGATCAGTGTGTTCACGATGTCGGCAATTTGTATTGCACGTGGTCAGCGTGGGAACTAAATAGGTCTTGTTTGCTACATGTTGAGCTTTCCCTTTCTTTTTCATTCCTCTCACTCTCAAGGCATGGCCTCTGCCATGGAGCCTATTATTTTCACTTCCAAGGTATCACTTCCTTGAGTCAATGTTGGTAGTCATGCTGAGAAGAAGCTGCGCATTCCTCGCGCTCATCTGTTGATGGTTTATGTGAGCCGTAAAGTTGTGATGTTTGATAAATGCTAGTTCACTCGTGTTAAGTCTTTCTGCTGATACATGTCGGCGGACTTTAATTCAGTGACCTGTCTGACCTTTTAGGAGGTGCACTTCCCTTTTAAAATCTCTTTATGGGTAATTTCTCTTTTTATATTGGTACTAAGTTCCTAAAAAGGTTAACGTTTTTCTTTACTTCTGTTTTATTTTAGAGTGTACGATTCACCTTAAATGTAATCTTTTGCCAAAATACATTTGACCACTAATTGGCTTCAAATCAGAGGAGATGGATACCACCTGGGTTAATGTGGCACTACTTCCCTTATTGGCCACAGACAGCAGGTGACTGAGTATTAAAGGTTAAAGGAAAACAACATGCTGATTGGCCCGTGTTTTTCAATCTCCTGAAAATGGAGGAAGGCTGGTGTTTTGGGAACTTTGGTGGTTTTTCCTCAATTGTCTGGAAAGGACCTGTAATGGTAAAAATTGCGAAGTAGTTTAAAAAGAAATGTTGTGCTTTTCCATTCTTCCAACACACAACACATCATCCTGAAATGCAACAACCAAAATAGTCACAGCCAGTGGACTATGCCTCAAAACCTAGATGGCGAGTTAGATCTTTCTTGGCTTCCTTTTTCCTGAAGACACTAGCTAATGTTGCTTTCTCTCACGCTGTTATCGTCTTGCAGTTTAACTGTCTGTAAAAGCCTTTCCTCCATTAAAAGTCTCCTCCCCGCTGAGTCCCCCTCATCATCTCAGCATCCCGTTCCTGGCCGATACACCTCAGCACATGGCTGCCAGCAGGGGAGGACATCCACACCACCGACCCATGAACCTGTCAAACTAACCAACCCCTCCCTCCCTAAGTAGCTGCACCCCATCCCCCCAACCCCCCATGTCGTATTGGCAAGGAGGGCGAGATGTAGCATTTAGCTGTCAGGATGTACATGTTTGGAGGTCAGTAGGCCTACTGGTGTCAGCCCAGAGCAAGAGGTGAAACCGTAATGTTCACACTTAACTATTAGCCTAACCTTGAAGCCTAGTTTAGCTTTGTCTAAACCTGACCTGGTCTAATATTAACTTAAAAACAAATAAGAATGTATTACATGTTCTCAGCGTCAAGGCTCCGTCCCATGTCTGAGTATGTGTGGTAATGTTAAATAATAATTTTCCTTTATTCCAACTTGTTTTTATTTCTATCATTATGATAACATTGTACTAAAGTTGTACGATAACAAAGTCAATTGAGTAAAAACAACACAAGCTCTCAGATGGATTGGCAGGTTTTATTGAGGTAAAATGAAGTCTGTTTGTGTAAGAATTCCATAATTTGACAATTTAATTTAGAAGCTCTTCCAAAAAGGTTTGTCTCACCTGGCTGCTTGTGTTTTTCCACTCATTGGACTACATTTTAGAAATCAATACACTTATAATATTGGTATTGCTGATAGGAATGACAGCCATGACTATAAAAATAAGAGAAACGGTGTATGTTATCTCTTAATTTTTTTTCCCTTTACATTTGTCAAGCCGGACTTCTAATACATCAATCATTTGTTTCTTTGATTATCATTACAAGCTATAGGATTCATAGACTAATAATCAGCTACAACTGTGGCAATATTACATTCCCATAAACCGGCGTCCCTCTTCAATGTGGTCTTCTCAAAATATTGTGAAAGCAGATGAAGTTTAGTTGGCTTTATGTGTAATGGCCGAAGCCAGAGC
This sequence comes from Liparis tanakae, assembly GCA_036178185.1. NCBI lineage: Eukaryota > Metazoa > Chordata > Actinopteri > Perciformes > Liparidae > Liparis > Liparis tanakae. Next base: position 18,029,355 of record CM070094.1, read on the forward strand.
CCCATGCAGAGAAGTGTCAGCTCTGATGGAGGACTGTGCCACTCGGAGAGGTGGAACATAGAAAAAAGCCTGACTGGGCCGAGGCGGGTCTCTGGCAGCCCCCATGGCTCGCCCCACCGGCCCCCTGCTCCCAGTCCAGGAGATGTCAGGAGCTGTTGATGATCTTGTTTTCCAGACAGCCGTGGTACCTTGGCTGGTGGTTTCGAGTGAGGGAATGCACCCAGTGGGACCTGAAACCGAATCACCTGCTGCACTCACCCACTCCGCTCTTTGACTCCCAGCCTTCTCCATTTACCAAACACCAGCTTCTAGGAACACTCAGCGGCCGCTATTTGCCATTTGGCATGGTGGGGGGGTGTTTGACGGGGGCTGCTGTATTTGTGTTTGTATATTGTATGTGTGTGCATGTGTGACTGTCCATCTGTCCATCCGGATCGGGGGTTATACGCTTATAAATGTGTGTGTGTGAGCCTGTTGTGAGGGCTGAAGAGACAAGCAGCTGAGGCCTAATGAGCTATAATGAGGGCTAATAGTGGAAAAGCCATCTAGAAGCCATGACCTTGGCATTATGACTGATACCCACAAGCATAACACATCTAAAAACAGCTTGGGAAACATGCTGTCGTCTCGCATGGTGTTAAGTCATCGTCCACATTTCAAGGGAGGTATTGAATTACCTCACAGTTAGCAACCATTACAGATTTAGCAGTAAATTAGAAATGCGGTGAGGTTCATTTTCCATTAGAGCATTTATGAGAATAGCAAAGATAGTTTAGCATGTGAATTGTGTTAATAATGACACAGAAGAAGGTGTGTTGCTGATAACATCCATAAAGCCATTTGGTGAGTGCTTGAATCCAGAAATCTGACTGTATAATATATATATATATATATATATATATATATATATATATATATATATATATATATATATATATATATATATAGTGTGTGGGTGGCCACTGTGGGAAACGAGCCCTCATTGTTGGCTCCATATGCTGCCGATCAAACTACAAGACACATTAATAGACGTCAGAGGACATTCTTTTAATCGAAGAGCATTTGCAGACCGTACGCTGAATTTTGTCTTTATTATTATCTTAAAAAGAGCATGGAAGTTAATTATTAACTGGCATAAAGCTAATAAATGCAGATCTTGACTCAGGATTGTTTTGTTAAACTTTCAAATGTTCCTCAACTGTTTCCTCACTTGTTGTAGAGATGGGGCTGTCGACATGCTGAGGATTTTATTATTATTTATAATAATGTATTATACTCATCCACGTTGGATTAAAATGTAATTTTTGAGATTGGGATTGAATCTCAAAAACCTCTTACTATCCTTTTTCCTGAGCTCCCACTGTATCCCAAACATACGAACCGACAAGAACATCACAATCGTGAAATTCAGCATAATCCTGGATATATGCTAACGTTAGTTTTTTAGCTTTTTGCTAATGCTTTTTGTCAAACTGTAGAAAGTGATACAAAGACTCTTTAATTCATAATGTCTATGATCTTTAACTCTAAAGCTCCTTTAAAGAATGATTTTTCTCTCTTGAATACATTATTATAAACTGCAGCTCCCTTAAATGTATTATACTGGGTGTATTATGCTAAAAACAGTGGGTGTTCATTATTCATGAAGCTATTTTCCTCATTCTTATTTCTCTCTTTCTTCAGCGAGCTTTCCTTCTTACAGGATTGTCTATCCACTAGCAGCTCAGAGATGTAGCCAGAGTTGAGTAAAAGCGCTGCCCATATGGACTGCAGCTGATTTTCCGATTACACCATGCACATGCATGCGCGCACACAGACACAAACACACACACACACACACACACACACACACACACACACACACACACACACATATTTACACTAGCCTCCTTCACTTCACGAGCTGACATGGTGATGCCTTTTATGGGGCAGCTAACACAAACAATTCACAGGCCATAAGTCCTTGTCTCAATGGTTTTTGTTTGACCATAAATTATACTCTAGAGTACCCATGGGACTTTTAACCAAAAATATAAAAGAGACATAACAACATGGCTGTTATCTCGGTGCAGAGGAGCTACATTTAACTTACAAAGTACAATAAAGAAATATACCTTATTCTCCATCAATGATTACCAGCCCATAACTCACCAGCCTCTCATATATCCATGTGTATTTGTGTCTGCTGTGTATGCTGTGGCCCGCTGGCTGCTGGAGGGAAGCCCTGTCGGTGTGGACTGAACGCTGCTGGAAGAAAAACAGAGGTGTTGCAGCTTTAGATGCATGCTGGGACATATTAAGGCTGGGAAAGTGCGTTGTTCACAGCAGTAGAAGCTAAACAGCCCACATCCAACTCTCTGAGACACACTTGCACAAACATGGCCTGTGTATATGTGTATATACCTCCCTGCTGTTTCATAGATCTGTCCGGGCCATTCAGCCCTCAGACATCCACTTTATTTCAATCAGTGCTGGACAGGTATGCTGAGCACTCGGAGCTCCCCCTGCTTCAGGCCAGATAGGCGCTTCCACTAAGTTATGTTTGACTGGCAGCTGGTTGTGTTCGGTCCTATCCCGACTGTTCAAATGGAGGAAGCTAGTTGGTGCATCACCTTAAGCATCAAAGGTCTCTTTGCAACACATCAGTCAGTCAGACTAACAGGAGGAATGTAGCTTCAGGATAGAGATATCTTGACTTCCTCCACCTGTAAATAGGCCTTCAGTGGTGGAGGGAGCCCAGTGGTAAGAGAAGCGAGAGACTAGCCATAGGTATGGCATCAGGGAAGCTGTATGGAAAGGGCAAACCTTCCTCAATGTTTTTTTGTGGATAAAGAGTTGACATGCTAGATGGGTAATGAAGACACATTTGTAGAACATGGTAAATATTCAACTCACAGTTGTGTCCACTGTTGTTCAACAAGAAACATGGCCAACAGCTGATATGAAAAAACAATGAAAACTTCAGATTTCCTGAAGACCTCACTCCATTTTCTATTGTACATAACCAAGGCAATCTATTTTTTTCAGCAGTTAGTTTATTCACTATAGACCAATTTATGGAATTGTCCCTAATTCATGTTAGTAGGGTCAACAACTAAAATATTCAATTCTAAACTAGAGCATCTGCGTTCTCCTGAATTTCTGAGACCGCATGACTCAAACAGAAGAAGAAGAAATCTTCTCAGGAAGCATCACCAAAAAAAATACAGTACATTATTTATGCCAAACCTGTTATTCCAATAACCATCAGTGGAAATCACCTCTATAGCTGTGGATTTTCTTGTTTTCTTTTGGTAAACAATATACATCCATATGAGAATACTTGAGACTAAAGGAAGTTTTAGACCTCGCACTTCAATGACACAAATGGTGTGTTGTTTTCTCTGTATTTCAATACATTAAAGACACCTATGTGACAAAAAATGTCCATAAGTATTTTCTGATTTGAAAAAGATTCACGGATGTGTTTGTTTACATAACTAACACCGGTTAGAAGAGAAGATTGATGTCACTCATATATTTGTGTTCTCGGTCCCTGAAGGGGAAACCTGAGCATGAAGAGTTAAGACGAGAAGCTTTTTGCATATGGACTGGACAAAGAAGGTATATGTGACAAAGTGAGTGTTCTCTCCGCTCGGCAACAGCCAACCGACTTGTGACTCCTGCACCTCGAGCTAATCACTCTACATCCAGACTGTTTGCTGCCCTGCTCCTCAGTGGTGGAACCAGCTCCCCACTGACATCAGGACAGAAGAAAGTCTCTACAGCTTCCGCCGGAAACTAAAAACACATCTCTTTTGACTATATCTGAATTAAAACACAGATTAGCACTTCAGTGGCACTTAAATGGCTTTAGTAATAGTACTTTTGTAGTTCGACTAGCTTGAAGAAATGTAACTACCTGTATTCTTGTTGTTCTGAGTTTGTAGGCTTGGTTAATTGCACTTATTGTAAGTCGCTTTGGATAAAAACGTCTGCTAAATGACATGTAATGTCATGTAGTGATAAATGTTGGATAGAGCTCAACTAGCATTAGCCACCTGAATCAAGTCTTTCTGCTAAGCTAATAGCTTAATTCAAAGACATGAGAGCGATATTGATCTCTAAAAAAGACAAAACATTGTCGTCATTTTTTAAAAGAAAGCATTGCAAACTATTGCAGGAGATGACATGCCAACCACTTTCTCTGGTATCAAAGTCAAAGCCTGCTTTTTGAGGTTTTGCCTCAGTTATTTTCACTCGGGCTTCTGCGAGACACTATTTGCTGTACCACTTGGTCACTTGGCTGGAACACATAACCATAGATTGTTGTAAACTCTTAAATCTAGCAGCCAGTGTTGTGTGCTTTCTGGTGGGGACAGTCTTGGATGTTAACCTAAATATGGGGAGTACATGGCATATCCTCAGAATGAAGTATCTGCTGGTCACAAGTCTGTTTTTACCAACCCAAATGATAGACCAGTCGCTCTTATGGTCCATATAACATGACATATGTGCTTTCACAGACTTCTCCGAAGGGGAAATCTCAGAGGGCCCTTTAACATTTCTGCCAGGTTATGTAAGACTGTGTGTTAGGCCTACAGCAATAGATGCCTTGGTCTTAATGTTTTGGAAAAGGACAGACTTTTTTTATGGAGCTGACCCTTGGTGTCTTGAGAAGAAGGCCATTGATATTTAATAGTCTTATCCCACATTCCTTTTTTTTCTTTTGCTGTATCAATGTACACCACAGTCCTGGTCTTGGTCCTAACATGGTGGTGTTGTTTTCTTTGGATTTGGGGATCCAGGAAAAAAATTGTATTGTGCATTCTTGAAAACACGTAAGCGTTGACTGTCTCTTTGCATCAATGAAAATCAGTGACCGACCGGTTCTCTCTCCCAGTTCGCCAAATACGGACATTTGGTCAGTGCCGCTCGGCATCGGAAAGCAGCACACGGAGGCTTCCTTTAGCAGCTGAATTGACGCAGCGGGCTTTCAATTAACTCAAATGTAAACCCTCGCAAATATTAATGGACGGTGACTGCATGTGATGTAGCATCAAGTCCGTGAGAGTCTGCTAGGGGTGGATGGGAGTGTTGGAGGATGGTCAAACAAACTCAGAACACCGCTGTTCATGTGAAACCAAACGTTAACGGTGACTTTATACTTGTTACAAGTTGGTACACGTTGGTATTCCTCTTGCTTATATCTGTGTAATATCTGTGTAAGGCATCGAGAGAAATGAGTAGTATAAGTTTCGTTATTTATTTAGCTAGTCACGTCACATCATTACGTTATTATTTCATCACTGACCATGATCTTTTTTCTTACCTCGACCTCGTGCCATTGTGCGTTTGAGCAGGCGTGATACAAGACCGATATGAAAGTTATTCATGAAATGTATTTTTGGTAAAGGAAGGTCAACATTTAATGTATTCTGCGGTTTACAGAAACGTACAATGCCCCAAAACGTTGTGCCGTCTTAGTTGGGGGATGACAGGGGCCTCACCAGCCCATGACTGATCCCCACAGGGCATCTGATTAACAGCCATGGGAACAGAAAGTACCAGGACAGGGGCTCACGGGGCCACCTTGTGGGCAGCGTAGACAGCAGTACCTGTGGCTCGTGTTGCATATAACACTCGGCTGCTTCTCTCGGACGTCTGTTTTTTTGGGACAGACAGTGATTGAGATCCATGTGACTGTTCCTTCATCCTATGGATGCAGAGTGTTTGATCTCTAGGCTTTCATCTTAAAGAGATTCTTCAGTGTCGTCCTTCAGACGTACAAAAAGAAAAAAAACAGAAATCCTTGAGGTCCTTAGATGTGACTGCGGACCCTAAAATAACCTCCAAGCTCAGTGTATCCCCTTACAGTTAGATAGCACGATGACTGAAACCAGTGACTGGCACTTCATAACAATGTCTACTTTTCCGTTCAGGCTTCCACGAGCTCCTGAGACTTACCGTGTTTCATCGAATGAGAAAAGTTATTTTTTCTAATTCAGTTTGTTTCCTTGAGGGTATTTTAAATCATGTCTGAAGTAAGCGATCAGACGTTTGTACCCAATCACTGGGATAGAAAAGTTTCTCAAGAACACAGCCGCCCTCGACGAGCGCAATGTGACACATCACAGAGGGTTGTGTTCTATGAAATGATTTACTCATGGTTGCTTTAAAAAAAAAAAGAATCAGAGGGGAATTTATTTGACAGTCTAATGTTCCTGAATGATAATAGAACAGTATATTATTTAACAAAAGGGTAGTTAAGGAATGACTGTTTTATAAAAGCTGATAGATCCCACCCAGACAAGTTTGAACAATACTCTGTTCTCAAAAAGTTCTGAACAATTGTAAATTACATCCATTAGAAATAATTAACCTATGAATATTCTAATATTGTTTATCTATTTTTACTTTAAGTTTCAAGTGTTCACATCACGCTTGTATAAGTTGCAGACTGGACTTTGACTTCTCTGGGTATGATGTCACAACATCCGACTGCAGATACTTGTTAAACAGACTTAAGGTGAGCACAGTGAAACATCCCTCGTCCTCCACCGATGAATGTGATGTTATAATATGCAAATAAACTCTGCACATGCATCATTTTGCTCAAACATTCGAGTGGAATAAACACATTTTTCAGCGGAAGTAGACTCCAACAAACATGTTCCACTGTTGTATAAGCTTGATTCTCATTAGTGAGAGATCTCCTGTGGTGCCTTTGCAGGGATCATGGTGAGTATGAGCAGTATGGTGTCAACATGTTCCTTAAGGTGGAACTCTATTTCCTGTCAGAGAGGATATTGGTACCCATGCTATCTACTGGATACATGAAATATATTATTTTCTAAGGATATTTTCCAGGAATGTTAAGCAAAACACTGATCGATCACAAGAGCAAATAGAATAATGAGAAAATAATTTGTAATATGGCAGTAGACTGTTACCATAACCCTATGGAAAAACATCAGTATGTGTCATGGTAGAGTTGGAGGGTGGAAAAAAAACATATTTGAGGAATCCAGGATCTGGCCGTGGGAGACTGGCATCCATCTGCTCCTCTGGCCATTCACAACAATACACTCCACTAGGACGTCTGTAATAATATTATCAGGAACCTTTTTAAAGGACCCAGACAGCCCCAAAATAATATGCCATACTGCATATTGCAGGACTTCTAACCATATATACACCAATCCTTGTGCCTCTAAACCAAGAAAAGTGGAGAGGCCTCCAGAAAAGAACATATTTCTTTGTGTAAGAAACCAGTGAGATCACATTAATAAATATGAAAGTGTACATTGGCTTGGATTTTGTGTTGATGAGACATTGGTCAAGTTGTCTAATTACAGATGTTTTTTCTAAGCAAAATGTTCAATAATCTGATCAGAATTAATCTAAAATTGCATGGGAGCGAGGTTCAAGACTTGAAAGTTATTGAAAATTTTTCTCTGTAATTTTGTAAATTGCAGTCTCATACACTGATCCAGAGACGGCTTCATCTACGGTACATCTAAGATACGAGGGAGGGAGTGACATGTCCAGAGAAAGACGACATCCCCGCTCCACCTCCCCAATTACCTGTCTATCCTCACCTCTGCCGTCCCTGGTATCAGCCCTCCACTGATATTCTGACCATGAATCGTATCTTCAGTGCCTCTCCATCTAAATGACTTCCTCAGGTCAAAGGTCAAAGTCCCATCACTCACTAAACGCTGGCTGATTAGTTAGTTAGGTCAAAGTCCCTGGATGGGTATTTGCTCAAAATAATCCAAATGTGATATTAGATTTCAATTTTGTCAATACATTCATTTATGTGAATACATATTATGTTATCAGCATGGTAGTCAGTAATATAATACATATCACCATATTATTCCCAGTTCCTAAAATGCAGCTAATTCCAGCATGAGCGATCATATTAGATTATTATTGGTTTGAAGATCAGAACATTTCATTCTAATCCAACCAAGAAATTAATTAACACTTTCTTTTTTTTATAGCATTTTCCTTTTCTTCTTCTTTGTGTAATTGTTTGTTTCCTGCAGTGCTTTCAAACGTTTCTCACAGTTTCACAATGTTATTTTCCAAATATGACTCACTTTTCTGTTATGCATACTTCTTCCAAGCTGCCCTGATCCCATTTTTGTCTTTCACATTAAAAGCTGCAGCCTGCTGGTTAGATTGTTGCTGTGTGTGTGTGTGCCCAATCTGAAAAGCCCTCGATGACGCATTTGTGTCAGGAAGTACTTCTGGTCATTGAATACTTTTCTGAAACACAAAAGCAACGCAGCAGGCAATATTTACATCAACGGCAACATTTAAAGGCTGTCACAATGCAGTCCCCGTGCTGCTACGAGTGTCAACAAAGCGATGCTACAACAAGTCTAAATCCCAATTTAATTTGCTCCCATAGAATCTGGCGTGGCCCAGTGGGGTGGGAAGAAAGAACAAGCGATTGTGTTTTGTTTTTGCCTCCAGCTTCACAAACAGTAGTGCTAACAAAGTATCCTTTCTGTGCCATTTCCTTCCACTCTGATTGGACTAATTGGAACCTGTTGACAGCGAATCCCATCCATGCAGGAACCGGCCAATCACGTCTCGGCATCTGTCATCCCTGGCACACAGGGCTTCCACTCCTCTCATAAAGGCCTTTGTCTCTGTGACCTCAGTGACCTTTAGCATTTTTTAATATGGAAAGCATGATTAAGTCTCCCAAAACAGGACATGAAACATTTTGGTGCACATAATTTGTTACAAAGTACAAAGGTTGTACCATGATACAAAAATCTCCCACATGTACTTTAAAATAAATAGAAGTAGAGAAAACTCCAGTAAATGAAATTCATGTCTGTGTATGTATCAAGTTAGAATAACTAATATGCTTACATGCTTACATTTGGGACTACAGATGAAAAATAGCCTCTTGGCTAACTCTGGCACATTTACTAAAAAGTTTGTTATCAATGTGCACTGTCCCTTAAAAATGAAAAAAACATTGCACCTGCAAGACATTTTTAAATTTCACTTCCAATGAACATGTTACTTCCAGGTGTCATATTTTGTACCTGTTAATGTTTTTCACAACACGGTTGAGACCAGTAGGGACGAGTTGAAGTGGTTACTAGTCTCAACACACTTTGCATTGTGTTCATTTGTCCCATGTTACACATCTGACATGGAAACGAGACATAACATTCTCCAAAATGGTAATGTGTTAAAAATGCTTCTTTACAAATAATTGAAGGACTTATGTGAATTATCAGCTCGACATTTAGTCAAATGATAATGTTTTGTTGTTGAGTTGACATCATTTAAACCTGACACACTTAAATAAACCCATTGATTACATGGTAAAAGAAGAGTTATTTTGATATAACTGAAAGAGAAGTGTTGTATTGAATAAACATGGAATGAATTCCACAAGCTAAAGAACACAAGTTAGCAGAATTGTCTGAATTTACGTTACATGACTTAACGGATTCACATCAATCGTGTATTACAAATCTTCCAGTATTCAGACATATCTTTTTCTCAAGTTAAAACATTTTGAATAAGTGTGGACGTGTCTTTCGTTTTAGTTATTTTGTTTAATTAACTGCATTAACTCACTTGTGTTGATGGTAGAAACTGTCCTGTTTGTTTAACAGTGTGTAGCATCTGGGAGGGAGTAGGCATAAATATAATTTTAAGCATGGAAAATTAAATCAAATTTAGATGAAGTTAGCTTTTTAACTGAAATACATAGTGAAAAAGATTTGTGCCAAAAAGTAACGTTCAATGTGTCTCGTAAAGACAAAAGCTTGTCTCGTGAAAGTCGAAAGCTTCCCTACCCATGGCACTTGAATCCCACTACGAAGGAAACGGCCACCTCCTTGGATATTGTTCTCCCCTTTTGCTTTGAACGTGTGCAAAGTGACAAGGCACAACAACACCTTTGCTCCGGCAGTTAGCCGGAGACAAACGACCAGGGCCAGAGTGGGACGGGAGCAACTGAGGAAGCCACTGAGCTCCAACCAGTCTCTCAGAGTAACTTATCTGTCCGCACCTCGAGGAGTCCCTCACATCTTGGCCTGCACCTGTCTTTGGAGGTCCAGGAGTTTGGTGAGCCCCCCCTCCCCCCCTCTCCAGAATCCCCTCCGTCCTCAGGAGCTGAGGGGAGGCCCGGGGATCCCCATTCATGTTGGACGATCGGTACGGCAGCAGCTCGAAGAAAAGGCAGCTGTGATGAGAGAGAGAAAGAGAGAAGTGTGTACCCATGTCCCCTTTGTGCTTTTAACCACCTCCCCTCTTGTCTTCCCCGGCTATGTCCACACAATAGAGTCTTAACAGGAGCTGTCAGCGGACGACACTAGTGTGACCACCGTGGGCACCGGGGTTAGCCGGGATCACATTAGCCCCGTGTTTGCATGGCACTGAAAGCCAGACGGCTACAGTTAAAGCAAGTCGTGTGCTGTATTCTAAAGGAGCCCGCGGCAGCTTTTCAGCCTCGTGTTTACCCACGCTGAAATCCAAAGAGACGGAGAGAGCGTCACACATTCAAGAAACGCCGAGGCTTCAGAATGCTTGCAAAAAAAAAGTATACAAAATGAGGCTAGGTGTTCAGCGGGGGCCTCCACTTTGCACCTGAGGTTTGATCAATACAGTCAAGTGATGACATGTCAATTTGCAGCGGCAGCAAAGAGAGGGTGAGGCTACATGAATGGCGGCGCTGAGCGATGGCGGCAGGTGAATTGTTCTGGCAGCGGATACAGTGTATCAACGTGCTGCTTCCAAGTGTGTGTTTGTCTCCCCGCTGCCACTCAGTCAGTATTTTCTTACATTCAGAGCTCTATTTAACCAGTGCTTGTGAAAACGATACTCTTTGCAACCCCCATTGTGCTTTTGCTTTTGTGATAATGCAATGTTTATGAGTTATTGCACTGCACACACAGACACGAGCCAGCTGCAGCCATTATTTGATGTTTGATGATGTAATTAGGGCACAAAAGCCCCTGAGAGCTTTAAGTTGCGGCTACAATAGAGGTGGGGTGGTAGGATCAGATTAGGTTGAATGAGTTCATGATTGTAATTGTTGCGAGACAAAAAAGGATTCAAAACGCACACATATACTTGACAGATAATCTGAAAGAGACCACCCCGGCTGCTCTGTTGTGAACGGGGCTCTGGATTTTGCATATCCCTTTTTTAAACAGCAAATCATTAATAAGAAGTGAAACAAATACATGTGTCACTTGTGCTTATAAAGGATGAAAACTGATTATTTTACAGAGATATAGAATTCATAATAACTGACACAGTCAGTGTTTTATAGTTCCCTGACCATTAGATGGCAGTAATGCATAGCTGAGCCGTGTGAGAAAGGCAGAGCAAACGGTCCGATCATCGGTGGGTTTGAAGCAGTGAGTCAGCACTGTTCAGTTTGGGTCCAGTTTAGGAAGAACATAATAGTTTTATCGTTCAATCCTCTGCTTGCTGCTATTAAAAAAATGATTTGAATGAATTTGATGTCTATCTCAGTGTAATTAAAGAAAATCAGACAAATATAAGCCATCTGCCACATTGATGTAAAACACACAAACTATTTACAACCAGAAGAGTGTGAAGTTTAGAATGAAAACGCTTAAAAGGACACACTCTTACATCGCATCCTACGTGCCATGTATCCACAATGAGAGCCTATGCCCTCCCTTGATCTCCACCTGTGACATCCACACAAAGAATCAAACGGAGGAACTGTACGCGTAGGATCACATCTCAAATTCAAAAGAGACAAGCCACCAATAAACAAACAAGCAAGTCATCAGAAACACGTTTGACGGAGAGAATAACTCACTGCGGAAGCTGATTGCAGGGCCTCGCTGTGGTCTGGCTTGTGTCAGCACCGAGAGCATCGCAGGGCCTTCTGGTCTGCAGCGCACAGCGGATCAAACCATCTTATCTGTCGGCATTACTCGCCGTGTTTGTGTTACCTCAGCTTCGAGGGAGCTTAGTCCACTTCATCACGGCTAATGATTTAGCCATGTGCCCTTATTTATTCAAGATTAAGATTATGTGTATGTTCAAATAAGAGTTTACCGCTTGACTCACTGCACACACTCGTTCTCGACACATGCACGCGGCTCCATTTCTCCAGCAGGTTTTTAGAAGGAAATGTATTGTCTTGCTAGGGGAAATGAAATGTTAATGTTCTCAGCTGATTGCAACTTCTATTATCACTGCAGTAGCAATATTATTATATTTAAACAGGACTTAAAGAGAATAACTAATAGGACAGTATACATGGTTCTGAAAAAGTGAACCATTGAAACTACTATATAATTAATATATATAGTATATATACAGTAGAAAAAAGACAATCTTTTTATCAGAATACAGCTGCTCTAATCAACATTGTTATAGAACAGTGGAGACAATAAATAAGTGTGTTTCATCCAGCACTGCAAAGGATTTTTTTCTCATCTTTCACCTCCCTATTTTGAGTTTACGGCATACAACTTCATTGTTTTGCTTCAGCTTTCATCAGCCTTGTTTCCAGATGTTGCAGACCGGTGTTGTAGAGGAATAAGCTCTGATAAACACGCTACCAACACGGCACCAAGTGGCAAACAAACAACGTTAGCGACTAGCAGGTGGAGCATTTAGCAGCCACAAAGACAAATATTGTCATCATGAGTCAGGACTCAGGAGACTCCAACAGCAGAGATAACAGGTGAGTCAATATTAGACGGAACTGCTTGAGGCATGTTGTCCCCAGCGGCTGTAAAAAGGCACCTACAATTTATTTATTCTCTTGCAGTTATCAAAAATACCCACACATGTTGTTTTTACTTTTTAAAGAATAAAAAATTATCTATCAAATAAGTTTCAAAATAATTGAACATTTAAATATATATTGTGACTACCTATGAGTTAAGTAAATTATGAAGTAATACATTATTGATATTTATATATTTTTTCTGTTTATTTGTGTCTTTGAAATCATAATAATGGACATCAGACTAAATTATTCTCCCGATAGAAATGTGGGTGTAATACATGTTATGCTTGGGTTTCATCCTCCACTGGATCAGCATCAGCATCAGCACGACCTATTGCCTTAACCTGACAAGCTTTTGATGACATTCCACTTTAACATTCAGCACATGATATTTGGTGGATGTGTTTATCCACACTACATAAACGTGATAGTATTTTACCATGAGTGAATCAGTTTTATATCACCTAAGGAGCTAATGGGAAACAACTTGTAACATTGGCTCTGTCATTGACACATTTTATTTTGAAATTATGTTCCTTTTCCATCAGCCTGGCCATAGGCTCACATACACCTCCATGCAGGTGGATGAAAAACTTTTAACATTAGTCTTGCCAGCTATAGTACAATAATGGGTACCAATGACTTACGTCAATTACGAGTTACAGAGTCAACAGAATAAAAGAAAAAGAAGAAGAAAAAGATCAAGGCGGCAGAAGACGATGAGTGAAATAGTGGGGAGTATATATATTTTCCGTTTTAGTCTGTCGTTTTAGTTTGTCATACATTTATATTTACTTGACGTAATTGAATCTCTTTCTTTTAGAAGAGCTCATCATTAAATGAGCCTTGCATTAAATAAAAGAGGCCTGAAGGGTGGGTCTTTACTATGATATCTATTTCAGCCTACACACCATGATAGTTCATGTTCATTTCTCATCTTCTTCTCTCCAGCTGCCAAGGAACCAGCCCAGACAGACAGAGTAAGTGACAGACAGACACATGGTCAGAGGTGGAGATGGGAGAGGAGCAACAGTCACTGACATCCTTCCAGCCTTGTGTGAGCCACATGTCACCGCCATCCCCTCTCAGACGGGGCAGAAAAGCGCCGTTCTTGTCTCGGCTCGCCACGAGCTGCCAAGCACTGCAGCTAGTTTCCCTGCTCGTGAGCAGGGCTGAACCCAAACCCTTTGGCCAAGTGTAAGAGCGGTATTAGGACCCATGTCAAAACAGCTTACAGCCAAGCAGCATGCTCTAAAAGGCCCGGGCCTATTCATGGAGTCATTCAAAGTGACAGCACCCTGAGCCCTCTGCTCTCTGACAACCCCGTGGACCGGAGTGAGGAGGGCTGCTGCTCGGCGAATGTTCGGGAACGCGGTGTCGCTTTTTGTTAATGTTGGCAGCTGTGGCGTTGTTTCCTGAAACCAGAAGTTTTCCTTTCAGAGAAAAGGTCAGCACAAGCTGCTGGGAGCTGGTTTTCTTTGCACGGAGACAGCCGAGTTCTGACCAGGCTGTGGTTGAGGTCTCATTCTGGTTAAACTGTTGAGTTGAGTGGGCCGTCTTGGAGAAACCAGCCACTTGCCACATCCTCAAATGAGCAACAATGGGTTAATCTTCCAAGGGAAAGACGTAATCATTGTGGTCACCTGTGCAAGCTTTCTGTTTGCCAAAATGTTGTTTGTTGACATTAAACTGTACACAAAAGCCTTTGAGTCATAACCAACAAACCTGACGGAGCGAGACGTTTCCGTGCCAACGTAACCCTTCTGAGCAAACCTTAATCCCATGCTGTCGTAAACAGAGCATGAGCCTAACCCGGTTAAAGGTTCTGATGTGCACCAACGCTGACTCACATTAAAGCTAACAATGATGTTAAGTATTTGTGTGTATTTATTGGCACTGAAGGCCACTCTCCAGGTGGTATTTGTGCAGGTGCTGCAGCCGCACGAGCCCGGGTACTGTGATCCCCGGAGGAGCCGATTGAATGCTGACCATGAACTGCATGGCATTCATCTTTTATCTCTCTAACGTCTATAAGATGAAGGCATTCATCCCGGTATAACATTTGACAAAAAAGTTGGGATAAAACACTTTGGAACAAATATTATGTGATATTTCACTTACATAAAGTTGACCTTTAAACATACAATGTGTAGCCAAACAAAAGAAAACATCAAATGAAATATTTCTGTGTAAAATTGGTCCTATATGTTTTAAAACCCATCGCTGATGAAGAAAATGACATTTTGATAATATAAAGTTGTGTTATTTTAATTGGATCAAAGGGTCAATATAACTACATGTTGTATTTTGGAGGTTTTGGAGGTTAAGTATCAAGCCTTTGCTTTCAATTTAGAAACAATTAGAAACAACAATTTAGAAACAACATTTAGAAGCAGACAACTCATAATATAATATGTCAGAGTCTTTTCAAAGTGTGGGTACCAAAACAAGAGAGACAACGAGAAACAGTAACATTTTGTTGATGAATTCTCATCAGCGTTTCTTCCTATTGTCAGTATCCTGTGTAGCCTTTGACCTTTGACCCGTTTGGCTGCCTGTAATGTTGCTAAACAAGGTGTTGAAGGTTCGTCGACCAGTCACTCTAGTCGCTTTAAATGAATGGAACAGGACACAAAGGCACCTGACAAGTAAGTTTCAGTGTGACATTACTGGCATGTATGCGGCAGAAAGGATCCAATATCACTCTCTGCTGAGCAAGAGACAGATTGTCCTGGCAAGCTAAACAAACAGCAGATTAATCTGTCCTCTTACTGCGAGCTGACAAAACCAGTCATGGATGAAATCGAGGTTTTCGACAGGTAGTCTTTCAAGATGAAACACCGATAGCAAGAACTTGAGAAGGGAACTCGGAAATGTGAGTCTTCTCTGAGACGGATGACAAATTCAGAGATTCAGGGAGTTACTCGTGACATCGCCATTGTTGTAGAGCAGCAGAGTAAAGTGAATGAATTATGCCATGTATGCCATTTTTTTTTTTTTTTTTTACCCAGTTTCAAGCTGCATTGACAACCATGAATCCTCTTTCATCTAGAACGGGCACTCGGTAGAGTGCATACCTTTGCATATCACAAGATTGGGCATATAATTATGATGATATTATTAGTTGCATGCCAATTGGATAAAAAATGACCGTGCTCTGGTAAAAATAAGATTTTGACCTTTCCATGACCTTGAATTTTGACACGATCAATCCCAAAATCTAATCAAATGGCCCCAGGATAATAACCAATCATCCCACCAAATTTCATGCGATTTAAGAAGATGTTGACCTTTTCGTGACCTTAACCTTTGACCCGATCGATCCCAAAATCTAATCAAACGGTCCCCGGATAATACACAAACATCCAACCAAATTTCATGCGATTCGGTTAAATACTTTTTGACTTATGCGAATAACACGCACGCACGCATACAAATACACAGCGATCAAAATATTACCTTCCGCATTTTCAATGCGAAGGTAATAAGTCCACTCACAAGCACAGCTCAGGTAGGTCCACGTCACAAGACATGTCCGCATTTAAAGCAGGCCATGTTGCTCAGATAAGGTCTATGTAAGGCGCTTGACACCAGAGTGCGAGCTGCAGCAGGTGTCAGGGGACAGGGCCGCCAGGCGCGCAGCAGGCCCGTCTTATCAGGCGAGGCCCCGCGCTGTCAGCGCGGCCGGCGCTAAGTCTGCCGCGTCACGCTGACATCGTCCAGACAGCCAGAGACCAAGAGAAGAAGGAAGCAATTGCGAGTTGTCTCCGAAGCCTCCCGTGTGCCATGCTGTGATTGGATGTCACGTTAAAAAGGGACCGAAAAGACGCAACATAGAGAGACAATATTTCTTAGGGACTGTCACAAAATGATTAGGCTGAGGATTTTTTTTTTTTTTCACCTTCTAAAAAATTGCAGTTCTCCTGGCTTAAATTGTAGCCGGCCCATTACAAAAAAAAGATCTAGGATGAATATTTAAGATTGTATACCAGATTAATTATATTATTGTAATGGGATAATGTTTTTGTTGGGTGCATTTTGCTTTATTAAATACTTATTATAGAGAGAAATAGTGCTGTAGTAATATTAATAAAACGACTATTGGACTTTGGTCTAGTAAAGATTCACTGGTTCCAGGAATCTTTTGTTGCGCATGATTAAATAAAAAAATTCCCAGATCAAAACTCAAATTCCAGACAACACCTAATTGAATTTTTTATGAATACAAAAAAAGCCAGCGAGCATTTACTTACCTTAGCATAGAAACTGTAATCAATTAAAAAACACCTACGAGCACCTCTCAAGTTCACCAACTTATTACGACTTGTTTGGTTAATCCATACGCAGACCAAATTTAATTTAGATATTAAGTTGTGCTTTTTACTGGGGTGTATGTGCTGGACTATTTCAACAACTAGGTAAATTCAAATATGAATCAAATACTTTTGTCTCCATCTTGCTTTTGCTTAGTACAACATATCAGAGTATTTTATAGGGAACTAAATATGAGATTACAGGATATTGAAGACTTAAAAACGTGTGGATGATGAAAGTAATCATTATGCCATCACTCATTAATTGAATATAAGTTTTACACATCACTAGCTTAACACCCTGTTCATCATGCATAACGCATCATACATGTTTAAGCAACACACACATGGACATAGAAGACACAGATAGACCTCGTCCTATAACTATTTGTGCGATGTTGAGCAACGCGCCATCAAGCAGCAAACACGGGGTTCTTTCTCGTTGTTACTTTACAAGTCGTAGCGGAAGGACAAAACACATGTTGCAAGCCAATTTCTATTGGTTAAAATGAGTGAAAATAACACACACTCATTGCACGGTACAGTACATGTTTATTTCCCATCTGGTATGCATGCTCACTGTAATCAGCATCAGAGCGTGCACTTTGTTTTGAGGACTCAACCTCTTATTTGGACAGCGATCTGAGGAAGTGTTTTTCAGCTGTACATCCGAGGGATCCTCTGTCCGCTGTGTGTTGCTACCTGGTTTGAATCAGATGGCCTCAGGCTTGAACCACAGCAGCCACAGCAAAGGCTCGTTGAGCGTGAGCGCTGTACAGTCTCTGATACTGTAGCTCAGACGCGGGTCGGGGGAACACTTGATTTGATGGACCCCGCTTCTTCGATGTCAAATGAAATCTGTTGATATGTAATGAAGTGTAAGTGAGGGGGAACGGGCCGGGGTGGATGGGAGTTGGAGAACGATGCTCTCGGTGAGGTTGGAGGTGATGAACTGTCAAAACCGTAATGCTCGACAAATTGACTGACAGACTGATAGACTTCTGCGGGCCACAGAATGTAAACACACAAAGAATACTGAGCAGGACAAAGGTAGCGGGAGGAAGGAATGATAATGATGAAACACAAGAGTGATGAGCTCTGATATCGCATTTCCACCAAAGAAAATGTTCCCCTATAAACTTAGATTGTGTCATTTATCAGTTTTAGGCCCATGAAGTCAAATTATTAAAATGTAATAGAACAAATAGAAAAGAATAGAGAAAAAATAATTTGAATAGCATAATTTTCTTTCTTTTCTTGCCCTATAATCATCTTGTGCCCCTTTGATTTATTCCATCTTTCTTTGGAGGGGCTCGGCAGCCAGGTTGGGAACCATTGGATTACAATATCCAACTGTGGCAGTAATGTAGTAGCTGCCGACACATTGATTTATCAGTGTCAACAAATTAATATCATATGTAATAATATACAACACAACTTCAACCTTAAACATCAGAATAGGTTGTTTCCAAATAACTCCCAAAACGACATCGGAGAGCACGAGTGCATTTGTAGTTTTTAACATCTGCTTATCTTTGTTAATTGATAGAAAACTACTTGGTTACGGTTTTGAAATAGATCGTAGATTGGAATAAATTCCAATTCCAATTCCAATTCCAATTCCAATTCCAATTCCAATTCCAATTCTAATTCCAATGACTTTTTCTGTAGTTCTTTGTGTCTTCAAGAATTATTTTGAGTATATTCAAAGTCATTTTGATTATTTCAATCAATTCTCAAGTGGTAAAACAATGTATAAGACATAAGTAATCATGGCAATGGCCATATACCTCCATCATAGTGTTCTAAGTTCTTTTAAAATGTCACACTTCATCTTTGTTTCTGATTTATGACGAGAAAAACTTCACACGCAGGGTATCCCCTCTACCCTTAAAACAACCACAGTGGGTCTATGTGGGTACATTTAGCTGATTATACTTTTACTGAAATAAAATGTTGAATGTGACACTTTTATATTCAATGCAATTTTACATAGCGGTTTGGTACTTTTATTTTCCATTATCAATACCGCTTATCCTCATCATTAGGGTCGCGGGGTCGCTGGAGCCTATCCCAGCTGACATAGGGCGAAGGCAGGGGACACCCTGGACAGGCCGCCAGTTTGGTCTAACTTTCTATCTTAATCCTCTCTGGCTATGAACCACCTCACGCAGACATGTGATAAGACGACATAATGAGCTCATCTTTGGATTACATGCCGTGCAAATGACTTGGATGGACCCCAAAACTAACAAGAGACATCCAAACCGTCGTCCAGTCTGAGGGCCCATGCTGATAAGCCTCGGTCGGGGCCCTGGAGACAGAGTCTTCAGCGGCCAGTCACATTGTTCACCGGCCCTGACAAATCCGGACAGGTGGAGACATTTCTCGGTCTTCGTCCGCCCGCCGCACCGCCTGAAACCGTCCTGAAACCGGATCGGGGAAGTCGAGTCATGCGCCACCATTCTTCATAACTCAATGCTACCGTTGCTTGAAGCCCTGTTGCCTGGCAACCAAATGTTTTGCCGTTGTGCTTTTATTTTTTCCTTTTTCTGTCTGTCTGTCGAAACCCTCACCCCCCCCCCCCCCACACACACACACACACCCTTACCCCCTTACCCACACCTCCAACCTCCGCACACACTCAAATATCCCAAGAATTGCATCACTGCCATGCATTCAAGATCCTCACAAGGCCCAAAACACCTCCCATTTTATGTTATTGTTTTGCTTCCCTCCATCTGTAGAGGAGATTAACATGGACTCTCTGCTTCTTTCTTCGTCCTCTTTTTCTCCGTCTCCCTCTCTTTTGTTCTGAACCTCAGGCCATTGATCACCATGCGTCCCCGACCGGCCACATTTGCTGATTGACAGGTCTGCTGTGCTGCGGTTACCAATGGGAGTGATGAATCATGCCGCTCGGTAATAAACACAGAAGCTGTGTAATAAAAGAGCAATTCCTCAATCTGCATCTCAGCGAGTCTGAGATGAGTTGAGGGGAGACATGATGAAAGGAGATGAGCTCGCTGGAGGGAAAAAAGAAGAAGAAGCCTCCCAGCCTACAAATGTCCGGAGCCCGCTTCTCACACAGTGCTTCAAACGCAGCGAGCTTGTGCTAATGATAAAGACAAATATCTGGGGTATACCGATGCATTACTGATTCTATCCATCACGCCTCGGGAGAAGCGGCCATGGGAGGGCGTGTTGATAGCTCGCTTTGCCTTCTGTGGCGAAATCAAAAGAGCCGAGAGTCCTTGAAACTCAATTCCAAAGAGCAAACCGCAAGCTGTCTTCCACTTGGGATAAAAGCTTGTGTTTGCTCAATGGCAAACACAGGTGGATGGCTCTGAAGAGAACATAGCGCCTTTTTTCTTCTCCAGTCTTTTCTTTGCCCTTTCAATACTCTGGACACAAGATAAATGCGGACGCTCACACACACACGCACACACACACAGACACGCATAGCCAGCCCCGATAGATGAAAACAGTCACAGCCATGGATAACTGTGGAGATCTCAAAGGACTCAAGACATGAAGCTGGTATGCCTTTCAGTAAAAAAAGTAATGTGTGTGTGTGGGGGGTCAGGAAGTATTTGATGTTAATAAAAGCAGGCTTCCTGAACTTTTGTATATGTATGTTTTGCTTCTATTGTAAAGGAAAACAACTGTGTGTGCTCTACAAATGAAGTGCGTATGTAATCTAAGGCCTCGTTTCCAACGGAGGCCAAGTCGTGTGGAAGAAAAAGTGGGCCGTGCCTGGATGAAGGAGCATCGGGCCAGAGCGATGGTGGGATGTTGTTGTGGAGGCAGGATGAGGTCAGAGGGAAACGGATCCATCCATTAGGGGGTATAATGAGAGGGAGCAGCTGCCTGCTGCTGGGTCAGACAGCGCACAGATGTGAGGGAGCCTCAGGGCCCGACGGAGTCGGGGGGAGCGCTGGAGTCCCTGTGTCGAGGCCTCATTCCCATCACCAGGGCTCCCACTAACACCAGCACCAGTCCAGCCAATGCCCTGGCATTGGCTTTTTTTAAAAGGAGACCAATGAATGCCCTCAAGTCACCTGAGCAAACCCCTGTGTGCAGAACCTAGTGGGCGGCTCTGCTCCTGTGTTGATTGGCTAAACTCTGTCCGACCTGGCGGGGCACAGCATGCCAAACACTGATCTCAGCTTCACCTCCACCAGCCAGCACCAACAGCACATTCAAATATTCTCATGGGTGGTTAATTTTTTGAAGGCTCGGTAGCGTTAAATGGGGTGTGGAGTACTTTAAATCCCCTGTGTACTTTCCTTTACTGCGGAGGGGGTCAACAGAAGTGTCACGGGATCATTTTCTCCGAGGGACATTACGTCCAAAATAAATATTGGACAGAAATATGCCGCTAGAAATCAATTACTTCAAGAACAACAATATGGCTGAGCTATCTTTTCTAGCTGGGAAAGATGCAAATAGATGATGTTTTCCTGCACAACTTTCATTTATTATAAGTCTGTTTTTGCTGAGTTTGGAGTCAGATAGTAGTTTGGGAATATGATTACCTTTCTGGTAAATTTTGCTTGGTAATAACGTGGAAGCAAGTGTGGGAAACTGGAACATCTACAACGAATGAGGAAACTATGAAGGCAACTAATCACAGACTCACTTTAAAACCCCTTAAAATACAAGTTAAACAGTTTGGAAATACTTAAACAGTCACTTTGTTTTTAAGAGTTTCTTAGTAATGATTAAAGGTGCTTTTAAGTCATTTCTGCATTATTTGGTCATCTTTGAACAGAGCCAGGCTGTTCGCCCTGGCCCCAGTCTTTATGCTACGCTAGGCTAACCATCTTCTGGCTGTAGCTTTGTATTTATTGCACAAAAGTGCTACTGATCACCTTCACTTTCTCAAGAAAATAAATAGACAAATTTCCCGAAATATCAAACTATTCCTAAGCCTGCTTCTGGTTTAATCATAATAAAGTACATGCAGACAAACTTTGGTCTACCCAAAGAATCCCTATACAGCTTTGTAATGGCTACAACTGAATTATCGTAGAGATCACAATATTTGTTAAGGACCAAATATCTCTTAGTGAACAAATCATGCACAAGAGGGCCACGAAGTGTAAACATCATATATTATTAATAAGGATGTGGACCAAGCTGTTACATTTAGTTTATGGCGCTGCCAGATAGATTAAAGCTACATTAAGCTAATGTCAGCATTGTATTTCCCCGTAGAATTCGTATTATGTTGCAAGCACCATCCATCGCATCCTGTTGATAAATTATGCAGGAGCACACATTTGTAACAACAAATTGACTCAAGCGTGTGAACCAACACGCTACACATCTTAAATGTTGCAGGTTATTGATGGTGAAGCAAGAACTTCTACATCGGGGATGACATGCGTGCACACGCACACCTCTGCAAAACACACCGATTCATACCCGTCACATCCCTCACTGCTGCTAGTGCTGTACGCTCAGGTGACGACACTTATTTCACACACACACACACACACACACACACACACACACACACACACACACACACACACACACACACACACACACACACACAAACACACTGAAGTAGGAACAGGGTTTCTTGGAGGTGTTGACACATGCAGCCATTTCAGATGACTGTGCAGCTGACAGTCAGTGGTGAGACAGTGTTGTTCCAGGCCCCTCTCTCTCTCTCGCTCTCTCGCTCTCTCTCGCTCTTTCTATCTCTCTCTCTCTCTCTCTGTCTCTCTGTCTCTCTCTCAGACGATGACACCCAGCTTAGTCAGTCAAGTGCGCCATGCTTTGTAATGCATGTTCCCTTGTAGCTGCAACGCTTTCCAAACAAAACTAGAAGCTTTTCCTGGAGGAGTGAGAAATTATTCTCTGTATTCAATTGTTGCACATGCCACATTTTTGTATCTGGTACACCCTTGTTTTCTAATGCATGTATTAAGACCTCCAACAATCCATCTCATTAAGGTGTTTTCTTTATGGTAACATTGTTTTATGTTGTTATGTCTTATTTTTTAAACTTTCTTTAGCATATTTATTAGCTGCTATTAGCTTCAACATGTTCACAGTACATGTCTTATTATAAACAGAGATTAGGAATGAGGGCTCATTTTTTTACAGAGGGATTTTGCAGCTTACTTCCACTCAACCGTGGATGCGAAAGCATATGATCCACCGGCTTTTATGGAAAAAATAATATTCAGGTATGTCGGTACCGCAAGCGTTTGATAAATAGTTGCGTGGCAACGTTACAATTCAGAGCAACACAAGCAAGAAACACAAGCTGGGCTAAAAGAAAACCAGAGAGCACTATTTGGGTCATTGAATTCCTCTGTGTTTACCCTGAGCCTTTTGTGGGATTGACGCTTCGATCCCCACCTCCTTCTGGGAGTTTTTTCCACCCTGACATGTGCAGTGGGGAAACTTAAGCCTCAGCAGATCTCACAAACAGGAATTTTCACTTCTCCTCTTCATAATCCTATAACCCCCACTGCCTTACAACCATGGCATGTGCATGTGTGTATGCATGTGTGTGACAGGTCTAAATCTTCTCCAAACAGCATATATCAGTACAGCATACTGCTCAGGATGAACACCCAACAATGAAGAGGCAGCAGGGCAGCCAATCGGCACGCGGCTGAGCAATACTTAGGCATGCTGCTTTATGACCTTTTAGTTGACTCAAACAAAGACTACTAAATATGTACTTGTTGGCAATGGAAACCCCCTCCTATGCTGCTCTTGCTGAAAAACTAACGTAGAATAAGCAGGTTGCTGGTGCCACGTCTTAATGTGAGAACTTTAATCATTTCATATTTTTTCTGTTTAGATCATGCACATAGGGATCATTTATCATGAATAATGTGAGCCAGTCTTTGCTAACAGAGTGGGCATGCTAGAATAAACCAGTGCAAACAAATTAATTTTTCACAATTAAGTTTGGTACATTGTTGTCTTTCTGTGTGGAAGAGGTGGGAAAAGACTCTCACAGTGCATATTTGCAAAATCATGCATTTTTTACTACCATGCAGCAATAATACATATTTTGTGTAGTGTACAGGTAAAGGTTTATTTGAATTTGACAAGTACTAACATTGCACTGTAATCAAATTCAAAAGGAGTTTAATTTCCTGCAGGCGCCATATATCTCGGTGTCAGGGGCCTTGAAAAGACAACTGTTATTTGGCAGTGGCGCAAGGAAATCCATCCTTCACACACTGCAAACACTCTATAAAACCACGGAGAAAGCCTAAGGAAAGTTACGTGTTTCCTCCACATTAAAGAAGGGAGCAGCTCAATAATGTTCCTCAGAGGGTGCAGCGGGACTAATCTCACTTTTACCGTTTATATTCATTTCGTATAACTTCGCCACTGAAGGCTTTACAGTGAACAGTAGCCAACAAACTGAGAAATGGCGAGAGGAAATGAAGTGGAAAACAGACTACCTTCTTCCTACACAACACACACATATCTTTACTAGTTACCACTACCTTCCATATCATCATAAGTCACTATTCCTCTGAATTACCAAAACAGAGAGGTTATTATTACAGTCCCTCCAGCAATATGTCATTTAAGTCAAATCACTACATTGGATGTTGAAAACATGTTACGCACCTGTTGCAGGAAGTGGAAATTATATGTCCGTGTGTAAAAAAAAAAAAGAAGATAATTGGTTGTTACACGGGAATGGCTGCTGACAGGAGACACGTTATGCTTATGTCATGTAGTTCAAAGTGCAGTAGTTAAAAAAATGTGTTACAGGAAGTGAAATATGTTGTGCATATATCTTTTTTTTTATCTCTTGACTCAGTTTGAATATCAGTTTTCCACTAAAAACTACAGTACCCATGAGCCTCGGTGGCATCAACACAGATGTACACAAAGTATGTGTCCACTTGCTTTCACGTAGACAAACATCTGAACAAACATATGGACACCCACACACTGGCCCACACACAGCGTCACACGACACATACAACACAAGTCTTTCCCCCTGATCTTGTTGAGTTAGTAAAAGGCCTTTCTGCACTGATCACGGATCTAGTTGATAAGTTGAGAAAGGATTAAGTGTCTTTTAGGTCGAAGAACAACATCGTCCACAATCACAATACCTCAGACGTTCCTGTTGTTGTGGAATGCCAACATGCTATTACCAGGAGATTACCTGTAATCTCTTATTACTTAAAATAGGTCGAGAGGCTTTCATGCAAGGCATCTTCAAAAATAAAATGTAGCTGTCAGTTGGGTTTAAGACTTAGTTTATACACAGACTCATATTTGTAGAGTAACATGCCTGCATTAGCACGCTGGACTACCTGGTAGGACAGCTCCTGAAACAACTGCACACACATCATTTTCAGCTCAGACTTTAGTGTCAACACAACTCAAAATTAACTCTTGTTGTCTTTTGGGATAAAAGCAGTCTCTTGGTGAGGGATCAGTTCATAAAGATCTTATGATCATCAAAGTGTTGAGCAGTATTTATGCAAACACTACGAACTGCATGAAGTTTACAGCGCAAATCCATCCGCATTCATCGGCAACAGCAAACCACCGACTGTGCCGCAAAGACAGAAGCAGAGAACATGTGAAGACAGAACCGTGGGGAACATGAAAATATTAGTGTTTGAACTTAATTCTCTCTCGCTCTCCCTCTCGCACCTGGATAATTGCTGTTTTGTGTTGACTGCATATGCTGTTATTTATTTGCACAGGAACTGAGACAGTTTCCCTCGGGGTGAGAGATGGAAGTTTGTGTTCCTGGTGTACAAAGAAATGAGAAAAACATTATTAGTATTTCTAACGCAATTCACAAAAAAACAGAATCTAAATACAGATGTCACTAAAATATTCAACGCTGTACAGTCAGATTACCTGATGTCTATTATTGCATGACATTATGTAAGTATAACTTAACCCCAAGTCCACCCACTGCTTACTTTCTGAAGAAAGCTTAAAAGTGGACAAGAGGTTAAGATGTTAGTTGTTGTGTTTTTTATTCAGTCAATCATTGCAATACAATACAGTATTATTATTATTATATATATACAACACAGAAAGACTTACAAGATATAAGTAGAAGCAAAAATGCTTATATATTCCTATCCATATGAAAGGAAGAAAACCTTGAGGTAGCATTGACAGCTACAGTAGGTTTGAAAAGAGTGATATGGAATGGGAATTTGATGAAATCTCTGTTTTGACTGTCCCTCCGCCTCACTTCCCGCCAGCTGAGACACCTGCCGGGAGGAGCGTCACGTCTATCGCCACTCAAATACATTGCAAACCCAAGATGAGCCATTTTTAATCCATGAAATGCTGAAATGTATACATTTAATAAGACGTATGATTAATAATAATACCAGAATTGATGGTTTTCGTCATGGTGCAGTCGTATCATTGGGTTTACAGAGACAGCAAACCTTTCTGAAAGCGGCACGGTCAATATTTATCCATGCAGCTAAACAATGGCTGCTTCTCGGCTTTAAGTCTGGTATGTTAAATACAAAGCGCCCGGCAAACATCAGCCACAGGAATAGCATGCACTTGAAGCGCTTCATGTGGTTGGAGAGGTCACATCCAACTTTCACTGTGCTCTATCCCTGGTAAATTAAAGAGGACTGAAAGGAGACAAAGAGGAGAAATGAGGAGGCGGATGAAAGAGATGAGCAAGAGAGGAGGATAAAGGAAGAGGAAGGTTGGTTGGAAAAATAGTCTCGCAAGTTTCCAACAAGCATTCTTAATAGATGTTGATATGTCAGCAACAACAATTGAAACCTATGTAGCAATAAAAGAAAAGTTGAGATTGAGTCTTTTGGAGCCGCCACTGTGACTGTTGTGCAATCTGATATATTTTATGACGGCAGAAAATGTTTCCAAAACTTTATGAAAGAATTATGAAGTTTATTTGTTATTAGGCCGCCATGAACAAGGAGTATGAGCTAATATGAACTTAGCAATATATGAATGCTATGAAATTACTTAAATATAAAAACACGATTAACACAGAAAAAAAGCAGCACCAAAAGTAGCAACCAGAATCATCACTTGAAATGGAAAAATCATCAAGCATTTTTAATCGATGTTGATATGTCAGCAACAACAATGAAAAGCTATGTAGCAATAAAAGAAAAGTTGAGATTGAGTCTTTTGTAGCCGCCACTGTGACTGTTGTGCAATCTGATATATTTTATGACAGCAGAAAAAGTTTCCAAAACTCTTGCAAGACCCACCGCACTATAGGCTCGTGCTGAAAAACAAGGCACGTAACTCAGCATCAGTGCATGTTTTACCTTTTGTCTCTGCGGTGCACATGTCAAGTCTGCCTCCTACAAAGTGAGTGTACCATTGGGTTGTGTCCATAAGGCCGTCCCAGTGCTGCACGGGGAAACGGGTGTCTCTGACAAGAGAAGCAGGAATTTGTGACAGGCATCTCCCCAGACGAAGGGCAGGGGGAGTGAGGATGAACAGGGCTGCAGATGAAAGGGCCCTCATAGGCCCCGTCAATGGTGAACGGTGGGAGTGTGTACCCACGTGCTGTATGTTTCTATAGGAAGCATCTGTGCCTGTACATGCATGAGAGCATACTACTGTGTCTGTGTATGTGTGTGTGTGTGTGTGTGTGTGTGTGTGTGTGTGTGTGTTTGTTTGCGTGGGTACGAATACATATCAAAGAGAAAGGCTCTTGGAAAGGTGCTTTATGGTACTTGAATGGATTGATAGATATTGCTATGGATGTACTGTATATAATATACATGTACATGTTGGCCAGGCTTCTCTTGTAAAGGAGGTTATGTATCTCGAGACCTACAGGTGAAATAAAAGGTCAATGCAATTTAAGAAATAAAAGATTGTCATGCCATTGGAGGGGTCTATGATAAAAAGGGCTCAGAGACTGAGGAGCTAAATAAAAATGCAAAATGTATCATCCTGGAGGAGGATATGAACACACATTTGTTCATATTAGTATATAATAAGTCATTTATTTAGTGTTGGATACACTGTACAAACACTGACGGACACAACTTTCACTTTTGGTAACGTGCCCTATATGCTGCCTGTGACTCACAGCACAATGTATGTTATTACAACCCACCAATTTTCCCAGAAATAGTCCCATGTGCTAGTAGTACTTATGTCTCAAATGAAGGCCTCAAAGATGTATTGATAAAATGCTTCATATCCCCTCCAACGTGAAGTAAAGAATGCACTCAGCAATATACACGGAGAAACCCGATCCAGCTTTAAATATATATTCAACATTTCAGAGGTTTCACCTCTTATGGTCACCAAACAAAACATAAATCACACATGGTATGAATTGAGAAATATTCAATAATAGTGAACCCATGTGCTGGGCTTGTTTAGATTTCCAACATGATTTATCAAAATAACAGCTGCTTTAGTTAATGGTCTCAATTGAATAATCAGTTATATTCTTTTGCCACACCTCTGTTGACACTAAAGTCTTAGTGGAGCCATTTTTCATCAAGGTGATTTATTTCAATTAACAGACAAATTAGTACCTCCTGTGAAGAGCTTCACCAAATGTGTAAAGCTTATTTAAAATGATTACATATTACATAATTAATCTGATCTTGATGAATGTACCTCTTTGACCATTTTTCATCCAGTGGGGGAGAGAGTGAAAGTAAAGAGCTGTTTCACTTTAAATAAGGGTCATATTTGTTTCCTGGTGGTATTGTACTCGGGTTAAATCAGCGCCTTTGAGTATGAGAGAGACCACCTGTGCCCGAGTTTTGCAATCAAAGAATAGATTTATACTCTGTGCACAACAAGTGTTAAAAATCTCATAACTCTCACATGCACCGTGCCAAGATATCAAAGTGGTAATAACTCATTTATAAAAAGTGCAGTGAGAACTCGTTGCTTATTCCAGGGGATGATTCGTATTAGAAACAATTTAATTGCAGGTCCTTTTATTTGAAAGACTTTTAAGATGATGATGTGGATTAAAATATTGACACGTTGATTAATTTCAAAACATGTATTGACATATTATATTCTGGCACATAATGGTTTCCTTAGTATTGCACACAACAAGATTACTGGGCAATAAAGTTCCAGCAACAGAAGCTTTTTGGGCTGTTAACATCAAATCAAGACACAATACATTTCCATTTACAATATCCGACTAATAAAAAAACATATACTTTTTTCAAAGTAATTTATTTGCATGCAGATGGCAGACTGAATAGGAGGAGGTGTACTCCTCCTATTCAGGTGTAACTCTGTTCAAGTTGTTAATATATATGCTGGTTGTCATGATATCAGCAAATGGGAATCGTTTAATTGATAAAAATTGCCTATGATCAAAATATAAACTGTTACCTTTAATATAGCATTGAATACTGTGAGAAAATGAATCCTGAATGTGTTAGTTATCGCAGTGATGCATTTGCTATTCTGGAATGTTGCAAAATACATGTGCGCATGGGTAATAAGAGAAAAAAAGCTGTTCAAGATCTTGAACAAACACTGGAAATGCACTTGAGTCAACCTAAACTTCAGCTGTTAAAAGAAGTCAGCTGTATTTGAGAGTGTTCATGGCTGCAATGTATTTATATTGCGCTAAAATACAAAAACCCATATGTCGTTTTTTCCTCAGTGAGCCATATACTGAGTATGATAGTTCATCATGCAGACAAGTGAAAACACAGAGAAGTGTGTGTTTCTTCACAACGCCTGGAGCTTTTAGTCTGACCTTCTCCCCTCTCACCATCTCCCTCTCACCTTCTCCCTCTCGCTCCTCTGCCCCGGGGCACAATGGGTGGACCTTTAGGTGAAGGAGGCGAGGGGGGCCCATGGCATCACCCATACCTCGTCTTGAAAAAGAAACAAAAAGCCGAAAGAATGATGGCTAGCCCTGACGTTGTTGAGACAGTGCTCGGGCCAGGAGAAATTGGGTAAATATCAATGGCGGTGGTCTCACAAAGCCCATTAGTCAATGTCGGCAGCTCGCTGTCGGAGCATCGGCACAGAACAGCCCCGAGGTTTGCACCGGCACCACTGTCCTTGTAGCCAGGCGAAAATAAAGCAACCCGACCTAGGCATAAATCACTGTGAACATTTGTTACCTCGGGTAATTGTGCTCCATTCATCTTGAGGTTTCTTTCCATTTGTCAACTCCCAGAGGCGGATGGGTGTCAGCTGTACTGGTCTGTGCCGTAGGTTGGCCCCACTGGGCCGAACCAGAAGTACAGGACCCTGAAGGAAAGTGAATCACAACACACTAAAATGAAACTGCACAAGGCCACGTTCAGCTCTATTCATGGTCTTTTGGTACATCTGACTGGACAAGTGCACATATATTTATACGTCAAACAACTTTTACTTATAGTACACAACATTTAACTGATTAAAATCATCATAAAAATAGACTAAAACATTATTCACACTTGTACATCCTTTTTTGGTTATTAAAATGCACTTGCCACTTTTATTTAAAATATATATACTTGTTGTAAAGTACTGTTATCTGTTTGTTATTTTCCATATGTATCTACTATTGCACTATTTGTTTTGTTTATATTATATTTGTATTGTTTTATTCTATGTCTATATTGTTATGCACCTTTCAAATTCAGCGTACCTAGCAATAAATCACTATACAATCAACATAAACTATATTTACACTTATGTTAATGCCTATGCAAAGTAGTACTGTTTATAGATTTGTAAGTTTGATTTAGTGATTTATTTTTTACTCATTATTACTTTGGTGTGTTTCACTATTTAGTATTTATGCAACCATGCAAACAACCTGCCTTCCAGATTCCTTTAAACATGCTAGCAACCCTGTAGCTTAATGCTAACATGAGCATGCTAACATGCTCACTATGGCCTTTTCTACCTTCACCGGCATAGTTAAGTGTGTTAGAACGATAACGATGCTAATTAGCGCTAAAGCCAAAGTACAGCTGAGGTTTTGTCGTGGAAGTATTGGACAAATTAAAATGTTAACTGACGATGGTGCTGAACAGAGTCTTAATAATTATTTCTGAAGGGTACATTACATGTTCAATTGCACTCAATTACATGGGCGTGGTTGAGTCACGGTGCCGTGTTACTGTGCATAACTTTATGGCAATCCATCCAATAGTTGCAGATACATCTTTGTTGGACAGATATTACCAACCCCAAATTATTAAATTGATAAAGTTGACTTATTATGGTGAAAATGTGTTTTCTTTTTTTTAACCGAAGCGCTTGAGCAGAGGACTTGTCTCTGTCGCTGCACCGACAACTGATCCTGATTTCATTCATTTGTTTACATCTAAGACCCAAGCATCATCTCTGTCTCTCCCAACTGAACAAACACAAATTGCCTCATCCCATGCTAACTATAACATAAGTTAAATTACCTTGTGGTTGAGGCATAAACATCCCTTAGAACACAAGTTAAAACAGGCGACAAGCTGAGTGAACGCTGGCCGGATGGTATGTTTTAATGCGTATTGTGATCTGCTCTTTAGGAAGGCATCTATTAACACCAATTGTAACCTCTCTACCTTGGAACCTGCTCCAGCTGTTAGCACCCTGCCACCTCCATTCACCTCAGTGACACGCGCGTCTTTAACACACCGGTGTCTGGAACACGCACACACATTGACGTACACTCACTCTGACAACGCCTAACAAAAGACAATGTGTTATTGTGTTTTCAAAAAGGAAGTATAGCACAGCAAGATAACGCGATGCCATAGAAAGAAAAGAAAGAGGGGGTGGAAAGAAAGAGAGAGAGAGAAATATAGAGGAAGTGATCAATTTAAACATTTTTAAAACCACTCTTCTCCAGCATGATGTAATCTCTCGTGGGCAGTGATTCATTAAAGGGAGACTATGGTAATGTAGTGCTGCACTTTAGTAAAGTTGGAGCACCCACATAATATATATATATATATATATATATATATTTATTTAGAGATAAAAGGTTACAGTTCAGAGTTACAACAATGTATAAAGCTTGTACTCTCTTGCAGTGAAACTTTAATAACGATGGTTCGATGAAATTGTTGCTTTTCACTGACATTTATTTTTCTACTCCAAAATCATAACAATCACAAATGAATCCACTTGCACATGCACCAAGATACTGGGTGGGAATATGCATAGAAACAGATGCAGGTAAGTAAATGTTCATCATATGCTTTTTCGGTGCCTTGGGAAACAGATTGCTTCCCTTCGATTGGAAGTGACTAGCAGCAAACAATGCTAAAGTTAGCCCACTTTGACAAGGAACACCAACTGAGCTAAACATACACGTTTCAAGAGGGGCTCAGTTCCCATAATGCATCTCAATAGTATTTTTATTAGACCCTCCGTGCCTATTAAATGCTTCCATAATTCAGATTCCAGGTTCCCTACTTGTGTGAGAGATTACCCCTATGACGTCATCGGGACTTTACAATCTCCTCCAGAGCCACAGAAGACATACAACTGTTTGTCACAAACCGATTAGTTTCTTCCATGACAAGAAACATGCACTGTATGTGTACATTTGTTTTGGGGGTCTCCTTCCACACAATGATTACTGAAAGCTTCACCGATAAAGGTAAAGTGCAAACGGAGGCAATTCGGTGAGGAATCGTGGTGACGAGAAAAAGGACTACAAAGAGAGGGAGGGAAACAGTCACAGAGTGTTTTCGGCTCTTCTGAGGATCAGGCGCACGAGTGGCTGGGTGGCTGCTGCTGACAGGTGAGGATGTCTTTTATCAACAGGTGTTAGGAAGCCACTGAAGATATGAGGACAGATAACGCAGGCAAGAGAGTGAGAAAGATGGAGGAAAACCGCAGACAACCACAGACGCATTCTCAGCCTGCAAACACCCTTTCACCACTTCCAGCGTCACCCCCCCCCCCCACACACACACACACACACACACACACACACTTATCTCTCCCAAACCTGAATGAGGCGGATGCTCCGAGGATCGACACATTGCCAGCTCGAGCATAATTAGTAGAAGACATGCAGCCAGCCGTTGCCCAAGCTCACTTACGCACGTTTGGCTCCAAAGCAAACAAACAAGCAGCAAGCGAAGACAATCAGGGATAATGACCCTAAGTCCCCCCTGCCTCTTCTCACACACTCCAGAGCTCCATGCATGGAGTTATATTAGTAAGTTACATCACATAGATACTACAAACCTACACACACACACACGCACACATGTGCCAAATGCAAACATGTAAACCTTGCTGACATTTTTAAAGATGGAGTGCACGCTATGATTTGATTGTTTGAGATTTTTGCATTTGGAAAAAAAGAATGGACCTTTATAATGTATGCGAGACATTCAAAATGCAATTCCTGTATAATGGAGATGATCCATGAAGGTTCTTTTGTAAAAAGTTGCACGTTGAAGGAAAAACAATGTGCACCTCGTCATGGAGAATAAAGTGTATTTCAAAGGGCAGGATGGATCGGTCAGGGCCGAGTAGGAAGCTTCCTGTTTGCCAGATGGACACCGTTGCTGTTGTGAGATGTCCAAGCTGGCTTCAGTCCAGGCAACAGGCGCGACCTCACTATCTGTCCCCAGAGAAACGGGGCTATCTGGTGGCATACAGGTAGCGAAGGGGGGATGCCGGGGGTCAGCATCCTGCTTCTAAACCTGGAAAAGGAAACTAATCCGGGGTCAAAGAGGGCCATGGTGTTGAGTGAAACTTCACATGAGGACGTGGTTTTCAAAATGTATTCCCTTCTCTCTAAGGCCACCATCTTCATTAAAACCCTGCACCTGGGCCCGAGTCTGCTCCGTGGGGAACCAGCTCATGGCCATCGCCAGTCAGGCCCCTAAATCTGTCCCCAGCCCCTTATTCACTCCCCACTTATCCCTCCTTCCTCCCTTCATTACCCTTTCTGCCATTTTGGGTCAAGCTCAGGGCCACAATACTGAGCCTATGCCGACAGGGAAGGGATGAGATAGGATTAGGGAGATAACAGAAGGCCAGAGTTGGGTTTTGTTGCCGGCAAAAGATAAATAAACAAACTTAGAAAAGTGATGGGTCCGGTTGCTCTCACCATTATTAATGGGACGTAATCAGAGACCATTTCAAAGCTCTTCCTCATCTTCAGAATACCGGTTGCCAGTTGTCATACATGTGTTATCAGGGGGAAAGACCCTGCGAGCACCTGATGACAAGCCTCTGTTGGTGTCCATCTCTTTGTTTGGATACAAGCATCTCCTACATCTGATATTCCATCGTTTCTGACGTTTGGATGTTAATTGTGAAACATGATGACTCAACGTTATTTGGACAATGGGTGAATGTTTTTTAACAGCCATTCCTGACAGTGCCAACAGTGTTTATGACAACATCACTCTCTACAGCCAGCCAGGCCCGCAGTGACGTCACACAGCTGCTCCTGAAACGGTGTTATTGTTATTGGTAGCATTACTACGCTTAAGTACGACAACATAATGTGTAACAATAAGAACAAATTAACTTGATGCCATATGAGTACAACATGTACTGATAGCTTTGTGAGCAATACAAATACACACACACACACACACACACACACACATACACTCACACACTTACACTCACACACAGAGGAACAAGCCTGCAGCCAAAGCACATGTAAGCACTACAGTTTGTCTCTCAAACACAAGCAGGCTCTGGTTTCAGGCCTTGTGGTCTCCAAAATATATATCGAAGTACACATCAGGCTGTGTGTCACTACTGTTTACAGGAAAGTGATTTATGGGGCTTTTTGGAGAGAAGAGGGAAGTAGGATATGGTTTGAATGAGTTTCAGAGAGAAGCTGAGAGGTCAAGCTACTGTGGCCATCAAATTATCACCAGAAAATGCATTAACAGGGTTATTTATGCAGGCAAAAAAAAAAGACAATTTACAATAGTTCATGTCAATTCTGACATCAAAGAACCATAAGTGAATTATTTGAGGCACAGAAGTTTTCTTTGTCCTGTGGTTCATTGGCTGTGAAAGCTCGACATAATGCTTGTGCACATGCCAGACTTAACTGCAGGCTAAGGTAAACATAATTTGCATGTTTCAAATAGCCGCACCGTACTGAGCAAGATTTATGTTCCTCTTTGCTGTCTTTAAATGACACGCTCTTTGTATTGAACTTCACAAAGAGCAACTGGTCCAACTGGTAAGGTTCCATTTTATTTAGACTAAAATGTATGTACTTATGGGTGTGTGCATAGTGGCTTTGTATCCTTGCACATGCACTATATAGTGAGCCATAGCACACTCAGACACGTCACTGGGTTTTCTCAAAATATTGATATCTCGGCAAAATCTGGAGGCATGGTGGCGTATTGTCAGAAGAGATAGAGAGCAAGATATATGCTGTTGCACAGGAAGAAGAAAACTCTCAGCTTGACAGATGTCACTTTTTACATGACAAAAATTAGGCCGGAGCCTTTTGAAATACACACCTTCGCTCAAATAAAATAGTTAGAAGAAACAGACATAAAGGGTGAAGAATAGTGTACAATGGTAATATGTGTATGGTTCAGCTAAGGAGGTTGCACGACTGCTGAGATTGGGATTATTTTCTTCCCGTTATTCAAAAGCCTTCTGGGTTACACAACGAAGGGTTGGGCTAATCCACGTAGTCCGGGTTGAGAGTTAGAGCCGTAGACCAAAACCAAAAGTAGTCTCTTTGTAAAATTCATCATTTTGCATGTTATTGTGCATGTTATAGAGAGATGAAGCTACTTAGCATAGATTGCTAGCACTGAATTCAACTAGACATAAACTTTATTTAAACACCAGTTTTGTCATTGGCAGCTTTGAAGCACACACACACACACACACACATGCACACACACACATGCACACACACACACACACACACGCACACACACACACACACACACACACACATAAACACAGACACGTGTCCCCCCCTATATATTATACAACCTCCAGCTGTAATGGCAAATGACTGATGCAACATCAGAGGTTGAACCTTGCAATTCAAGCCCAAGATAACAGCAGATTTAGAGAGTGTAGTCATGGAAGGATATTTTAATAAAGCTTACATGTCGAGTTGTTGGTGACTGAGTGTTGACCAAATAAGTGCATAATAAAAATAAAAACAACAAAGACTAATACAGATACATTTTTGGGACATTCCCTTTCTTACGCTGAGTCTGGTAGTGCAGCCAATCTGGAATAGTGCTCTGCACATCTTTGTGTGACAACTAGCACCAAGTGTCAATAAGTTATTTGATAACATGTTGGGATGTCATCAGCGCCATCCGGACAAATGTCCCTTGATTTATTGTACTTGGCTATTAAAGCAATTTGGACTGTGATAATGAGTGTGATGGGGGTCGAACTGTGAGCAGAACAATAAATGCCACATGTGCCTCGCTGAAGTTGCAAACCACATGAAACGAAAGGAGGTGGGGGCACCAATTCAATCCAGATATGTCCAGATTCAAACATTCGGCGGAAGGTGGCCGGGGCTGAAACACCAAACGACCACCCCAAAGTCACCCTGTGGTCTCCCCGAAGACAAATGGACCCCTGAAGTTTGAAGGCATCTCAGAATAATATATCTAGTTACGGTGATACACAGAACAGTTCTATCTTACTTTGCGTGGCGTTTCAGATTTAATCGTTGAGTTGCACACTGCCTCCATCCAACTATGCATGGAATTTCAACAAAAAAGAATCGAACGAATCCATAGAGCCGTGTGTGCTTTGGCAGAACAAGAATGGTCTCCTTTTTTTGGCGTGTGAGACATGGAAGGAGGTATAAAGGGTGGGAGTGTGGTGTTTATTGGTTTCTGCCAAGCCAGTCAGAGAAGCAAACACAAGCAGACTGAAACCTGATCGACTGGCACTGGGCCTGGACCAGCGGCGGCGCAGTGCAGCGTCAGGGGAAAAACACTGACAAACATACACAAGCACAGGGCCCAGGTCTCCAAATAATCACAAGATGAGCAGGCCAGATAAAAAAAATACCCCAAACACATCAGTACATTAAGGTAAACCCCAAAAATACCTCAAAATGCTTTTTGGAAAAGGACATAGAACAGGAGCGCTGTGGATGTTTGTGAAAGTCAGGTCGAGGATGACTTTAAGTGTCTCCTCAGATGCGGGGGATTTTTCTGATTGAAGTTTACCAACTCCGTCCCCTTGATCCCATCCCACTTTTCTCCCACCACCACCCGCTCACACACACACACACACACTCTCTCTCTCTCTCTCTCTCTCTCTCTCTCTCTCTCTCTCTCTAGCCCAGCAGGAAAATCCCTCTGTGGCCAGGCATTTCTTTTTAACTTGATATGCTTGTGAATCACCCCCAGTGCTGCAGTGCTGCTCCACTAATGAACACAGGGCCCACAGACGGAGCTGTCCATGCCCTGCTACGCTCCTGCATCGCACTAGAAAACAGGATCCAGCTGCCCTCCACCCTGTCATTACAGAAAAAAATCCCTGAACACCCTCTGCTTGCCCCTAGACCCGTTTCATCCCCTGACCACATCTCATACTCACCCATCAGGCCTCCTGCTGCTAACCTTGGTCTGGACTTAACCTCGGTAACCTGCCTTAATCTTCAACCCGGGCCCCAGCTGTAGTAATAATCTGCATCACACATAATTAATTGCATGGCTTAATCACTTTCCTTCCGCATATACACATACTCCTGAAATTCTTGCTCTGAATTTCTTTGTATAATCTTGGCTGTAAATTATGGAGTTCAAGCTTATTATACAAGGTCATTACGTGAAGTGCATTTTGTTTACACATAGCGAGAGTGTATGACTTCTGCTCAAGACTAGCTGACTAGCATTGACACAATATTACTGACTGTGGCCTCTATTTTTGTTTGCACTTCTTACCGTAGTGAAAGCGATAAATCTCCAGTGACAGTCTTGGATTCATATCTGTGCCAGACACCAGTATAAATATGAATGTGATGTTGAGTGTATGGAAGTGTGTGTGGAAGAGGAGAAGGGATTCAGGCGGCTGGCATGGAATTTCCATCTGATAAAGTCATCAAAGTGTTTTATTTATGGTGCATGAGTCTTGCCAGTGGGAGGGCATGGGAAACGGCACATGGACGGACACACACACACACACACCTACACAGACACACACATACACACACAAGGACGTTTGCACATGAGTATGCAGAGACGCAGACAAAGGCAGACACATGGCCAGCTGATACCAGCATCAGGGTAGAGGAGCGGAGCCATATCTAATATGCCGAGTACAAAGTAAACACTGCGCTGTGGCATCAGGGCTTTCCACTCACTGACAAACCATCGACTCCAAACACGCCGGGGGCCAGGAGGCTTTCTGGAGTCCAGGGTGGGGCCGTGTGGGAGGATGAAGCTGTCTGGCCATAAAAAACCCGCGTGTGCACAGTCATAGACAAACACAGCACAGGAACAAGAGTCGACTAGATATAATTGCTTTGTTGTTCCGTCAATAGCAGTTTATGGCAGAAGAATGGCAAATTGATTTACAGAGGTAAAACGTAGAACTGTAAGTCCATGATTCCTTCACTGGGAAAGGCTGCACGTCGGTGCTCGCTGTGAGCTTTTAAAGTGAAGCAATGATTGCTTGCAAACCCGAGACATAAGTTGCATAATCAACGTCTTTGAGTCGTTGGTCAAGTCACGTTTATTTATTTAGCTCCAAATCACAAATCCTAAATTAGCTTCAGAGTAATTTGTTTAGCTCAATACTGTGCCTGAACGCAACCTGTGCAGACACAGGTGCATTGTTCAGAAGACCCGATATTCCGAAACATCAAAGGTTCTGGAAAAGTTTCTATTAACTGAAAGTCTGAGTGCCAAAAAAACAAGTCAGTGGTAATAAATGCACACACGCACATGGCTAAGAATTACGCAAAATTGCGTTACAGTTGCAATATGTCTTTTACTACCACAGCAAGGGCATGACCTGTCCTATACTCTGCCTCTGGTTATCTCAGCCAGATTATTCTTACCCTCAACCCAACTGACATCACTCCTCACGCCTAAACCTAACCGACCCAACCGCAGAAGGCAACACGTAATAAGAGTGGTGGGTCATGACTTTGCCAGTGGGAAACAACTCGGGGAGGTCAGATGGCCTCACTCGGCATAACAATTAGCCATGTGCTTGTTGCACGGAAATGTTGTGTGTTTTGAGAGCAATGGGCTCCACGACAATGTCCATTTGTTTTAGGGATAACGATTTGTTGGACAAATAGACCTTTGGCCCTATGGTCCAAATGTTTCAGGTTAATGAGGAGTCCAAACAGCGGGCAGGTCCCGGAATGAAGCTGCTACTGTACCGCTGGAGCTTTGAACCACACCCCACGGTCTTCTTTGGCAACGGATGCACTTCGATCAGTTGTGTTAGAGATGGATGAATATATACCCAGCCAACGGTTTGTCCTATACTGGGAGCACTGGTGTTCACTTGTGCAGCAACATCCTCTTGTCCTGTTTGTTGACGTGTGAAGAGCAAACATCTCATAGCTCTGTGTTATCTTGACAATGAGCCTGTGTGTGTGGCAGACCGGCGGTTAACCGACTCCCCTGCTGGCCGTTGTAGACACAATAAACCATCAAACATGGCAATGGGGGATGTGACTTTTTTTCTCCACCCACCCAATCTTGCGGTCTGAAAAGTTTCACAAATCATGTTAACAGATATCCAAAGCTGAATCTTGTGGTTTTTCACTCCTGAGTACAAGGAGCCGCGTGCTTTTGTTGTGGCCACGGGAATTCAAGATGATCTCCGAGAATGCCGGCAACATGTGAAAAATATTTGTAGCCATACAGAAAGGCCAATTGGTATTAATGGTGTGGTGTGCAGTGGAGGCCAGGGGAAGTGTGTGTTTGAGTCAATGTGTGGGTGTGTGTGTGTGTGTGTGTGTGTGTGTGTGGGGGGGGGGGGGGTGTGAGGGAGGGAGCGTGTTTGGTCTGGGTCAGTCAGACACACTTGTTTCCCAGTAGGATGGATCTGTTGAGGGCCACAGGGCAAGAAGCAGACAGATTCATCAGAGTCCTCTCAGGGTGTCCGGTATCCCAGAGTGCACTGCTGCAGCTGCCAGGCCTGCAGTGGCAGCAATGATCGGCTCCAGGTGGACGGACAGGCAGCTTCACAGATACAGGATGTTCAGCTAGTGTGTGCCTCTCTGAAGTGCTGCCCAACAGCACTTGTGTATATATTTCAATTCTAAATGTTAGCCAAAGTAAGGTCATTTGACCTTTTCATCTAATAGACAGTATGTGCTGTGTGACAACGTTGTTCTCAACCATTCATTATATAAATAGATCTAATTTTGAATCCATTTAAATACAAAGCGGAACATGAAATTCCAAAATGAATATATTGTGCACTGGAAATATTACTTTCTCTTGCATTACATAATCACACTTCCGGCACTGAACCTTCATTCTAATCACTTAACAAGCCCCCCCCCCTTTAAATGTTTCCCTCACGTAGCTTTAGGGTTGCTCTAGTGAATGTATGCTAATCCGTATAACCTTTATCTACACGACCTTGGGGTCATAATTGCTATTCTTTTGAAGTATTAAGATATCCATTTGAAGTACATTTGGGTTTGAACCATGTTTTTCTACACACAATGGTTTAAAAAAATCCGATCAGTACAATAGAGACAAAATGTTTTGCGATGAAAAATAATAATTGTAGTGAAATAGTGATCTGCAAACATATTTGGAGTGTGTCCAACAGATAACATCAAGTCAGTCGAAATAGTTTTTATGTCGAGCTTTATTTTCAATAAAGTCGTCTTCATTCATCTTTTAACCTCACAACGTTTGAGCTGCGGTATCCATCAACAAACAAGCTTAATGTTACTTCATCTGCAGGGTGACAATGATCCTAGATCTTAATCACTGATTTTTTTTTTAACAACCTTTGGCAGAACTTTCTCGTAATAGATTATCCTCTCCTTGTTAAATCTGGAAACAAATCTGACAAGTTTGATTTAACGATGTTTGGACTGAAACAGCAGAAGCTCCTTGAAGTAATCAATCAAATTAAACTGAAAGCAGTTATTTTTCTAACCTGAAGTGCATCGCGAAGGTATGAAGTCAAACTTATAAATATACCACTTCATTCACCTCGGAGATGACTTACTTACTCATGCAGTGGGCCGCAAAGACGGCAGACTTTCTTTCACACAGCTTTTCTTTGGTTGTACAGTGCAGTGGTGACGATCACTCACTAAGATACACAGACAGAATGATGAAGGTCCTGTGCCAATGTGTAGCCAGTTAATATTGACACAGCTGATCATTTAATGTTTAAAGTTGATTTTCTTTTCTCAGTAAAGCTTTAGAAATCTGGCATTAAAAATGAGTTGGGACTACAGATGAAAAATAGCCTC
Source organism: Liparis tanakae (assembly GCA_036178185.1). Taxonomy (NCBI): domain Eukaryota; kingdom Metazoa; phylum Chordata; class Actinopteri; order Perciformes; family Liparidae; genus Liparis; species Liparis tanakae. The sequence continues at coordinate 18,070,789 of CM070094.1, forward strand.
TTGGCTAACTCTGGCACATTTACTGAAATGTTTTTTTATCAATGTGCACTGTCTCTTATTAAATAAACCATCAAAAAAATAAAAAAGTGAACCTAATATTTAATGTATTTGCCATATTATGTGCATGTAGTCAGTAGTATGCGGTTGCACTTTTACTTCGTGACTGCTCACAATGACGCACATATAGTTTACTCTGCTTCCCCATACAGTAGATGTCATTATACTGCAAAGTTGTTTACACTATAATGAACTATGTAATAGAACTATAAAGCCCCAAATCCTAAATCCCAAACTTTGTGTTTTGAGTTTCGAAATATTCATTATGTAATTAGGATTAGCCGCAACACATGGCAAACTTTAATCCCAGCCACGTAGATAGCTAATGCTTGAAATCTTTAGATAACTATTTCAACAGACAACAGTTAGGCAACTCCATCTTGAATAAACATTATTGCTCCGCTGACTCTGCTAAAGGCTAATTGATTGACAATGTTAGCTTGAAGAACCAGTCTAATTCAAACGAGTTGTTGTCAAGGATGTGTTCTTCATTAACAGCACTTACGTGGTTATTTTAACCGAGACGGTAAATGGACCTGTACAGCGCTTTTCTTGTCTTCCGACCACTTAAAGCACTTTAACAATACATGACATAATTCACACCCATTCATTCACTTATGGGAGGAGCTAAGAGTCCACCTGCACATCAGCAGTAACTAACATTGACACACATTCACACACTGTAGGCACAGCTATGGAGCAATGTGGGGTTTCTGTGTTTTACCCTAGGACACATCGACATGAGCTAGCGTAGCAGGGATCAAACCGCCGACCCTCTGATTGGAGGAGGACCCTGCTCACTACTACTGAGCCACAGTCACAACTAAGTCTTTAACGATTTATTCCTAAACCTAACTAAGTCTTTAACTATAACTAAGTTGTGTTTTCCCCCTAAACCTGCGTTTCCTGTGAGGTCAGAAGTTTATTTAGCCTAAATTCACACGTCTTGCTGGCTTTCGTAGGAAAACGTAAAAAAAATGAGAAGTCACTTTTATTGTATGATATCCATTGTATGAGGATACGTCGCACCTCCAAAATGCACTATAGACTGCAGTATGTACATACTGTACAAATACAAATTAAGAATTTAGATATTAAGAAAATTAGTCGACTAATTCGTTGTAATGCTTTTTTAAATTATTTTTTCATACGGAATGACTTCAATTTATAAACACATCAACTAATTGATTAGATGACAAAATCGTAATTATCAGAGTGTGCATGTATTTGGTTCAGGCTAGCCCCGTATAAACACTGCATAGCTACAGTTAGTGCATTCACATAAACAGATACCTCAGATGAACATATAGTAGTGCTTTGAGAGGTAGAAGGACTTAGAGTCACTTGTCATGTGGCCTTCAGAGAGGTTTTGAGTTGTGTTTTTGCTTCTACCTGTTTGATCACAGCACCCATTGTCAGAAGGAACCCTCTTGTCTTCCAAACTGCAAAGAAAAAGTGAAGCAACAATCTTTTTAGAAGCTATCTTCCAACAGACTAACTAAGATGAGAACAATAGCGCTAGTATATGAAGCTGAATCAACAGTGTGTCAACTGACTGCGACACCATTTCGACACATATTAGGATAGAAGATCCTGCCTTCAACCAACAACTGTGACATTTGCAGTGTGGATTCTCAAGCATATCCTGAAGAGTGACATATCTGGATTATGGATGTGGCTTTTGTGTCGTTTTTATTACCTTGGAGCAAAAGCACAATCAAATGGTTGGATATGACAACTGTGAAAGCATAACATGGCGCATGGCCAAGACCAGACAGTGTAATGCTCTGTACTTCCTGCCCTTCTCTAAGCAGGTGCTGAGAGATGCCATGTAGGTGTAAATGTGATCATTGTACTCCTAAGCTTGTCTGTGCTAATGACAAGGCTTTGGAGGAGGACAGCAAGTGAAATATAGGCACACTGTGCCACAAGGAAGATAATGCCAAACAATTGAATCTGATGACATCTTTGTTTTTTTTATGTTTTTAATGTTTATATTTTGTATGGTCTGTTTTGTATGCACGATTCACATTGGAGCATGAAATCCAAAACAATGCAGCGTACACGCTGTCACTGAAGTATTGATAAAGTAACGTATAAGTGCAAGTAATACACAGTTAGTCATCATTCTGTAGCTTCAGCCGATGCTAAAAGTATTTGTCTTCTTTTACAACACCAGACTCATAGTCCCACTGCTACCACACTGGAATAAGACAAATAACCAGGAACCACTGGGACATGTATATAGTACTGCAACTAGATGCTTTTGAATATATGTCTATACTTTAATGAGAAATAAATAAATATAGGCAGCCTTTAGTGAGCAGTTCATGAATTAAATTAAAGAGCCTCTCCAACTCTCTGAAAAATGCCAGACTACTCTCCTTCAGCAAAATAAAAAGCATAACTTTCCCCCAATTCTGACCCCCTTTCACATCTTATAATTTCCATAAGTGCCTTTTAGATACCTGCCATCTGAGGAGAGGACACTCGAAAGGACAGAAATAATCTACTGTATCTTCTGTGATGTCTCCAAATTTATCTGCATCGGTCCTAAAAATAATTGGGACATATAGCAAAGCAAATGAAATGTCCTGTTTGCCTATTTATATGACAAAAGTACAGTCAACATGTTTTCTATTGTCACCGTTAGAATGAGATTACTACAATCTGTCAAAAAGAAAATCAGAGATACATTAACATAACATTTAGCGGTTTTCTTCACAATGACATATATTTCCAGATGTGTGCTCTATTTCTTGGCAGCTGGGATGAACCGAGGCCAACAGTTCTGCTCAGCAGAGGAAAACATGCACTGACATGTCACCATGAAACAAACACAACTGCATGCTAATTCAAGAGCAGCTTGTATTTCTTCTCTTAACAGGCTGGATTTGTAGATCAGATTTTCTGACCTAGAGCCGTGTGTGGGAGTACAGTCCAAAAAGGGGTTGGGGGGGGTGGGGGGGGGGGAGCATATGCATGTGCGTGAGTGCAAGAGAGATTCGGGGGGAAAGAGAGAGAGAGAGAGACTTAACGTGGGATCCTGATCTCTCTGGGACTTACCCAGTCCCGACTGTAATGTAAAACCTATGGGACAATGAGGGGCTATACAGTGTTGAGCCTTAGCCGGGCCAGAAAGTCCACCCAACATGTTGTCAAACCATGAGGAATTTATTACTAATGTTGGTCAGCTGTAACGGCAGGGGGCGGAGGCTTCTTTCCAGCGTAGAAAAAAAGAAATCATTAATTATCTACACCGCCACCCTTGATCATTCCCTGAATTTCTGCTGAGTTTATCTCCGAAGCGTGCATTTCCATACTGACTGAGTCTCTTCAGCTAGCGTGTCCATTTATAAAGCTTGTGGCTTAACAGCGGGGTCATCCACTGACCTAGACATTGACAGCCAATGGTGTGAAGGATTGGAGGTAGAGAAGGCAGAACAAAGCAGACATGGCAGCAGCATATGTGCTGTCATGCAAACCGTGGCCTTTTCACATTGGCCTTGGGCCTCTTTCTTGATGGGAAAAGGGTCTTGGGGGCCAAAACAACTTATATGTGACTTTAGAAGAGTAATGCACAGGTACAAGAGCTGCTACTTCTGGCCAGCAAATCTGTCCATTTAAAGCTGCAGATGTGTCTGGACTGTTGGGATGAAGAGGATGACATGGGTGTCCAGACAACTCTGTGTAACAAAAAAACGCAAGGGCATTGGTGTGGGCATTAAATCTTGGAAATACGTTGCAAAATAACTTCTAATATTATGTGATAGAATTCTCTGAAAATGTATCACGGTGGCAATCATTTAATCATTTTTACAAATATTGTAAGAGTATATCGCAGAAATTCCTCATTGCATTGTGTGGCTGACCAATTGCGGCAAACGTTAAGTCATTTTCAATTAATTTACTGGACAAACTATTTACTGGAGTGTTTTTTGCTGCAGCTCTCTGCATTTGGTTGCCGATGCAGAGGGACTCTCGTTCAAATGTATGAGGAAGCTGCATCATTTTTCATAATGACTAAAGTATTGTTACTTCCAAACTTTGCAGAAGAGAGTAAATGTCCTTTTATCTGTAAAACATGATCTCATAATTCATCAAGTTGTCCCTGACAATGTCCAGTACTGTTCTATCTGAAAATGGGTTGTTTTGCATCAGAAAAACTTCTTTCTCCATGTTTTACTCCAGTTTGGCAGTTGTCATCATCCACTTCTCCACTTTTACACATTACAGGTGAAGCTCTGTTTCTGAATTGCTCAGACCGTCAAACACTGATCGACTGACACTGTTGTCAGTGTTTAGATGACAGGTATACCTGGCATCAACTGGAATGTTTGGTCTTGTCCTTTGCTGTAACATCTGTGTTACACTATCGGTAAATCTGGTTCAGGTCTTTATGCGTTGCAGCTAAACCTGTCCAGGCATGTTTAACTACATCTAAAGCTAATTCACACTCATGTTTGAAAAATTGGGTTTATGACCCGTATGTGTGCTTCAAGGTTATTGGAGGACAGTTAAATTCAATGGAAGGAGGGAGAGGAAGTGAATTCAGCTGGGAGGGGCATGATTCAAGCCATCCTTTGAATGAATCTCAAACTTTAATATGAATGCTGATTGATTGGAGCTTTAATAATAATAATCTATTTAAAAAGTGAACGTTTAAAGAAAACAGTACTTTATTATTATAAATAAGCATTTATGGATCTGACATAGCAGCCTCATCAAAGCGCTACATCAATACAACAGTTGGCTGTAAATGTCAGTTGTTACTGGCCTTTGAATCTTTGTCAGTTGATTTTAAGATATTATTTTGAGTTGGAAGTTTTATGAAATATGGCCTGTGTTTCTAATATATGGTGCTGGTCATTTCTTTAATTTCCATTGTGTACCATCTTAGTTTAGCATACATTTAGCATGTTAACAGTCATTAATCAGCAAAAACTATGAGAATGTTACTCATTGTCCAGGTGTTTAAAGATAAACCAAAGTTTTGCGTAGCATTGAAAGTTCATGAAAAGTTCACAAAGATCATGTTGTACCGGTTTCGTAGCTCACCCAACAGTTTCCAAAACATTTCACTGCATATTTCAAATATCAACCTACTGGTGGCACTGGATGTAGAGTCAGGTGATCACCCACATCAATAGGATGCAGCCTCTAGGAACCATGAAGGTTTTTTTCAAGATGTCACGGATAACGTTACATCTGTGTCAAAATATTTGATTCCGGGACAAAGTGGTGAACCCATCGACCGACAGACCGACAGACATCCATAGAGGCGTCTAATTCATTCTCAGTCCCTGCTCAGTTCTCTGTGGTTCATCCTTTATATATTATTCAAGTGTCATCGGTGGTCATGGTTCATTCTACTGCAGATATGTTATCGCATGTCACATTAGACATACACAATATGCATGACGTCAGCTGCTTCTCTTTGAGTTGATTTACTTAGGAGACAACATTCATTCTTGACAGTTGCACATGGTGTCAGTCAGGTAGGCAAACAGATAGCCCTACGGTCAGATGTCGACTGCTGTCCATGAGCCACGAGTCACAGATCAGCAGATCCGCTCAGCGGAGAGCACACACACAGAGCGCCTCACTGGAACCCATCCAATCCTCTTCAATACCCAACACCATTAACTTCATTTGCTATTCGTGAACATTGCAATATGATCGCTGTGCAATCAAAAGAAGATTGACACATGAGTCAGGAGTGGACTGACAGCTAATCATGCCATCGCATGACTCCCACTGCTGTCATTATTTAATTGCAACATAAAAGCAAATCAAGGAGAGGCAACAAGATTGCACTCAACTGACGGAAACGTTTACAGCGTTCTCCTCACTTGACATTTCGGGAAGGTCTTGAGACACAACAAGTGCTGTGTGTGAATAACCATCGGGCCTCAGGCCGACACATTCCAGATCAGACAACAAATAGCCATTACCACCCCCGTTATCAATCACAGGTACAGTGCCCTGTCACGGGCTCTTTTCATGCATTCTCACTGACAGTCATAACTTTGACCTGACAAACCCAGTCAGCTTGAGCAACTTCCCCAATCTATCACGGCTGTCAGAGACATAGCCCAGCTTTGTTCTGATTAATTACACCCTTGCTGGCAGGAGCTGTCAGTCATCTAAACAGGTGATCTAAACACACTATCAAGATGTTGTGAATGAGCATGAATGAGTTTGGGTGTTATGAGTCAGCAGCCAAATATGCAAAGAAACATTATGAGAGAGAGAGAGAGAGAGAGAGAGAGAGAGAGACAAAACAAGGAAATCATTTGGCCACCCTCAGGCAAAACCATCCAGTCTTCACTGTCCAGGAAAGCAGAAGGAGTGCTACTAGTGTCAGAGGATCAGAGCTGCTGCATTAGAGTGACGAGTGAATGCAATTTCCCCTGAGAGAGATTGTGTCATGATGATGTCAGCGTCTTTCTGTACACATAATATGTTTGAATAAACCTGCAGGGGACCTCATGGGAACTCCAGCGTGCAGCAGAGTTACAGTAATGTGTTTAAACTGGCAGAACACACATCGGACCACGAGTTTCCCTGAGAGTAAACTAAACATTCCTCCACATACGTCTCTCCGGCAGATCATGTTGGATTGTTTCAAATTGGACACATTAGCACAATAAACATATACTCTCTGTGTGTTACCAGATAAAGTAGTGGCAGTGAATGCAGTGTGTGTCGGTGTAAGTGTGCACACAGCATGAATGTGTGGGCATCCATGGGTTACTTTTGTGTGTGGGTGTATTCTTGTATTAATGTTGTGCGTGTGGCCATTTACAGCATGCACTTGGCTGTGCAGCGTATGAATCTAAGCACTGGCTGAATCGCTCTTGTAATTGTTTTAATATTTTTGAATGTTACCCTGATGTCACACAGGATTTTTGAAGACTAAAATGTAATTTCTTGATACAAACATGGCACCACTCAATGGTCGCAACTTTATATGCCTTACTCTGGCAGGTACAAATGATACTTGACTGCTCATTTGTTTGACATATGTGTGAGTGGATTATGGATTAACAAGAAACACAAAGTATAGTTCAGGACTGATTTCATTTGTTTGGAGGTAGTTGGAAAAGCACCCCAAAAAAAGCACTGTCAGATTTTAAGTCAAAATATATACACTCACACATTTAGTTGGATTTAACTATTCCTTCTGTTCATGCTGGTCATTAGCAGAAGTGAAGTAAAGTTTGTTATAGTATGAACATATTGCAAAAAGAAAAACATGTTGTAGCTATTGCTTTATGTCATGCAGGGAATTAATGCATGAGAGTGACTAATATTGTCCCTTTATTAACTTATATCTCATGGTGCACAATACTTTAGAATGAATCGTAATGGTTTACCGAAGCAGAGATAAATCCGTCTGCTATGCTTGTTCCAGCACCCACTAAGTACGGTTTACATGTTGTACTGCCGTGTCATTTCAAAGTGCCTTTATCGTTTCAAGTGTTAATTGTAAAAATAAATGTTATTTTTATCTGACGGCTTATAGAAGTCTAACATCAGTTACTCTGCTCCACTACACTGATGCTGAAGAGCTCTGTGTGAATCCATAACACACCTTCCACGTGAATCAAGTACAGTACAGTCACAAGGGTAATTGCACCTTTTAAGTGTGTGTGTGTGTGTGTGTATGTGTGTGTGTGTGTGTGTGTGTGTGTGTGTGTGTGTGCTTTAGGCGTCCACATCTCACCTTATACCATGCTGCAGTGTGCACAGTTTGTTGTGTGAGTTCTGTATCTACAGCAGGTCACGCTCAGCCTAATCCTCTTGTCCGTTATCCACAACATCCAAAGCGGCTCCAACTACTTCCTCTAAAAAACATGTTTTCGCATTCTACTTCTACAATACTAGCATTCCTACATTACTTTATGTTCATGCCAACACAGTTTCCACTGTTACTGTCGCATTGCTTCCAAATGTACTATTAGGGTCTCAATGAGGCAGCTGCTTCGGGAATGGGACATGTACACCTCTGTCCAAGGACAATTTGTCCCCGTTAGCTATTGCACATAAGCACAGTTGTCTCCAAAGGCTAAATGTAGACCACCATGATGTGGCCCCAGAGAGTTTCCAGTGTTAAAACATGTCTGGGAGCAAACTGAGACGCTTGAGTCTGTGTGTGCTCAGGTTGACTCGTGGGCCAGCAGGTTGTCTGCATGCTAATGCTACAAAGCTCCGAGTACACTCATGCCTCCTGATCCTTATCTGAGCAGTAGGGATGCTGACCTGCTCTAAGAAGCTTTACTGTGCTCCGCTCCACAAGCAAAAGCTTTTTAAAGATTGACTTCTTTGTGGCGGGGGGGGAAAGCTCTGAAGCTCAAAGAAGCAGCACCGGCTCGGTGTTTCATTACACTGTGTTTCTTCAATGGCCCTTGCGCTCGAAAACAACTTTCCAGCTGAGCAATCCTGGCATTAACAAGTCGTTCATCTTTGATGAGCTCCATGTGCAAAAGAACAGGAGGGGTGGTGGGAGCCTGTGATCAGAGAAATAAAATCATATGTATATTCTGTCACGCCTCACATGCTGTGCAGAGCTGCAAAATGTGGTGCGCTTGAAGGAAAACAAATAGCATGTCCCGGTACAAGGCTGTGTTTGTGTCTGCTGCTTTCTTTGGAATCGCATAAGCAAATGTGAGCCTTGAAAACCAATGGGCAGCGAAAAATTGCTCGATGATGATTAATTTCTTTTGTGTTGAATTGCAGGAATACTTTGTCTTATCTTCAGGAAGTCTTTCAGCCTGCTGCAGGCACATGTCAGGAGCCAAGACCTCTCTTGCTCACAAGCTGTGTTGTTCCCTGCAGCTATATTTTCTTAACCTTGGGTGGTCACTTTACATTTCCTCATGACTCCTTTCCACTCCAATTGTTTTAAAAATCTGCAACACAGTGACGACGAGTGGTACTGCTTTTGATCTTGTTTGACTCCCCCGAGCACCACACACACACACACACACACACACACACACACACAAATATGGAAGACAAACATATTTATATTGTATCTGCAAGATAAAAAACGCCTCCCATCGTCCTGTAACTCCGCACGTATTTTAATAGTTGACAGTCAAGTTCTGGGTCAGTCGAGCTGGCGAGAGCTCAAATCTTTCTTGTCTTTGACACACGTCACAAAAGAAAAAACGAGACGAACAAGATATCCACACAAAGAGTTGGAGAGCTCATCTTCAATTTCTGAAGTGGCTCGCAGTCTTTAGTTCACCAGAGGGCACGAAAGCACAGAGAGCACTCCCATTTGGCGCTCACGCAAGAGAAAAGCGGAGTATTTCATTTGCTGTATTTTCCACCAGCACCTATTCTGTTTCGGATTGCATCATACCTTTCCACCAGCGCACACCCAGCTACAGTGTATACCATGTAGTGTCTGTGTGCCAAGTGTTGCAGCGTCTAGGTCGCAACAGTTCTGCTCAGTTTGGCTCAGCGATGGTCGAAGAGCATCAGCAGCCTGCGGTGAAGCTCGTGCCTTTGGTGGTGTGTTCTGTGGGCCAGTGAGAGGGGAACCAGGGATAGAGTCATCATGATTGTGAGGTGACCCTGGGTTCATGGCGTGCCCCCTCACTATTATTCCCTTTCATCAAGCGGCCCAGTTGTTGGTTTAGCTCAGCGGGCCTTGGCACAGGGGAGGGCCCATGGCCAAAGAGGATTTGGTCATAGGAGGAGGGAAGTCTGCTTCAGCAGCAGCTTTTCCTGCATCAAGACCCACCTACTCTCAATCATGCGTTACACACCAAATGCTCCCTGCAGAACCGGCAGGGCCAGACTGAGCGGGAAAGACGTCTAAATATATCCTGAAGTTAGTGTCGAGAAAAATAAATCAAAACAATCCCGACAATGCAGTATCACACCTTACAAAACGCTTGCTTGTGTACACCCAACAAAGTTTGTAACATCAATCACGTTTCCATAGAGACGTCTTATATGTTATTACAGCATTTATCTTTTAGTGGTGCAGTGGCACATCACAGGCGAGTAGATAATGACACGCTTTATTGAAATGGAGACGGATGCACCCACTCTTCACTGTGGGTGGTCCCGTCGGGTGCGTTGCATGAAGAAGAGCCTCACAGGCAATTAGCATGCTAGCCAGACTGAGCATCTCTGGTTTATGCATTGCAGTAGTAGCTGCACAGCTGGTCTCAAAACATCGCTCATGTACAAGATAGGCTACTACAAAGTATGACCATGTTTTTAAGCAAGAGTAACAGGATTTGTTTGTGAGTGCACGTGTATGCTTGTATGCATGCAAGCGTACGGGTGGTGGTGAGAAGTTATACTGTTTACAGCTGCAAGTCTCAACCAGCAGGATCAGAAGACCTTGTAGCCCCAACTTAAAGACAACCCTAAACCCACGTAGACTGAAGATTATAATGGGTTGCCCACATGAAGTCATTAATGTCATATCTTGAGAAATCATTTCTTTAATTAATAATTTTTACATTTAAAGGTGTACTCCAAGTTTTTGTATTTCTCTTTGTGTTCCACAAAAGGTTGGTGGAGTTGCCAGAGACTGATTTAAACAAGACTACGGCCCAGCTAGCAGCTCTGAGAAGCTGTACTTTGGCACGGAAGTTTTTCAAGCTTAATGCTAAAATCGGCATGCTAAATGCTGACAATGCTAACGTGCTAATGCTAAGCAGGTAGGCTACACTTTCTTATCCTATTCACAATCTAAGTTTAGAAAAAGCTCAGTCAGAGCCCTAGAAGCCGTTTTATACAATACATTTTACAAGCTGTGTAGCACGACCTGTCACGCACAGTAAATATGACGTGTTACATTGATTCTGTGCCTCTAGAAACACAAGATCAATATCCTGTTCCTTGCAGCTTTATAGAAGGCATAAGGCCTTTAGGGCAACATCTTTTTTTTGTCTTCCAGTGAAGTGCACTTCCGCCAATGGGTGTGTGCAAACATTGTTTCATGGATGAAGAAAGCCTGGAGTCTGCAACTCAAACTGTGTCCAAAGGGGAGCATGTTTCATTTACCTTCTAAACAACTCCACGACGGGAGGGAAAATGTAATGCAAAATAAGATGTCACCTAGATCTCTCTAGTTTATAGAGGCCACAACCTCTATAAACTTGATTGATTCTTCTTGATTCTTCATTTTCTTTCCATCACATGAATAGAGACGTCAAGACAATCTAATTATTTGTTTTCCTTGTAAAAAAAACATCAGGATAGGAGAATTTTTTTTTTTTTGTGATCAAATTGAGTCTGCACAGTCTCCAAGACACATCTAAAGAAAATATGAGAGATCTCATGTGAAATAAAACACCACAACAACACACTCATACAGATACAAACAGAAAGAAAGGAAACAGCGTTGCATTAACAGCAGCACAATGACGGGAACACAATGTGTGTGGGGTCATTCTGCTGCGAGATACCACCTCATTCATCATCTGATGAAAAATAGGAAGGAAGAAAGATGTATGGTTTTATATATACTCCAGATCATATGAGTGGGTGGGACACTAAGAGGACGCTCGCCTTCATTGGCAGACGGCTGCGGCTGCTGGTGACGGCAGCTGATCTCAGGGATTGTGCACGGTCAGGTGCAGCAGTCAATCAAAGCCCTGGCTCCCAATCAGAGAGTTTGGCAAGCCCCGTGAAATGTTCACCCAAAGCCACAAGAGATACCTGCAATTTGTCACCGCTATAAAATAACATTCTCCATCAAAATTGTCATGTAGAGGAAGGGGGACCTTGTGATTCTGCAGTGAAAGACACCGAATCTACATTTCTGATGAAAGCAATGTATTTTCAAGAACCCCCTATTCACCCCATCTCTTCGCAGCCGGGTGTTTTTGTAGCAGTTGGCAGACACAGAGGAAGGTTTAAAAAAAAAGAAATTTAAAAGATCTTTCCTGGCTGTGAAGCTTTCATACGAGTTAATGTAGAAACGGGCAGGAAAAGCCCAGAGGCCAGTGCATCAATTCTTTGTTTAACGACAGGCTTGGCAGATTGCCCGGGCCTGATTTCTCACACCATGCATGTCACAGCACACCTCAGGCTTAGCAGACAGATGGAAAGATTGACGAATGAATAAAAGGTCTTGAAATTTCACCCTGTTCCGTTTATAAATGCTGATCCTTTTTGTCAGTCGTGACGATAGAAATATGTAATCCGACTTGTTTCTATGTAATTAAGGGCTTTCAATGCATTGTTTGCATATGTTGACAGTGTTTTCTATCTTAGGTCTCAGTTAAAAAGTTAAAAGTTTTAATAAATAGTTTGTTTGAGTAACATTGGTTGGAAGTCTTCTTTGACGCATCAAGGCGTCGTATGTTTTATCTTTTGTCTCAACGATCACAAGGTAAAGAGTAAAATAGTTTCAGAAATAATCAATACGTCTCAGAAGAATGCATTTTGAGCTCTACTTTTCAATACTATTGCATACATTGCTAAGGGATTATGCAGCATGTTTATGATCCATTACCTGTGCACAACCAGCTGCACTGTTCAAGTTTTTAACCAAGGTGAATAATACATAAAGATAACTCAACATTATACATTTAGCAACAAAGTACACTTGATGCAGAAAGGATTGGATGAACACAAAACAGGAGCAAGATCTTCTGTCTATGCACTGAATAAAGGCATTTGAGTGTTTCCTGAAAAAGAAAGACAAAATCTGTCTTAGTAAGTCACTTTTTTCGCTGACTTTTGCAGTCATTACCTCCAGTGTTATGCTCTTGGGATCAGTTACCATTCTGTCACTGTGAGGGAGATTACACGCGTTGTCATTCATCTCCATGAGTGCTACCTCGCACTTCATTCACACAACATGCAGATGCATGGAGCACTCGGGCTATTCAGTGGTGTTAAGTTATATATGACATACCTCAACCAATGGATAGTTCCCTGAAGGCATCTTTTCCGTACAGTTTACGTTTCCGAAACGGCTTTGCTCATAGTTTAGCAAGTTGTCTACTCAGGCGATATAATGTAAAGTGTACCGCATGCTTTAGTGGCTGTGGTGTTATTTTTCACATTGGTGGATCCTACGTTCTGTATTTTATGTTTAAATGTGTGTTTGGTACTTGGATGTAGTTGTTTGAGAGCACTCTGTTGGAATCCAGCAGTATTTCCTCCTGTGTGTCAGCTGATGATCAACATTTGCACAACAAATTATCAAGTGTACACTCACCGCAAGTCTATTCCTGACATCTCAACTCCTCTGCTGTCTCTTGAATTGTGCCAAGAGGCCAGCTTTTATATGGGGACAGTCATATACTCATATGCTGTGTGACTGCAATGGCCCACTAGGCAAACAAAACAACCGTACCATGCACTAAAACACACACACACACACACACACACACACACACACACACACACACACACACACACACGACAAGATGGTTTGAGTCTTTCTTTCTTCCTTTTTCAAAGGTTTTTTGGTGGGCAGTTTTTCCATATCCATATGTGAACCCTTTGAGAACTAATTCTAATTTCTTATATGAGATATACAATATTAAATTGTATTGAAATGAATAGAGCAATAGTTTAAAAATAGAGTTTTATTCTACAGGTACACATATAGTATAGGGCTGAAAGTATCATATTTAGACAAAATTGTTCTTGATTCCAATAAAGAGATTTGGGCTATTTTTCAATTAAAAACAATATCCAGATATTTAGATCTCCTGAAAATAACTCAGAAAACATGTGAACGCAGCAGGAGGTCGTTGACTGTTGAGCACACATCTTCACAGAGACCTGGCTCAGCCCTCCATCCTGTGAAGCTGCGTTTGACGGACGGAGAACAGGATGGAGTGCAGGACGGAGAGCAGGAGAGAGAGAGGAGGTGAACTCTGTGTTTACATTATGATGCTTAGTGCGCAAAAACAGTCAGTTTAAAGACTTTGTTTTCCTCATGTTTCATTTCTGTATTTGAAGAAGTCATCCATATTGTCTGCCCAGAGAATTTTTGTATTGCTTTAAATTATGTTGGTACATTTGAAATGCACTACAGGAATGTATGACTTTTTCTTTTTTCTTTTTATGTCTTATGTTTAGTGTGGTACAAAAATACTCCAACAATATGATGTTGTGCACCGCCGTGCTGCATAATGACAATAAATGATCATTGAATCAACAACAAAAAAACATGAATAATATTCAGGTGTGCTTGCTTAAATTACATGAAGCAATTGTCACTGTTATTAGTGCCAAGTACAAATATCTGCTGTAGAAAGGGAATCAGTCCAAGTGCCCACTAACAACCTGAAGAATTCTCTGGACTTGTGTAGGTGAATAATCCTTTTTCTATGAACAAATTACTTTTCTGAGGATAGTTTTCAGTTTCGTTCACATTTTAAAGTGACTACGAGCGACTTTTACCTGGTTATGAAAGATTATACTTGTTTATCTATATGGCAAGAATATTTAAATGCTCTCCTCCATAAACAATATCAATATGTGTGTATGTGGGTTTCTGAATTGAGGCATTGTCAAACAGTAGCATGTGTACTCAGCAAACATCCCTTTGATGAAGAAAGGTTAAGACGAGTACACACAGAGAAGGAGATGCACATATGTTCAGTTTACAGTAGCTTAGTGAAAAGGTGCAAACAAACACTAACTAATACACTAACTACTACTGATGCATTATGGGTAATACACAGAATAAGGTGTTGTGTCTGCATCTTCTATCATATTGGCTAAATATGTCCACACACGGACAGACGTATGACAAAGTGTTTAAAAAGTGCCTCTGTAAAAGTTCCCACCACAGTGAGTGCCTCCAGGACACACACACACACCCGCATACACACACACACACATGCACACACACACACACACACACACACACACACACACACACACACGCACACACACAGACTTATAAGGTTTTCTACCAGTCCCACGCTGTCACAGCTGGTAGTTAAACACGCATTATTTACATAGAGTATCTACATCATGGTGTGTTGTCTAATTTAGAAGTTGAATCAAATGTTAATCAGAGTGAAATCGTAAATTATTATAACACTTTAAATCCCTGCGTTGTGAGATATGTCTGGGAAAACTATTGGAAGTGAGACAAGTATTGTTTTAACCCCAGCAGGTACATCACAGCACTGGTGCAATGGAAAAATAAGAGTGGTACGAAGCAGCACGGGAGGAAGCAGAGGATGATTGGCAGGGCCCTCTGCACCGCCGACTGGCTGACGTGCTACTGGCCAACAGGTTTGGGGTTTTCCTCGTCTGCAGCTGGACAGGAGAGAGACATAGGGGGGAGGAGAATGTGCCAAGAGGAGTGAAGAAAGGGGTGGGGTGGGGGTGGGAGGAGGCTGAGCATGGTGCCAGCAATTTGCGCTGGTGTTGCCTTGGGATCCTGAACACATCCATGGTCTCGCTGTGTCTTTCAACTTTCTTTTCTTCTTGCCAGGCACACGGTGGAGGGTTAAATCAACCACTTCTGTTAGCGCAACTCCTTTATTACATAATGTTACAATTTTGCATATAGCTGACTCAGCTGACTAAGCATTTTAAACTCGACACCTATGGGAAAACCACCTCATGACTAGGTCAGCAGAGCCAGCATGGAAAGAACTCAGATACTCATATGCTATACAGACAGATGTTTTTTTTTTTATTTAGTAAATTTGATGTTTGTCAAATAACAATCCGCTTAATAAGATTCCAGTCAGATAAGATATTGTACTTATGATATTACAGTGAAAATACGGCCATAATATTTTGTAGTTGAGAAAAATATTACCTTTTCTTTCTCTGATTGCAACTATTCTTGACACAAAGAACGAGGACGGAGAGAAAAATTGAAATTTCAGACCGCAAGCATTCATCAATACTTCAGGCAACGAATTTAAACGTGACTTTTTATTATCATTAGACTCACAATGTGACTAATTTGCATAGAACAGGATCGTATGTATACATATTACCTCATGCAAATACATGCAAAAAATAAACTTGTTGCCCACTGAGTGCATTTCAAACTGTTGCTTTGAGAATAACTCATCTTTTGCTCTTCTTACTGTAGGTTTAGTATCTGCAAAAGCTGCACAGTCCTTTCGGGAATGTTCCTCTGAGTTTCATGGAAGATGACAAGCTTTAAGATGAGTTTGGGTGTTTTTAAGAAGCTCACTGTCCAACTCCAGTTATCACGTGTGCTATCTTTCCCGACTTGCCTGCGGCCTCGACCTGGAAACACCCTGTCTGTAACCTGGTGAACTCAATCAATTCATTCCTCCTCCTTCCCACTACACCCATCCGCTCAGACAATGCAGCTGTCCAATCTCCCTCCAGGGTCAAAAGGAACATCCTAATGCTCATCCCACTTGAGACGGGCACCTGTTGGCCCCATCTTAGTCCGGCCTTCATAAGGACAACAGAGAATTCAATAAAGCAGGATTATAGCCACGAGGCCTGACGTGCCTCTGCTCACACTGTGGCTGCTTTCTTCTTCCTCCTCACTTCCATGAAGACGTGAAGAAGATTTGATATGTATAATGAAAAATTGAGGTCCAGCTCTTCGGAACAACAGGAGGTCTAGATAAGAAATAACAAGACTTATATGGCCTTTTTCAACTTTTTAAACAATGCCCCACTAAAACATTTTTACAAAAAATTATATATATATATATAGAGAGAATTGTTTGACGAAAATTAAATCTTAGTAAGCATATCATCATATTATCATTTTCCTGGAAACTTCAACCTGATCACTGCCGTGTGTATATATTTAGTTTCCTCTGTATATATATTTAGTTTTTGTTTTATTTTTATCTTTTATTAATGCTCTAATGTGGACCTGCTGCTGTGATCCTGAAATGTCCCCACTGTGGGACTAATACAGGAATATCTAATCTATCTAATCTAATCTAACAGTAACATTAGCATTAGCGTGCATAGCTTGTACCAGGGTCAGTAATAACCGTCATACAAGCCAGTTTTCGCCCGTTGAACCTGTTTTTGCCACATCCTCATTTCACTGTCTTATTTTTTAATTAATGTGCACTCAGTTGTCCAAGAAGGTAATTAGAGGGCAGATAGATCCTGCTGTCAAGCGGACACTTTTTACTAAACCAATGAACTAGAGATTTACAGAAGTCTGGGAGGTCCCCCTACACAAAGCTATTGTGCATGTGTGTGTATTGTATTCTTGATATTACTTGAAATGTTTCCAGGCTTTTTTCCCCCCCCTCTTCCGTTGTGTTTCTATATCGTCTTTTCTAACTGTCACTCACACCCCACTGCCTGACTTATAATTAACTGCAGTTGTTAATGGGCTCAAGAGGATTTTAGCTTGTAAGCCGATCCTACAATTAGGGCTTGTTGACTTTGCATAAATGTTGGGGGTTGCCCTCCCAAGGGGCACGGGGCAAAAGAAGGGCGTCTTTGAGGGGCTGCCAGGCCTGGCCGGACCTCCTGAGAGGTTGGGGGTGGGGGGAGCTCAGAGGAACCATTTCCAACAGTCTTCCCCTAAAATGCTTTGCGGTCAAAGAGGACATCATGTTAACTTCTGGAAACTTAGATGAGACCCCAGCGACTCAGACATGTGCATCCTCCAGAGACTGACCATGTGAATATTTAAAAGAGGAAATGGGCTTCACAAATCTTGTACATCGTTGCAAAAGACTTTTATCAAATGGAAGTAATCCGCATAAAGCTTTATGTTTTGTAAATGTTTTTGAAAATTCACCAAAATAAATCTGATGTACAGTTAAAAAGAATTGAGTTCTGTAGCCTGCTCCTGATGCTCGAGGCTACCATAACAAAACACAGCCACAGCCCAGACTGAACTGTCAACTGTCAAGTTGTAATATAATGTCAACAACAAATAAAAAAAAAAGAAAGGATGGAATCAAAAAGACGACGTCTCCTGTTCTCCTGTTTCGATTATGACATATTCGTAAACTTCCCATCATTAGATTAGATTAAAAGACTGTATTAATCCCCATGGGGAAACTAATTTGCCACCAAAAATCTTGAGTCTGATAATGTTACAGAACATTAAATCGATGGAGTACCTACTTTAAAACTGAATTATGTTTGTTATAGATTATTTAAAAATGTACAGTATTGTTATTCATATTTAAATGTAATGTTTATCGATGCAGGCGTGGAGCCAATTGCAATATGCTCAACCAGAGTTGTTGGTTTCCTCTGGAAAAGCAGCTCTGTAATTGCCATATGCCTCTTCACCTTGGATGCTGCGAGTTGCAACAAGTGCCAGCTCGCTTTTGCTTTTTTATGTTATTTCCGGCTACTTAACAGGGAAAACGATCCAGCAACACAGGGAAAACATGCTGTAAAATAAGAAGCTATAACTAACACGTCTCTAAGCCCATGTCAGCACACCTTCCAGCAAGAGGTAATTCATTGTGTCTGGGACTCGAGAGTTTGAAAGGAATATTTGCAAATAGGCCGACTAGTGTAATCAATTTGATTGATTGTACCTCTGAAAAACATCATATTAAACAATATCAGTATGCTTACATTGTATGACTTTTTTTTTTTTTTACTTT
Source organism: Liparis tanakae (assembly GCA_036178185.1). Taxonomy (NCBI): domain Eukaryota; kingdom Metazoa; phylum Chordata; class Actinopteri; order Perciformes; family Liparidae; genus Liparis; species Liparis tanakae. Next base: position 18,089,397 of record CM070094.1, read on the forward strand.
TAACCCTTTTAACCCTTATTACTGGCATCCTTATTGATAAACCAGTGCAGACAAAATTCTATTTTGAGACGGTGTCTAGTAAGTTTTGGTAACTTTGATAACTTGCAGTGAAATTCTCCGTCTGCTTTTTAGGTCTCTGGGGAGGTCAAAGGTCAGGTTCAGCCAGGAAACAAGCGCCCTGAAGCATGTTGGGCCTCAATGTCTTCAAACACGGAGCTCTGCCCTCTGCCTCGTTCTTCTTTCTCTTCCTTTAGACCCTGATTTGGAGAAGAGTGGAAGTGTGAAACATGTCTGACTAGGTTTTTCTGCACTTGTTTTGATGGCTAAAACCCTGGATTAGATTAGATTAGATTAGATTCAACTTTATTTTCATTACACATGTACAGAGCAACGAAATGCAGTTTGGCATCAAACCAGAAGTGCAACAGAAGTATCCTAATAAATACATGATATACAGGTTATAAAAAATGCGGATATAAATATATTCTGGGGTTGCTAAACTAGTGCAAATATTCAGTGCATATAAACTCGAGTGCAACAATGGTTTGAAGTGTCTACAGTGCGGATGGAGTGGTGTATGATGATCAGAGGGGGGTAGAGTTCAAAAGATGCCTGGATGCAGCCATACCTGCAGACACACACACACAAACTATACACACTCACTCACATACAGGACAAAGACAGGCTTACTCCACTTCAGGATTCATCATTTATTGTGAGGTCTTTCTGGGCTTTTAGGTCAGAGTTTAAAGATAAGCAAGAGCAGAAGAGAATTTACCGATGAACTCATTAGGAAATCATCAAAACAAGTATGCAGGGTCAGCTCCTCCCGGGATTGATCCGCCCAGTTTGTTTTGGAGGATATTTTATTGATGAACACACCTTGAACAAAATCACCTGCAGTGTTGTCAGCTCTCGGTGGAACACGGCTTTCCACCCAAGCAATCATTAAATCTAATGGCGTGGCTTTACATATCACAATATGTGAATGGTTGGCAACACACATTTGATGTTGGAAGCTTCCTTTGGCTTCTCCTAAATATAAACCTGTCTGGATGGAGGCAACATTTGACAGATGCATTAGACCTTATTATCTTTCCCAGAGCTGCAGGGTTTGCGCTCCTCCCAAATAATTAGTCTTCACTGTAGGCTGTTGTGGGTGGCAAGTTGTTTTGAATGCAAGAGATACAAATACAGTCTCCGATGTATTATTTGAAATTTGTGATCATAGTTGAGACAGTACTTTTCATAGTATTTTGCTATGACTTTCATCTGTATATATAACATTCTTCAGGTTTAAACATTCAACATTAAAGACAAAGGATTTAAAGCACCTTATTTATAAGGGTACAACTAATCCTGAGCATGCACAAAATGCCAGTCATTGCACAAGAAAGCCGTATTGATAACGACCGTTAAAACGTTGTATAAAAAGTTGGACTAAAAAGCTGATCTGTGAACTACAGACAGGTTTTGTAATAATTCTGCCCCATTGGACTTTACTGAGTTTGCCATGTTCAGATCTCGACGATTGGTCACTCCAAGCAGATATTGTATAATTGTAGAAAGATTGGTTATGTCGGTGGAAAGAAAAAGAAAAAATACGTATGATATGTTCACTATCATTTAAGCAACTGCCCAGATATTGATTATTAAATACAAGCTAGTTAGCTTAGCTTGCTATCTTCCAATTGTTTCCAAATGTTGCAAAGGGGCAAACATCTTATATCACTAGCAGATAACCATATAACTGGGACAGTGTGTTAAAAATGCAAAAAGATGCATTGTATTAACATACAGGTTGCTTTGATATTGCTTTGATATGACGAGTCATAAGTGCACGACAGATGGGGACAGCCATTCTACCCTGTAATGGTGAGGTCAACCACTGCCATGGGAACAGCCCACACAGGGTTGAGTATGGACAACTGTTTTTCATAAATACTGTAGCGACCCTGTGAAGTGGCTGTCGATCCCGGTGTGGCATCGTGCATGCTGGTCGAGGGGGCGTGCCTGTGATTGGCGGAGCAGAGGGGAGGCGGGGCTAACCTGTCGGATAACGGAAGTGAGGGGTCGTTGACGGGAACCGTTGTTGTTGACGTTGGAGCTGCTGATTGGAGCACACTGTCTGTGTTGGATGCCCAATAAAGTAAGGATTAATAACGTCGTCCCATCTCCGTGTCGTCAGTGCCATGACGTCCGAGACATTACAATAGGTTTTTGAACATGTATCCACTTTTGAAATAAATTTAAAAATATGCAAAGTAGCTGCTGTATTATTAAAGTTTATATATATTTTTTAATAATAATTGGACTAGGCTACATGTTCAACCTGTAGGTGTTGATCAGTGATTATTCTGGCTCTGGAATGGGAAACTTATCAGTGTATCAGAAAGATGACACAATTTCTCAAGCTTAACTCTGTTTTTGTGACTCCACTAGTGTCTCTTATTTCTCTGAACATACGCATCAGGCTTATTTTAAAGCTAGCAAAAACATACGAGCATGCAAAGTCTGTCATATTGATTCAAGTATTTTGTCCACCCCCGCTATGTATGGCTCAGGGATGTTATGCTTTACCGTGTATATGGAAGACAGATGAACAGTTAGTCCAGCCATTAAATTATATCTCCCAGAGAGACACAAGTTTACAGGACAGCAAATGTAGCCCTAATGAAGTCATCGCCAAGAGAAATACTGATAGGCCGGCAGCGAGCGGAGCGAACGTCCGTGTCCGACGCCAAGAGCTGCTGTACAGTGATAAACGACTGCAACTAAATTTGTTAATGATCATTCTGGAAAAGCAAATAGATGTATCCAGCATCAATATTTCTTAATTATCGTCGCTTCCTGTGGAATTCTCTGTCGACTAAAACAGGGCGAAACAATCCATCAGGAAGGAGAGAGAAATAGAGTTTCTGGGAAGCGGGAAAGTAAACCTCGAAGGACGGATTTCATCATTCACACTGGATTTTCACCTTTTTTGTCCAAGTATGTGTGTGTGCACATGTCTGAGAACAGTAAAGGGAGTGACAACCACTTAAAAGACAGAATGTGTGTGTGGAGGGCAACCAAGAGAAACACAATGCCACTTTCTCTACCCTCTAAATCCCCTGTGGACTACATGCCAGTGGCTGCATGGCGATGTGGTTTAATGTCAGCTGAGGCGATGGGAGAGAACTGGATCAAGAACTGATCCACACACACACACACACGCACACACACTGCTAAGCCTACGGTACAAAGGGCTGCAGCTGCTGCCAAGAAGCACATATGAATCCTGAGAGGGAGTGTGTACTTGGCGTCCGGAGATGGTGGCACAACGTATGAGTGGTCCGCGTGTAACTGGAAGTCATGGTAGTCAGGAGCAGTACCTGTGCAGACTGACTGTACTGGGAGTTGTTCTGGGTAAGATCACACGCTTCACAGTGACCGCCTCCCCTCGGTCCTTTTTTTCTTAGTTTAGACCCATAGAGTTGCAAAGGTCAAGCCCCATGCAGATTCTGCCTATATGTCATGTCAAATTGACTTACAGTATGAGCACTGTCCAGGCTGAAGATTTTTTGTATTAAATAATAAAAACTTTTACTACCCAGAACATTCTAGGGTTTTACCATTGTGCCGCGTCAATGCAATTCAGCTACACACACTTTGCCGAGCCAAGCTGTCAATAACAGCCTCACAGCAGGGCGTGTAGTGGCCTTTAAGTGGCCAAATAACCACTACAGTACTACAACTTCCTAATAGCAATCGGAAAGAGACATCCATTGAAACGTTTTAACCCGTTCTCATTTAGATAATGGATTCTGAATTCCTCGTGTATGAGATAGAGTTTTGTTCCCATGTGTAACAACAAAGTGTTTGGACTCACACGTCTTCTTCTGTACAGCAACTGTGGATACGGTCGTATTTACTGCCATACTAAACTGACAACTAGCTGATGTCCATAACATTACTATAGCATTGTTAAATGACAGGTTACGGTATTAAAGAATATTGTGGATATCATTAAGAGGACACTTTTGCACTGGGGGAAAGAACTCCCCAGGCTTGAGGGTTTCTTCCTTCTTTTTTGAAGGTTGCTTCCCTTTTTTCCCCCCGTGAAAGGTTTTTTTCTATCTCTTGGGAGTTTTTCCTGATCCGATGCGAGTTCCTGGGACAGGGAAGCCGTATGTGTACAGATTGCAAAGCCCTTTGAGGCATTTTTTTAATTTTGTGATAATGGGCTATACAAAATAAACTGCCTAAATAATGAGACATGGTAATTTTCAAAAACTGATAACAAATCGATCATTTCAAATGCTCACTATGATTTCACACAGGAACGATCCCTTCGTTCTTAACCTCGTTACCACTCACTCACTGCCACCCACCCACCACGATCTCTGTTAACTCGACTCTCCAGTGTGAAAGGCCTGGATTAACCTTGGATTTGGAGCGGGCCCGCAAGCCCATACATACACCGATCCGCCTGTCGGACCCACCCTCATGAGCTCACCTCTCTCTCATGAATAGCCATGATCACAGGTGAACACACATTCAGATAGACAGGGACACAAACACACACCAAGCAGGGGCACAGATGCCTTTGTGTTGATCCTCTCCACATGCAGACACATACACTGTCAGCAGATTCTCTTTCTCCCTTTTTGTGTGAGGGTGTCTTCAGTCAGATTTGATGTTGTTGTTGCTCAGTTGAAGCCGCTCTTACAAGGCAGTCAGTGCTGGCCATACACACAGGGCCAGGCTGGATGTGACAGCATTTTAGCTGCAGCATCTATAGCTATTCCTCTGATAAAGACATGTGTCTGGCTCAGAGCAGAGAATTCTGAGCTCGAAGGCTTGTTAGCAAGTGGCACTGACAACCCGTTTGCATCCGTGAGTGCAGCTTACCTCGTGAAGCTGTAGCTCTGCGCGTATGATGGGCTGGTTTAGAGATCTTTTCGACAATAATGTTTGGTTACCAACTGAGACATGGAGTTTGACAGGCAGGGAGAGTCTAAAGAGAAATGCTCCTGAGGGGCGTGGGGGTAAGATGGTGGAGCTCGGCCCATACTAGAGAATAAACTTCAGGATATAACTTCCTCTGCTGCATCAAATTTAACCTTTTGTTTAATTTTTGTATCAGTCTTGCAAGTCTGCCAACCATGTGTTGATTGCTGGGGGGTGATATTAAATCAGACATGAAGGGCATTGATTATTGAGATTCAGCTGAAAATGGAAACATTATCATTTTTCTCACAATGTTTCCAATACTGCTGTTCCAGCACAAACACATATATACACAACAAGAACAGACAAACAATAAAACAAACACAAACTACAAAACATTAAAACAATTTTATTTTCTCATCATAATACGTGTGCTGATTTTAATTTATGATTTCTGATTGCTGTAATCCACTAACATAACAGTGATAGTTTTTTTTCATTTGTCATTCGTACATTTTCACTAAATGTGTTGTTAATATATTTGAGTTATGTCAAATCATCCTCTACTACATTAAGCAGTTATTTTTCTGTATATTTTAATTTAATTTAATTACATTATGCTAAACCACAGACACACTGTGTATCTATAAGTGCACACTTTGTGTTTGATTATCTCTTTCTCTTTCTCTCTCTCTCTCACACACACACACACACACACACACACACACACAGTCATGTTTTCGGGACTTTTTTGGACATTGCATTAACTCCCCTTTATTTCATGGAGACCGAGCTGTAATGATTTACGTTGTGGGGACTTGCATGTTGTCCATATTTTGTATAAGGAAGGCGAGTCTCCACAGTGTGACTGTGTCAGATGTGTGTCCCCACAATGTCTGTTCAACACACACACACACACACACAGTCTTGTCAGCTGATCTGCTGAGAAGATAGTGCTTATTAGTGTCCTATAAATCTGTTCTACCTTCCAAACCAGCCCGAGGTCATCATTTAAAGCAACACGTTAAGACTTCAACCAGTGTGTTTTTTTGTGGGCTGATGCCAAAAATGATAATATCCTCTTTGGGCATTGACACTGTGATTCCAGTCTCTGTCACCCTCCTTATCCTGAACATTTTGTGACTCCAACCTATGATGTATTTTAGGTGTAATCCAGGTTTTCATCTCATCTCATCACAGCAGAATAACTTTTCAATAAAATGATTATTATATTGGCCTCAGATGATAAAGGTATCAGTCTCACCATGGTGCCGTTTCCCAAGAGCAGGAAAGCATAATGCACTGTCACAGCCAAATGTCTACAATCAACACATACCATAAGGTCTGCAGAGGAGAAGAAAGGAGGGGTAAGGGAGAGAGGAGTTACAAGAGACGGAAATAGAAGGTGAAAAAGGGAGGGGGAGAGGAGATAAATCTTGTGTCTCATCTTCACAGCAGGCCTGTCAATGTTGAAACATGACATTTATGTGGACTGGTATTGGCCATAACTCTATTAATGGCTCCAGGAAATGCAGACTATTTTTGAAATGACGGTTGGAGGGAACCATTGTAGAGCGTGAGTGACAGCAAAGCAGCGCACAATGCCCAGGAGTAAGCTTGTAATCTGGGGTATCGGATTCAACGTGCTGGTAAAACGGCGTGCTCGCAGTGAATGGAGTCTTTGTGGAGGCTGCGGCTTACAGGCTCATTTGCATGCAGTGATAAACGTTGTTTACTCTGGACATACAGCTCTGTGAAGTGGTAGGTAAACGCTGCAGGAATGATGGATTTACTGCCTCACATGGGAGCCAGACAGTTATGTAGTAAGCGCACACTTAAACTCAGACATACACACACACACACACACACAAACACACACACACACGCATATTGACCATTTCATGCAACAGGTATACAAACATACACAGAAACCGGCAAACACACACTCAAACTGATCATTTAATGCAACAGGGATGTACCATACACACACACACACACACACACACACACACACACACACACACACACACACACACACACGTGACAGTATCCATCCTCCAGCTGAGAAATGCCACTTCTTTCCATCATGGCTGATGTTCATATTTCGGAAACATCCATCAACATCGCGCTTAATCATTGTTTATTTGCTCCATGTAGATTTGATCAAACAGATATAAGCGAGCGCTCTTGTGGGAGTCGGGGGGTGGAGGGTCCACTGCCTCATTCCAGGATGAGGAATCCCCTCCCTAAGCAGACAAGGCAGGCTGCAGGGAGCGGACCAGGGGCCACGCGTGGTCTTAGACCCATTTGAGGAGCTGAGGGTGATTTGTCATCCTCTGTAGACGACGGAGAGGAGGGTGGCAGTGTGGCGTTGGAGAGAGGTGGAGGTGGGGGAGGCGGACAGGGCCAGAGATTTAAGGCAGTAAATGGGTTTCGGGTCACTGACATCGCACAGTGGGCCAGTCACTCAGCTCCATAACTGGACAAGGGAGAGGGATGGAGTCAGTCGTGTGGAGGCGAGGGGGAGAGATGGTCACCCTTCCACCTCCTTCATCCACCCATCACAACCCTGCAGAACCTCTGAGTCAGTGGAAATGATAGCTTACCGTTCCTTGAAATATAGTTCCTGGCTGTGTGTGTTTGACAGTGAATGTCGTTTCCATGTTTTAGATGACGTGCATAGGATCTCCTTGACGCGATCCGTCCGTCTCTCACGCCGTCATTGCCGCTGCGCTGTGTCCATCCGACCCCCCTGTGTGAAGCGCATCCCCCTGTTGGTGGGAGAAATAATATTGAGTTTCCCTGTTTCCCACAGAGAGCCAAAGAGGCAGAACGGCGTGGGGGTCAGATATCTTTCTCATGTACTGGCAGCTAGCTACCGTGGTGTTGTGAAGGGCCCATAAATCAGCTGGAGGTAAACACACAGACTGTGACTGATTGAAAAAGAACAACACATGACAGCAGAGCTCACCCTCTGTAAGTGCTTTGTGGATTCGATTGTAAAGGTCGAAGTTCAAGGGATGATGCAAGTCATCTGATAAATGTGGTCCCTGCTAGCATGTGTCTTTACTCGGCCAATGAAGATGAAGCTTTGTTGGAGAAGAAACACCACCAAAGTCTGATTTCATAGAATAAGTCATCTTCTATATATAGCAATCTAGCAGATTGCATCACATGAATTTCAGGAGTAACCCTAACCGCTTTGAATCATGACCTCCTGTATTTGGAGTGTCTCCTTTAAAAATAGGTGGTCCTTAAATTCTTTAAACACTAAACGGTAAAATGTGAGGATCCTCGAGTCATGAAGGTTATCGTCAGGTTATGATCTGTTTAAACTCTTCATTCATTTGGGGCGGCATATAATGTCCAGCACTTTGAGGTAATGTCCAGCACTTTGAGGGGTCGGAACACTAGACAGTTAATCGGTAAAGTCCATTTACCAATTAACATTGAAAGAGGGATAAAAAAAGAAAATCACTGAAAGTATTTACATGATAGATCATTATATATCCAGTTTAAAGGTCCAGTTCCTCCCTGCAGCTCTTTCATGGGTTTGTGTCCCACCCCAAACCGTTGCAACTTACTCACATGTGCATCCAAATAAATGCAGTCGAATTCCTATATCATGTGTTTGTTGACATTGACCCTGTGATTCTTCATAGAATTTGCCCTAGATTTTAGATCCCAAGGATTGGCCGTGAGATAACAGCGATGGCGGTGATTATAAACGCAGGCTTGGAGACGAGTCATCTGGATTGCTCTGAGATCCAGCGACACACACTTTGAGACACAGATGCAGACGTGCATACCGGCAGACACACACGCATGCACAGATGCACGCAAACACACTTGACTTGACTTGATTTAGTTGGATCTGACAGAGGCCCGATTGGTGTCTCCGTCTCTGGGTGGGCTGATTTAAAGTGTCCCCGAGGTCTCGTTCCAGGTATGGAGGCAGACGGGGGTCTAGGATCCCCCGACCAGTCCCCTGCCTCCCTCACTCGCACTCCCGTTGCGAGTCAACCCTGCACCCACACCGTCCACACACACACACACACGCTTAACCCAGATTCCGCTTCGTCCATACAGCATCCATGCCGTCTGGGTTTGTGGGACGCGTGGATTTCTCACCCTCCACCCGTCTCGTCCCCAACGAGCTGCCACACATTCCAGCAGAACCAGGGCTTATTATTGGAGGGAATTTATAGGGCCATTCATTTCACTGGATCTGAATGACATTGGTTCTGGATGAGTGGCGCTAGGGCAAACTGCCGGGCCATGTGGTCCAGGGAAAACAGAGTAGGGGATAAATCAACTGACTGGGGGAGAGAGAGAAAGAGAGAGAGGTGGGAGACAGATAGAGGGACGGGGGGAAAGGAGTCTAAGTTAGAAGGAACGCCTGAGGCACAAGAGAAGAGTGGTAGAAATAAGGACAGTAAAGGGTCAGTAGGGTTGTACCATGCTGACCTTGGAAACAGCATTTGGACCATGAACTTGGACAGTTCACTATCAAGGTTCCCCCAAAAAATATGCTATTGGGCCAAAACAAGTGACTCAGTAAACATGGGGGCACTTAGGAGTCTGGTCAGTCATGCTAGACAAGTCCTGTAGTCAAAAGAATACTATATTAGCTAAAAAAATATAGAAATACTCAAATAAATGGAATTATATATTGGGTATATTGGCTAATATCATTACACTGTTCTAGTCCAAATCAGAAGCTGGGATCATGAAGTGTTACGTGGCATTTCTTGTTTATCTGTCTTTAAACTTGCATCTGAGGAATGTCTCTCTGCTACACAGATCACCCTCACAGACTCGAACCCCATGACTCCTTCTGCAACGTTCAGGAATGTCTCAACGTAAAGAGAGGAAGTACATTACATAGCCAGCGGGGTCTCGCAGGCTTATTAGCGTGTGTTGTGTATGTATGCGTGTGTATGTGTGTGGGCGTGTGTGTGTGTGTGTGTGTGTGTGTGTTTGCTCACAGGTGTCTTCGTGATAATCACAGAGCTGACAGGGATCAGGCATAAAAGAAAGGAAATGATGCAAGTCTGGGTCATTTATGGGAAATGGTTAAATAAATTAAATAAATAGCTTTAAAGGATAACATGGTAGAGAAAGATGTAGGAAAGCTGCATCTAGTCGAGTTGGAAATGCTTCAGCTAGATTTGTATTTAGTTTTTTTCATTTCGCCGAACGACTACAACTAATGAGCTTACAAGGGCCACCAGAGGAACATGGAGGGGATGTAAAGGGAAACGGGATAAATCATTTGACTTCCTAGTACTTTTTATAGTTTTAAAACCAGCGTTTTCAGGGGAAATATAAGCTGAAAAAAAGATGGAAAAAATAATAGAGGCAACAAAAATATTTTTGCATGTGTTGTGCACTGTTTTATTTATCTCGAGAATATTGTTCTGCACTCAGAATCACTTTCATGTGTAGTGTTGTCGTTCTTTTCATTAAAAAGAAAACCACAGACATGAAACGCAAAACTTATTTTAGAAAATATTGACAAATGATTGTCATTAAAGTCTACTTCTACATATATATATATAAATAATCTGAATACCTATACTGTGTGTGCGTGCGTGCGTGCGTGTGTGTGTGTGTGTGTGTGTGTGTGTGTGTGTGTGTGTGTGTGTGTGTGCATATCAGATTTGATTCGATGTCGTTGCAAAGGGGCAACTACTGGCTCAAGTCTCATATCCACAAATATGGAGATCGAATAAAATGCACATCAAACACATTAAAGAGCCCAAAAGCATGCTGGGAGTTTCATCACATGCCAACATGTCATGTGAGTCCTCATTAGACGTGTAAACAAACGCGATCCGGTGCTACCAAGTAATGTACTCCCCTCTCGCCCATGTGATATTTTTCCACATTTAAATCGGAATAAATGATATGGAAAAGCCTTCAAAAGTAACTCGATCCATGTTTACTCAGCCAGCCCTAATGCAAACAATCCCACTCTCTCACACACACACACACACACACACACACACACACACACACACACACACACACACACACACACACACACACACACACACAAACACACACTGGACTAAGTGACTGACACCACCGGCTGTCACAAGCCACTGGGGTGACAGGGGTTTGAAGTAGTAGGTCGGGGGAGGCAGATAATCCCCGTCCACATTAATGACCTGCCTTCAAAGAAAATTCTCCTCTACACACACACACACACATATTCACACACGATCCATGGGAGCTCATTGTGGATCCGCTGCCTCTGTACATCAGTAACTGTCCAAGAGTTTGCGATCAGAACATAGTGGGGATCATGTGCTCCATGTCAACTGTTTCCACATCATACCCACCGGCCTGACGGGGGTTCTCCGATATTCACTCACTCACAAGCAAACTGTAGCAGGACTGACTTGTGACCTCTGAACATGTGATGGATTGATGCTTCTTGTACTCACTGGTTTGGAGGGGTGTGGGTTGTTGTTTTCTCATTTTGGACGTCATGATTTTTCTACCACACACAAAATATGTTACAAAAATTAAAACATAAGAAATTACAATTTCTTATAGAAATAATGTTTTTCTGCACACAAGCAAATCCACACACACACACACACACACACACACACACACACACACACACACACACACACACTCAAACTGACATGCACACATAAAACTCACAGCTGCAATCTTCATACACACACACACACACACACACACACACACACACACACACAATGTAGCGAGCCGTACGTGGCAGTGTGTTGGGTCAGTAAGTGGGAAAAGGTGGAGTGTGGCGTTCTCACCATTGAAAGCAGAGCTCCCAGTGGACTGACTGGTTCACTCTCCTCGTTTGGTGAAGCCCTCTGAAACAGTAATACGCTGTTTTACATTTCCTGTTTGTTTCTACTCTGAACAACCTGGATAACTTAAAATGGAGGACACGGATGAACTTGTTTTTGGCATCTGATAATATGATAAAATGCAATAAAAGATGCAATAAAAGCAAATTACAATTTGGACAAATGGGATTTGTATTCCATTTGTGTTCTGCAATGCTTCCCTGGATATTTCCTTGGTTAACATATAAACACAAAATAATAATGTAAGATGTACTGTGGATATGCTCAACCCACTAACTATTAAACAAAAGTTAAGATTACATTAATTTGTAGAATTCCATAGAGGCATACAAATGAATGATTCAAGACAACAATTACATTATTCCTGACCAGGAATCTGCTTCTCGTGAAGTTCCCATGAAGCTTTTTCAACCTTTGATAAAATAATGATGATGTCACTCCGTTGTAAATTAGATGAAATTAATGGCAGGGATTAAAGATTTTTGGATGGAAATATAGTTTTTGGATTAAAAATAAGTTGCATACATTAGATATATATAACATAACTATAATTGCTGCACAGTCAAAAATCCTGCATCTCCAAAACAACTTCTTATGAGTAAAACAGCTTCAGCTTTGTGACAATGCATTCTTTTAGAGATGGTAGATGCTTTACTTAGCGCCGTGAGGAGAATTGATTTAAAATTTGTTTCTTGTATTCATCACAAAAAAACAACATTTAAATGACCGATATGGAAATGTATGATTTTCACGAAACAGAGAATATATGTCTTTAAAATATAGTTATAATAATAAACAGTCATACATGTATTAGTCCCGGGATGCCAAGTTGCTCCAGGACGGGCAGTAAAGTTTGAGCCCCTCTGAGCTCCACTCACCTCAGCCTCCACCGGGCTGACCTAGGCCCTCAGCCAGGTGAGTCCAGCTGAAAGCATTCCTTCACGGGGGGTAGAGAGAGAATGCATGGGAGAAGATGAGTTGGGGTGCGGTGTCAGAAGGAGGACCCACCACCCACGAAGCTGCCACGCTCTCTGCTCCTCTGAAGGTCCCTTACCTGCTAATTTGCATCAGTAAACAAGCAGCCGACATCTTCAAAGTGTCGACACCAATGAGGCCTGAGACGGGTATGGACCTGTGCTTAAGCATGTGTGCAGGTAAATGCATCTATCAGCCACTGTGTGCATTAAATAACAATATAGGATTATTTTTAAACTTGTTTTAATTTATTGCAGTTATGGACTTCCATGATGACCGACATGCTAATTCAGAGGATTTATGACATTCACAATGGTTGATAAAAAATAATAAAAAGTTACGTATTTTGTACATATTTTGGTGCGAGGTAGAATACTGGGATGAAAAGCTTCTATATCGGTTTTCAAAACACGAATCAGTAAAACCCCAGCGTGTTTATCGGTATGCTAAAAATAAAATCCATCAATGTGAATTTGTGTATACATGTTTCTTTAGATAGGCCACCACCCACGGAGACATGTCAGGTAAATATTTGGAAGGTGGAGGGGTTGTGAAGGGTCCAGTGTCCAGAGAGGACAAATGCCATCTAAAGCTATCCATCCACTCCACACAGGCACCCGATACGGACAGAGACACCTGATCCTGCATTAGGCCGCCTCTGAAGCTACGCAATATCACGGCTCACACCAAACATCAACTTGAACCAAACGGCCTCCAACCAAATAGCTATGTGTGTGTGTGTGCGTGTCTGTGTGTGTGTGTTTGTATTGAGGAAGTTGTTGTCATAAGTCACATGGAGAGTCCCAGGTGACGACGGAGGCTTTTTCTAGGTGTGTTTTCAACAACAAGAGGGTCAAACATGGCGGAGGAAACACATCCAGTATGTGGACGCTAGCTGGGTCTATAGATTCTTAAGATTACCAGCAATGTTTCAACTCCAATTAAGTGGAAGACATTAGTCGTAGTATTAATGTCCGTGCCTCATTGCGGGATATTCAAAGTCCGGCGTCTTGCAGGTGGTGGAGCCCAGATGCCCACCTCTCCCCCTGCAGTGCCAAGTGTTCTTACAGCAGCAAACCACACAGGGGAGCTACTGCTTTTTCCTAGGCCTGTAACTTAGACACACACAGATACACACACACACACACGCACACACACACACACACACACACACACACACACACACAGACCTACACACACACGCACACACACACACACACACACACACACACACACACACTCCTACAGTCACTACAGTCAAATATTAACAAAATGCTCCATTAAGCTAGAAATGCAGTGGTTTCTCTTTGCCCCAATACATAATGTATTTGTTGTTGTTTTTTTACCTATGTAAATATATATATATATTAAAAATGTATATCGATGATTGATATTATGTTGTTAAAACAAAGGTTTTAAGTTTCCAGAGGACTGAAGGTCTTATTTTTATTCCTACAGTATAATGTGTTATAGTGTGTCTTGTTCACATGGGGGATTTTGATTTAACGTAATTGTAGTGTTAGTTGTCCTTATGCACACAGCTGTTACATACACATGTGATATCATGTCTAGCAGAAGGATTTGAGGTTTAAACAAGACAAAAAGGTTAAATTAAGAAAACACTCTTTACAAAAAGAAGAAAAACACAAAGTGAACAATATTGATGTGCAACCCCCTTTGCATTAGTCATAAGTAAACACAACTGGGTATCTAGGACAATGATGTCAGATACAGTAAGGAACAAACTGCAAGCGAGGACATGTTCTAATAAATATCATTACATTCAAGCTGGCTGAAAATATGCCAGCCTGCCAGACTCACTGTATGACTCCAGTCAAGATTAATGAGCTGAGAAATGAGACCCAAACACCGGGCCTGTTTCTTTCCACTTCCAGTTCCCTCCAACGCGGTGGCCCTCTCAACGGACGCCGCATGGGAGGTTGCTCTAACACGCATGACGAGAGAGATTCCTGCTCGTCTGTGCTGCTCGGTTCATCTGTCAGAGGGTCCACCCTTTTTGTACAGCGCGGGAGAGGAGGATAGGGGCCTGTGGAATACCTGTGAAGGTGTGGTTGTAAATAAAGACATTTTAATCTGTGTCAGACACTCAGGTGAGGATCCCAGGAGTATTGGACGTTTTATTGTGAAGCCAGAAGTTTCTCTTGTTAGTAGTGACTGGGATTCATCTGGACGTTGGAATATTTTTTACTTCTTTTTTTTCTTTAGATCAACAATATCTCATTCTGATTTATTTTATTTTTGTAGCTGCAAAAATAAGTTGGACTTTGTGATTTTAAAATAACTAAGAAACACATGATTTAGGAATTTCATTGTGTCCCATTACTGTACAGTAAATTAGGTTGTGTATGTTTCATTTATATGTAGGTTTAATTTCTACAAGTAAGTTATCATTAAAGTTTGATGTTCTCCACAATTTGCTCAATAAAATAAAGTACTGGTAAATATTCTGGAAGATGTGTACTTGGATTTTGTTTTTTGTTTTATACATGTTAGAATGTATAATGTGTCTATTAATGTGACATGCTACATTTTCTTTGGAAAATATATATATTTTCATTTGGATACATGGACAATTTTACATCTTATAATAATTTGATTTCATTCAATTATATCTGGAATTGCAACAAAGATTAGCTTTTAAAATGTCACTCATGCATACACCGTATGAAAAGATAAAGATAAAGCTAATAAAACGTGTACAACGTGTACAAACGTGTCAACTTCAATAAAATACGACTTTTATTTAGAGATGTAAACAGCGTATATGTATTTTAAATTTAGCCAGAAATCTCAAAGACAGAGTGGGATTTATTCTGATTGCATTTACTGTAAAGCAACAATATAATGTTCTTTTTGTATTTATTTCCAACAATGAAAATAGAAAAGCATATCAATATTTCTGTGAGTAAATTCTTTGACTTCTTCAGTACAATAGACAAGGGAACTTTTTCATTATCAAAGGGCCAACTAATCTCTGGACCCTTTATTTTCCTTCGGCTCTCCAATGTTCCTGCAGCCACCTCCAGTGCCGGCTAATGGATGCAGACGGAGGAAGTATTTGACATTATGGACACAGCAGTGCTTGTTTGAGAGGAGCGGGTCCTGTGCTCATGCCCTAGCAGGCCACACAGGACCCCTTAATGTGACCCAGACCCCCCGGCCAACTCCAGGGGGTTTCAGGAACTGTCCACTCCGGGGGAACTGAGTGTCAGTTTAGCCCCCCAGTGAACACAAGTCAACATGCCTTAATCCACCCCCCCCCCCCCCCCCCCATCACCTAAAGTTACACTTTTGGGTCTGCAATTAGCCGGCCGGCCGAATATCCCCTTCTCCTGCTGTTTCCCGAGACACAGAGCTCCGAGGCGGCGCTGTGGCCAGTGCACGGAGCCCGGGGGCCGGGACCCACGAGTCCTCCTTGGGCTCCGGTTTTTCCATGGCACCGTGCCGGAGCTGCCACATGGTCCCTCATCTTTCACTGTCACCGCGCTGGAGAGGAAGAGATCAAAACAAACATGTGTTGGCAGGGAGAGGCTGCCATGATGAATCGCTGTAATCAGTATCAGACGGCCCAGAGCTCGCTGTGATTGGCCGAGGCTGCTTTTGACAGATTCTCCAAGTGACAAGAGGCACAGAGCGAGATCTGTGACCTGAAGCACGGCCTACCACCTGAGATGCGGCTAATGCCACCGCGGCCGAGCAGAGTCTCCAGGTCGGTCCACGCCGAGCCGCGCTGAATGTAAACATTTTCTAAAGTATTTCCAACATGGACGCCGGGTGTTTGGTGGGCGCTGTATCCATTATCAACTGGCCTGGAGCCATGCCAACAGGAATGATGGGGGTGTACATTCCAGTCCTTGATATCAGCTCCATTCTGCATATTGTTTACCTTCCGTGGGACTTCCTGCTTCTTCATCTTGGAAGAGGAGCACAGGAAGGCCCGACAGTCGCCCTGAACCCAGATCTCATGGTGCGACCAGACAACACGCCATATTGTAGCTCATTCTCCCGTCTCCTCCGCGCCACGTTTTCAGTGTGGTGTTGGCATTCCTCAAGGTCAAATCTCTGCACGCCTGTGATCCCCTAATTCCCCTGCTCCGGGTTGGTGTGGGGGGTTCTCTAATGGACATGTTGGCCGCTTCCCGCTGCTGGTAATAAGAGGCGATCCTGATCTGTCACAGAACGAATCGCCACGTTAAAACCCCACTAAACACCTTCAGCGTTTCAAATTGGAGACGAACTGGAGGACTCATCCTGTTCCTGACCCCTGAGGGCCAAAGGGACTGAGCAATCGAGGAAAGCAGAAATGGGGAAAAAGGTTGACTGGAATCAAATGGATCCTTATTTGAAAGGAAACTTGAACTTTACCCTCTGCTCTGCAGTTATTAATTTCTGCGAGAGAGGGAAAGTATAGGATATGCACACATGCACTTAAACACACACACACACACACTCATGCACATGCACAGTGGGCCTGTTTGTAGCGGCCTTTGAGTGGAGCTCTGTGGTTCAAGTTCACAAAAGCAGAGGCCGGGGAAGACTGAACACGCCAGGGTGGCGGAGGAGGGACAGATGGAGCGGGCGCTGCGGAGACGAGAGAAGTTGAGGGGCATGAGGTAGTGGGGAGGGGGTCTCAGCCTCAAGCCCCCTTTTGCCAGAAACAACAAGCAGACCTTCTCACATTCAAATAAATAGCAAGCCAGTGGGGAGCATGGAGGGGCGGCAGATAAGGAGGAGGCAATGTGCGAGGGTGGCTTCTCCGCCTCCACCCAAGCCTCGGTAGGCTCGCGGGCCGAGAGGAGCAAAGCAGGCAGTGACAGATTTATAATGAGCGTATAACTCTGCCCTTGTATTTAATACAGGGGGGGGGCTTCAGATGCATTAGAGAGACTAAGGCTGTGGATCCAGCTCGGGGAGAAGAACGGCCCTAATTAATTTGGGGGAGATCACGGAGGCCCTCGCGTCCACATCATCGGTTCTTTGTGGCAGGAATGCCAGCTATTTACCGGCGCTCCAATAGGACGGCGGGAAAGAGGCGAGGTGATGACGACTGGGGCCGCGGCGCAACAGATAGGGAAAAGGATACTTTTCAAAAGCTAAAAGCATCCCAGTTTTAAAACAAAGACGGGAGGGAAAGAGAAGAAGTGATTTTGAAAAGGGATCCATCTGACTCCAACACACCACCACCACCACCACCACCACCATCACCTACACCACCACCCTTCCTCTGACTTACACACACATTCCAAACTATTTCTCAGTTTCTCCATGAGAAATTCAACTTTATAAATACTGACAAGAAAGGAAGACTCAGAGTTGTATAACTATATCAGTGTAAATATATACACAAGCAAGTTTTCCTGTGCTGATGAAATAAATGAATACACTTTTATTGCATTTTAATAATGGTAACTTAGTAAGTAATCACCTATAGTTGATGATAACTTCATGAAAACAACAGTGTTGCTTCAGGTGTGTGTGTGTGGGGGGGGGAGGGGGGGGCAGTGTGTCGAGGCTTTGTGGGCCGGGCTGCACAGGGCTGTTGAAGGGCACAGTTGGCAGCTGTCAGGCCTATATTCGTTAACTCGGAGAAGACATGCGGAGAGAGGACCTTCCTTCTCAAAATAAACAAATAGTAGTGGAACTCATATTCAACTGCAAAGAGGATTGAAGAAAAATAAAATGGTTGTTGTTGGAAATGTGCTTTTCTTTCTTTCTTTGTGTTTCTGCACGGCTTAGACAAATAGACCAGGTGGAATCGTCACACTTCAGAATCCAGAAGGATGAAGATTTAAAAAAAGGGTTGCAAGCATAAAATATTTCACATTGTGGGTTGTCGAGTATAAATCAAGTGAGCGAAACCAACAATTAAAAAGGAAGAACATTTGATGACGTTTGTTGTGATGTAAAAAAGCTTGATATTCCATTGTGGTGCAGTGGTGTTCTCTCAAAAACATGCTCGTGCTTTTTTAATGACTAATATTAAAAGGTGGAGTCTGCAGCTTGTTTTTTCCCATGTTTTAACAATTGTGTGTGGGAATAAATGTTGGAACTTTGCTCAGACAGACACAAGGGATTCATGATTTTAACCTTTGGTCAACCATTGTGTTCAAATCCATTGTGTTTTTATGCACATGTCCTTTTTATAAAGACCCCTAAAATACAAAGACAGCAGGGCTGAACAGGAAAACCACATTTATATGCCAACAAGGAAATGTGTTTGGGTCCGTTTTTTTCTTGTATTTTTATTTTTTGTACTAAAAAAATAGAGAAAATCCCTGTAACATTTACAATAAGTTAACATTAACACGAAAATCAAATAAATCTCCAATATGTTATTATAAAACATTGATAGCACCATTTATAAAAAAATCACAAACACAAGACTAGATCTTTACATAATTGTATTTTGATTGTGGGGTATTGCAGTATCTTCTAATCACTTTTTTAAAATGTGTGTCGCATCACTGTGATGTATTATTACATGTACTGTAGGATCACTGTCTCCTTCACGCGTGGCTGACAGAGGACGAGCTGGATCTGGAACCATCTCTACAATCTGTTTTATCTACCACGTTGCAAACGTGCACTCGCGTGGACAAACAAACCCAGTTTGCACTATTCGTCTCAATATATATCCGTGTGCATATTGGCACATAAACAACCGTATGCAGCATTCGAGCTTTGTTCTTCTTATTCCTGATGGCAAACTCGTTTGAAAAGTCCAAACATCCAACGAACCACTCAACGACAGACGATAGAAATTAAATTACAAATATGGAAAACAGACATCGGACACATATTCATCACTTTGGTCAAATGTTTGGACGTTTTTACAGAAGAAAACAAAATCTAATGAGTATTCGCACTGATGTGGATATTTCATGTCGGGAAAGCACATGCACTTCTTTCTTTTTTTCAACCGAAGAAGTAAATGTTTTTTATTATTATTATTAAACTGAGAGAATTGGATTACTGCTGGTGCTTTGAGGCAGCACCTGCACAAGAAGACACACACACGTTCAAATGTAAGTTTAGCATTTAATTCTACTGCTTCAATAACTACTAGAATAATAGTTGAGTTTATTGTTATTTAAAGGGCCTATTGGGGTTTAATATTCACTACAGTTATCTACAGGAATATTTTGAGGAACTATAGAAGTATTATTAATATAATAAGTATAATAATTGGGGCCTCTGCTGTTTTTTTAGCTTGAAAATATTAAATATATAATGTAAAAGTTATATAATTGCCTTTAAAGAAAATAATTACAGATAAGATGACTCAATTTCTAATTTCCGTTTTTTTCATGAAAGTGTCAATATAATACTTATTGACAACTTTTTTAAAGGTATTTTATTGTTATTTTTATGAAATAAATATGGAAAGGAGTTTCATAATATATTGTCTGCCTCGCGACGACCACCAGCCGCAGGCCCTAAAGATAGTGGAGACACCTTTTTGAGAACTTCCTCCTGCATACCTGGATCTCTCCGTACATTTCCTAAAGCCCCGCGGAGAGAGAAGACACCCCCGGCGGGTCAACTGCTCACTTCCTCTCCCTCTTACTCGGAGATTTAGACTAATATTTAGATAGGATGGGCTTTTATAGGTGGCGTGCGCGGCCTCGGTTCCCTCTGCTGCAGTCACGCAACATGAATGTGAAACCTTTTTTTCTTTTAAATGATGGGTGGAATAACCCATGATTTATTATCTGTATAATTATGAGCGTGTAATTAATATTTGTATTTGCCTGATTGTGGTAGAGAGGCTCGTTAAATTGAAGACCGACGAAATATATATATATATATATATATATATATATATATATATATATATATATATATATATATATATATATATATATATATATATATATATATAACACAACACAAGCATAAAAAGATGAAAGGGGATCCGGTGTTTTATTATGAGCTCTGTAGAAATAGAAAGAAGAAAATCAGATATACTGACAACCTATTCAAATTTCTGATAAATAATAACATAAATAGCATTCACGAGCTCTGTGCCATTTAATGAGATGGTGGGAGTTTAATTATTTTTTGTTTTGATTTGGTGATTCGTCATGTTGCTGCAACAGGACCACACAGGCCTGCAGCCTCAGATACAACAACCACCGAAAGAAAATCAACAGTATAAAGGGGGTCTGTCTGCTGTGTGTTGCTAAATGATTGTCAAAATTTGACAATTAATATTTCTAAGAAACAAATGCAGTCACACCTATTTTTTGGGGTTGTATTTATATCAAACAGATGTGTGTATGGGTTTATTAATGTGCGTAAAAGCACGCGGCATCTGGCTGGAGGAGCCAGCATTGCCTCCTCCAGCCAGATCACCTTCTGTCTCCCTCCGCCGTGCGGAGACCAGAGCAGTGGTTCAGGGCTAGAAGGTAATATGACGAAGTGGTGAGGGTGTTAAATTAAATTAAATTAAAAAGTCCATGGTTTCAACTTTTAAACCTGCCTGTCAATGTCATAGTGTGCTTCCAATTTATGTATATGCAAAGGTGGAAAATATGTCTCAGCAAACTCAGAAAGCTGGAGTGGATAGGGGCTTTTAATTCGGGACTCAAGAACAGAACATAAATGTGTCCCGAAACACTAATAAACCAATACATCAAACAAACAAAATGAAGTGCTGCTACAGGAAGAATATAAGCCAGCATATTACTTATGTGAACTATACAATACATTTTAATATGAGTGTTCTTTAGAAATGCATACCTACATGTCGAATATGTCCAGTTGAACAAGACCAACCTGAATAACGTTTCCATCATCACACAATTCAATGTATCCTTCTATGGACCATAGTGAGATATATTAAATATGTGTTACCGTCATTTTGAGTATCTATAATGTAAAGATAAATGTTACAAACACCTAAAACAATAGAGAGAGAGAGAGAGAGAGAGAGAGAGAGAGAGAGAGAGAGAGAGAGAGAGAGAGAGAGAGAGAGAGAGAGAGATGACTGTACAGTTTATTGAAGCTGTTCAGTCTGTTTCCTCTTCAAGCTCCAGTCTGTAGATGTTAATGACATGTCAAACATGTGGTTTAAAAACATGAATAAAACAACTATGGTTTTATGCAACAACGAAAAAAAGGCTTTATAAAGCTAAAGTAAATAAACATTTAATATATGAGGTTGAATTTGCTTGTTGCTAGTTTGGAGTTTTTTTTAACCGTTTAATATCTCAACTCAAAGTTAGTCGGTTATGTTCGTGTTGTGTTGAACGCGAGAAACTTCCAACACCGTTTCTTCCCTCTCTGATCCGCTCCTGTATTTTGTCTGTTATCACCTGAGTATTTACAAAGGAGACTTCCGACTTGGCAATGATGAAGTGAGTTGAGTTGGTATCGATGGCATCATATCTGATTCAAGAGGCTGACACTGGGCGGAGGGTTACACCGACTGAACCATGATTTAGTTTACAGAGTAATTAATGTGCAGAGACCAAAATAGAATGTATCCATCTATCCATCTATCCATCTATCTATCTATCTATGTATATAGGTGTGTGTCTATTTGCTCTAAACAACATATTGCAGTAGTGTATTAATGCGCACTGCCTCCCACATCCAAAACAAATATCAGAGGGGTTAATCGCGTAGCTGATTTATCCCATTAGAAGCATGCCGTCCCGCCAAATGCAATGACTAGTGTCAATTCGACTATCCGGTAGCCGTCACCTCCAACACAACACTTGATTAGTTGCTGCGCATTAAAGCTGAGAGGCAACAACGCGATAGAGGACGTGTGAGGCGGAGAGGTCAAGTCCAGCTCTGGTCGAAGTGCCACGTGTGTGTTCACCGACTAGAGGTGACATCTAGCAATAAGGTATATAAACTATTATCACCTGAATTTCTAGTGAATCATTCATTAAATATATCAATATAATATCGACTCTATAAGTCTCACTTGATTACTTTTATGTTTGTTCTTATTTGCTTTAATACAAATAAGCATATCGTATGTATGCCTTCAGACCCCAAACTCAATGTGAAATGACTTTTATTTCTCTGTTGTTACCAACCGTGTTGGAAGAAAACTACATTTTCAGAGTGAACTCTCACGCTGCTGCTGGGCCCATCGTTCATGGAAGAAGAAGAAGAAGAAAGTAACACACTTAGAAGCCGGACATTGCAATGACGCTGGAGTGGAATTCGAATGACTGACACGAGGTCTTATTGAAATAAAACATCCAGTGCAGAGCGCTGACACTTTTTTCCTCTTCCTCCTGCTGGTGCAGCGGAGGCGTGGATCTTGCTCACGTTTTTGACAGTCTCGCTTCTCCTCAAGGCAGGACTCAGATGACACCACCCCGCCACCAACCGGAGGAGAAAGGAGGGAAGCTCACCTTCTAATCTCTGAGGATGATCTATGTTTTGAGACCGGGACGTGTTTAGTGACTCATCAACTCAATCCGAGCACCGGAGAACTTGTTCTCGTCTTCACAACAGCCGCGTGGGAATACTTTGAATAAGAACAGTCTAGCCCAGACTCTGGCACCCACCGAGCGCTGCTTGGTGGAATGTGAAAACCCCCATTTGGCGCATATTCCTCTCCATTGTGCGCTGCCGTCTGCTGCTTTCTGTGCGCTTGGAACGCGGAGAAGGAGAAGGAAGGAAGACGTTTCGCGACTCGACCGCCCGCCTATGGACGACGGCGGTCCTCTCTCTCCCAAGGCGAACGCATTCAGTATTGCCTCTCTGATTTCGGCTGCAGAGCAAGCAGGAAACGCGGCGTTTGACAAGCAGAGCCCCGGCCTGGACAAGCCAGACCTGCGCCACCACAGTTCATTTGAAATGCACTACAGCACTGTCACCCGCGAAATGGAAGGTAAATCACTTTGTTGATGCCTCTAGAGCCGCAGTAGCATGTAGATTTATAGGTCTCTGACTTAAAAAAAACATTTTACGCACAATGGAGACTAATGCGTAACCCGCATGATAAGGTGGCGTTGTTTTGAATGCATGGATGGAATAAGTGTGAAAAACATTACAATATATATAAGATACACTCTGACACAGTTGTCCCACTATGAAAAAGTATGCAAATTAAATCCTAGTATAATCACCATTAGGGAGACTTCTGCAGGCAAAGTGGGGGAAAAAAAAACTTTCCCATTCCAAAACCTCAAAGCGTTGTGCAAAAAAAAAAAAAAAAACATTATTTCGTGAACAGGGTCACATTTATTAAAAACGAAGCCAAGAGGAGGAGGGTTTACACGTAATGGTAGAAACAGACCATAATAAGAATATCCAGTTCGCGGGGTGTGGGGTGGGGGGGGGCGTATAATCCATTCCATAGATCAATGTGTCCAATAAGGAGGAAGCAACAGTCACCTGCTGCTGTCTATTTGTTTGTTCATGCAAATCGACGTGTGTTTACCTTGTAACCCGTGTCTACTCCGCTCTGCCGGCCAGATCCTCTGTTGTTTGCTAACGGGGTCGATGTGGGCGAGACCCTTATCCAAAAGTTAACTGGGTGCCGGAAAGCGCATTATTAAAAAGGGGCGCACGTCTCCGTCAATCAGTCTCGTCCCACGGCGAGAAGGAAAGCCGCATTACCTGCAGCTACTTATCTAAATAGAAATAAGAACCGGTTTTTATCGCAAAGGGGAGGCCCCCACTGCGTCAGATAAGAGAGCAGACCGGGTTGCAGTGTGGCACACTGCCGCAGCGCACAACAGAGGCCGCGCACAGCGCAAGCGATCCAAACGCAGAGAAACTCATTCACACCCACTCGAAGCTCGTGTGTGTAAGAAGTTCAGCGCGAGCGCCGCGCTCTTTGGACACATTTCGTCCCCGTCCCCCCCACCCTCCTGTTCGGACCTCCGCTGTTTTTGTTTAGATCAGACTCCATGTAGCATGCTGGCAGTGGATCCACCCGCGAGGATTATTGAGCAGCCGAGACGGAACCTTTTTTAACCGAAAGGGGGGCATTTGTGCGTGACCGAGTCTGGAGATCCCCGAGTCCCGCGCCCGTGTTTACCGTCTGTGTTTTAACCGACTTGAAGCGCACGGCATTTGAGTAAATCCACTTTTTTGGGATGATTTCAGCCATATCCAGTCCGTGGCTGACGCAGCTGTCCCATTTTTGCGATGTTGCAGCCTTCACGACGAGCAGCCTGAGCAGCCTCAACACGGCGGGGGGCTACCACCTCTCCCCGTCCCCCGGGGACCCCTACAGCCAACACGAGTCCCACTTCGAGCCTTGCCCGGCGGCGCAGCACAACTACAACTACCCCGGGTCTAACCCGGGCCAGGCCCCGTCGAGCGACGGCGGGACTCCCAACTGCTCCTCGTCGTCCGCCAACTCGACGCCGAACGGCAAAACCATCGTGAAGAAGAACCCCAAAGTGGCCAACATTAATGTGCAGCTGGAGATGAAAGCGTTATGGGATGAGTTTAACCAGCTGGGCACGGAGATGATCGTGACCAAGGCCGGCAGGTGAGCACGTGATGCACGTTTTATATTATTTTGCACCTTCGGGTCGACCGGATACACAAAACACAGCACAGTTTTTTTATGTCAAAAATATATACACATTAAATATAACTCGATATAAACGCTTTTGTATATGAAGTGTAAAGTTGTTTTGATTTGTTTTGCATTCAAGCTGCTGATGGATATCAGACGCAATATTTATTTTGTGTGATTCATTTAAAAATAGATATGACATTGCAAATACACCCCACAATTAGGCTAATGGATTTTTCTTAAAACATATTTATTTAGGACTTTTCTTCTTCTTGTGGAGTTCATTAAGAAATATTTTTTCCTTTATTACTTATTGCTGTTATTTTTTTGTTATTGCTTTTTGTGGTATTGCCGTTGGGCTCCAGACTGGCAACACTGTATTACATTATACCACTTGACATTCATCCTAACCTGGCTCCTTGCACATACAACCATATGAATATTTATACACCAGATGAAATAAATAAATGAACATCGATGTATATTCTTCGGTCAGTTTGGCTTTATTATATTTAATAATAAGCTGCAGGTGAGCAGTGCAGTACTGCTACTGCATGACGAGGTCCAGCATGAGGCGTGTGTGTGTCTGTGTGTGCGTGTGTGTGTGTGTGCGTGCGCGTGCGTGCATGTGTGTGTGTGTCTGTGTGTGCCGTGTTGAGTGTGTTGTCAGCTGTAAACACGCTGCTGCGTGCTGGAGACCCAATAAGAATGACCGTGTCCCTCAGCCGGTTATACGGAACATGGAAGCCTCTTACCTACGCGAGTGTGTGCGCGTGCGAGCGGAGCTCAGCTCCTGTACACCTACACAGTGTTGTTTTTATTGGCCTCCACACGTGTTTACACTTATTTCCACAAGGAGTGTCTGCTCCCCTCCCTATATCCTCTTCGGTCTCACGAAAATCAATTTACAATACACAAATTAAACGAATACCCTCAAATATGTTTGATTGGGTTAATAATGAAAACTATTAAATATGAAAAACAAACGGAACACACATACACTTAAAGACATCCATTCTGGCCTTGTAATTTAATTAACTTACTTTACTTATTTTTGAATACATGATTATGTCGCCTGCAATATTCCTATCTTTGACCTCTGACCCTTGTGGATAACCGGAATGTTACACTATTTAGTAGAATGTCCTGCGCGACCAGTAAACGCGATGGCGTCTCCAAACGTCTCATGCAGGCTTCTTCTGTATTAAAGTAGTACATCGAGGCACGAGGCAATGTATTTAATCGTGAAAGTGAGAGTCCCCCCTCCCCCCCTCGCTCCGCGCTGTCTAACAGGAGAAAGGAGATCCGTAGCAGAGCACTTTAGGAGCTCCTTCAGCCTCACCAGCCACAACACTGACGGTAATTGAGCGTTGGTCTTAAGATCCCTTTCACTGACTTGGCATATCACTCAACTTCCAACCGACGTTCTTGAGGATATCGATCTGGACATTTGGATTGAACTAAATCCAAACGTCTTGGGCTGAAGCAGAGAAGTGATCAATAAGGAATAGACTAAGGTCATTATCTCAACGTGACTACTGTTGTATTTCTGTTCTATCTCTCATACAAATACGACTCAGGATATATATTTTCCTCCCTGATAAAAAAGTAGAAAATGCTAAACTCGACTCCATAGTGCCACACCTCGCCTTCCCAAATAACGCCCATCTGCATGCGCGTGTAAGTATTACCACGACAGGTCGAGGCTCTACGTGTGTGTAGGCCTTCGTGGGTCTAGACGTCGTAAAACACAAGATAAGTTAAGGCTTCTTGAAATAAGTAATGAAAGCGGAGCTATAAGGCTACGGACGCAGCTCCTTCCAGACGAGTAGGGAGGGTTCCACTACGGAACCGGGTCGTGTCCAACTCGGTGCGCGTCTTATAGCCTCGTGCGCGCGACACATGAAGCTTTGTCGGCCTGGAGCAGCTTGTGTCTGTGCACACACGATGACTTTCTTAATAATACTTTGACTAAATCATTTGTTGTATCCTTTAATTACCCCCCCCCCACACACACACACACACACACACACACACAGAGAGAACATGCAAGCAGCGATAGAGCAACCATTAAAAGCCGATAGGTTTAACAGTCGCCTGGTGTTTGTTTGTTTTGTCTTAACCAGGAGAATGTTTCCGACTTTCCAAGTGAAAATATTTGGGATGGACCCCATGTCAGACTACATGCTCCTGATGGACTTCCTGCCCGTAGACGACAAACGTTACAGGTAACTTTTTAATTAATGTTCAGACACATCTGCCGCTATACAGCACCGTGAATAACACATGAGGACACCTTTAAATTCAAAAGAAAAAAAAAACATTCATGCAATAATATACGCCTATAATTCCATGCATGAATTTATGAATGCATCTGTCATATATATATATATATATATATATATATATATATATATATATATATATATATATATATATATATATATGTGTGTATGTATGTATAAGATATGTTGCTGACTATTATGTTGACATTAGACTCTAATGTCAACATAATAATACATGTGAGAGTGAATGAGTCTCTAATGATTAGAGACATATTCTCTGTCACGAGGCCTATTGTAATGTGTGTGTATCTCGTGTCAACACGTGCATGCGTTGTATGCTCGAGTAGGCGACTGTTATTAAAGTAAATACAATCGGAACCTTGAGTCTAATGAACTTGCTTTCCCCTCAGGTATGCCTTCCATAGCTCGTCGTGGCTGGTGGCCGGTAAAGCTGACCCCGCCACGCCAGGCAGGGTGCACTACCACCCGGACTCTCCGGCCAAAGGCGCCCAGTGGATGAAGCAGATCGTCTCCTTCGATAAACTCAAACTCACCAACAACCTGCTGGACGACAACGGCCATGTGAGTACACGCGCCTGGAGTGCATGGACAATAAAAGAAACAGATTATTATAATATAGTTATATACAATGACTAATGATATAATATACAGCGATCTGAGCGATGCAATAATAAGAGCAGCATTGCTTAGCACGGTAGTCAGAGCGCACGCTTGGATACCTTCAGGGGTAAAAACAAAACCCTGTAAAGCGGTGACGTGCATTCCCTTTAAACTCATCATTTAGAGACAATAGGTCCCAACAGAAATATGAATACAGGAGAATCGACAATAGAAGTCGCATTCATTTGACCGATGCAAGTGATTTGACATAAACTTTGATATTTCCAACACTGGTCGGATGTTGCCGATAGCCTTCTTTTCAACCCACAAAAATGGCCCCGCGCATTAGGCTTTACTCCAAGAACAACAGCGAGGAAGTGGAACATTTCACCACTGGAAACATTTTGCAGCCCTTCCCGCTTGATCTTGCCCTCTGTCTGGATGTGTGTGTGTGTCTGTCGCAGGCGATCATTGCATTAGTTGTGAAATGAGAACCAAAACGTGAGATCTTCGAGAGAAAAAAAGTGTGAAGCCGCGTTTCTGTTGGATGAAATCATAATAATCGTGCTGCAAGTGGATTTTTAGATTTTATGATAAATGTCATATTGACATATTTTTATCACATTTCTGCAAAAACATATACAAGCATGTAAGTAATTTACCAAACTGCTTAATTTTATTCACAAATACGTAGATGTTGGAGGTGGTTGACAACATTTTAATATTTTTTTTATTTTTAACATTTTAATATTTAGTAAATAAGACAATGTTCAATTGGTTTAAACTATCGTTTGGAGTTATATTCTAAATTATTATAACGTATCCATGTTTATCACAAGCCATTGATAAAACGCTTGAGTGGAAAATAGTCTAATAAAGCCTTTAGTCCTTCAGTGCATGTCGCATTATATAATTATATTAATGCTGTTGAATCCTCTGGTGTTTACAGATCATTCTGAACTCCATGCACCGCTACCAGCCCCGGTTCCATGTGGTTTATGTGGACCCCCGCAAGGATAGCGAGAAGTATGCAGAGGAGAATTACAAGACCTTTGTTTTTGAGGAAACCCGCTTCACAGCGGTCACAGCATACCAGAACCACCGGGTAAGAAGCCTTCACGTGCATGTGTGCGTGCAAGTGTGTGTGTGTGTGTGTGCGTGTGTGTGCGTGTGTGTGAGTGTGTATGTGTGTGAGTGTGTTTGCGTGTGTGTGTGAAGAAACTAACTGCAGCCATAAGGCATCGATAATGTAACATAAATAAGATGTTTTTTTTCTATAATCTTTATATCTTTATGTGGTACTATAATAAACAAATATTGCCATCATATAATTAATATCGGCCTAAGAAAAATAATTTAAACTTATAAATATTAAATAAATAAATATTATTATTTAAAAAAATAGTCGAATATGTGCTTGCCTCTTTACCTTGTGCGATATATTATTTAACGAATTAATCAAGTTAACATTGCTCGTTGTTATTTGTGCGCGTGTTTTGCCTCTGCTGCGCGCAATGTGCGTCTCCTGCTCCGCTCTCCGGCGCGCACTCGGTTTAAACGGACACGTCGGTTCATTCTGCTGGTATTCAAGACGACTTGGAACGAGTGAATCGTTCCGATACAATTCGGTTAAATTACCGACGAGTCGCTGCGTCGTTTTGATGCAATATTTCCATAGCCGCCCGCACAGTCGTGGGACGTATAAATAAATAAAAATTCTATTTGATGTCAAATCTTACATACATTATTTTAAGATTTTCGTCCCGATGACTACAGTCACAGTGGGTTATTTGTGGCCTTCATCATGTCGCTCAATGGAGATTAAAATGGCATAAATTAGAGCTGAATTTAAATTTGAAATGTTGTAAAATAATGATAATAAATATAGCTTTTAAATTATAAATACTGTGAGCTGCTGTGTCTGTAATTTACAAATTAAACGCTATGCAGCTTTAAATGTTCCATAAGAGTTAAAACATGAAAAGTACACTAAGTGTTGTATTAATTGTTAAATGAATTCAGGTGTTTTTAACATGTCATGATGTCATAATGTCCCACTTAGCAGCGGACGTTAAATAAAATCTGCAGTGTGTTTAAATGTGATTAAAAAGCAATGCCTCGAGGAAATGGAAATGTTATTTGATGATGTGTTCTGGATTTCAGATCACACAGCTGAAGATAGCCAGCAATCCCTTCGCAAAGGGCTTCAGGGACTGTGATCCAGAGGACTGGTGAGCATTTACACTCAAACAGTCGTATTGACATGTTTCCATTTGATGTAAAAATGATCAACACATCCAGAGAGCATTTGCTGGATAGTTTTGCATGTTTGCATTAGCTCAGGTGCCAGATGGGTGGAGATGGCCTCATGGAAAACACAATTAAGTCAAAAGATGACTGATATTGTTTGAACGTCGATTGGCCATGCTTTCCTGTCACTGACAAATTACCAGACACTCGTAATTGTAACAATAGCGTAAACCTCACCCATCTGGTACTCGATGCTCAGGGCAATGACGTATTCCAAATACTGCTCATCCAGCTCTGCAAACAACTGTATTTATTTCTGCAGCGCACTATATAACTGATGCCATTAAACTGAAGTTTATGGGACTTTTTGTAGTAACTCGGCTGCCTGTCAATGTGCAAATGCAAGTGTTAACTCTTATATGCGCATTCATCATTTTAATATACAATACAGAAACTGTGCATTTGAGGTTCATTAAATGAGTGTGTAACTGAATCCATTCTCCCTGCTCCAGGCCCAGGAATCACAGGCCAGGCTCTCTGCCAATAATGAGTGCCTTCGCCAGAACAAGAAACCCAATGTCATCTCCTCCTCAGCACAACGGCACAGAAAAAGGTGCGCAGCATATACTCCGCTTCATTTCTTAACACATAAAACAGTCGCATTAAGTTATTCAGTCTTCAGGGGAAATGTTTGCATGTAAATTGTTGGCACATTTTTCAATTTCTTTTAAATGGATCAAAAGTGGAGCTTTAAGCCAATATTTTTTAATTAAAGATGAAATACCAGCCAGTCAATGTCATCCACTGCTGACTTAATATAGATTGTTATGTTATTACATGACTGACAATAGCTTGATTTTGATGTTTTTATTCATTAGTTATTAATAATCCCTTTGAGTCTCATATTGGCTTTATCTTTTAATTCACCTGAAGGAATTTTATAACTGTTTTGTTGGAAGCTTTTTATTTGCAATGTATTGTGCATCATTTTGAGTGAAAAGCATCATTTTATTGCATCAATATTTTTAACAATAACAGATGTTAATATTTACATTTATCTGGGGTTCACTTCAGACTTTTAGCAGTGATGTAAACTCTGCTTTCTGATTGCAAATAATATGATAAATAATGCTAATTTTGTATGCGTTACAATGGTGACATGATCATTTATAATATATCACTACATATGGTGCACATTGTTACTGGCTAACCCAAACACATGGTATGAGTATGAGTATGAGCAGTCAGTGTGAAGAACAGAAGTGAACACACATGCTGTTTTGGAAAATATACATCACCTCCATATTGTCTCCCCCTAAATGTTCTCATGTCTCTTCCTGCACAGAAGACAGTAGACGGGAATACGAGCGAGACCCCAGCGGCACGCCCATACACGCCGACTCGGCTCACCAACTGATGTCCCGCGTCCTCAGCCCCGCCCTGCCTGTCCCGGGAGGCCTTCACGGCGTCTCACTCACCAGTGGCCGACCCAGTCCTCCCCACGACCTTCGCTCGGACCCCCATGGTTTACCCCCGGACACCCTGCACCACCACCCTTACAAGTACCCCACCACCTACGAACACTACCTGGGAGCCAAGACCAGGCCATCACCCTATCCGTTACCCGGCCTCAGAGGACACACGTACCACCACCACATGAACCCGGCCACCGCCAACATGTACTCAGCCACCAGTGGCCCCTCTAACTATGACTACGGGCCCAGATAATGGCCGCTGTCCACCGGGGCTAACGGCGCTCACTGTTGGAATGGAAACGGGCAGGAAAGGCAACACAGCCCTGTCTGTTGACGGCTTACGCAACCTGCGGGGTGTGTTCACGGGCTGAAACTCAGCTGGATAAACCCTGCCGTATTTATTTAAAGGAAATGCGACTTTGCGTGAAGCAGGGTCACCTGCTCTGAGTCCTTGAAGAGGTCTACTTTGACCTTTGAACCCAAATGGCAATAGTTCCACCCAGGGCACCTCTTACCTGAGCGGTGCAGACATTGAGCCAGCAAACAGAGGAGGCAGGAGGGACGTCTCCTGAACACAGACAATACCTTTGATCACAGACTGGAAATTAATTCTATTTTTTTGTGTTGGATGCACTTTTTTGATTTGCCTTGTTTTTAATTGCTTTAAAAAAAGAAAGAAAGCCATATGTAATATAGTCCATCGACCTTCGAGGTAGATGAGATGTTTGCATGTTGAGCTCATCAGAGGGGGTGTCGAACACACCCAAATGTTTTTGTTTGAGGAAAAAAAGAAAAGAAAACAAGATTTGATTTTTTTGAAGCGTTCTGAACATCTCGAGCCGCTCTGAGAAGCTTGTACCACGGCACTGACTTGCAGCAATTCAAAGTAAATAAATGAAGCAGAATGACTGTACCTGTAAAATAAACATTAAATTCTTGTAATTCATTAAACAAAAAAATTGTCTTTGGGCAGAACTTCCATTCAAAGCTCCGTCTGCTGAAGGGAGGGTTGAAAAAGAAAGCGGATCTCAGTCATATTAGCATATTGTCTGTTTTTTGTGACCGTTGGATTGGGTTGAGGGGTGTGTTGCTGCGGTAGTCGTGGAAGCGGTCTAAACATCAGACTGCACTAGTTCACATGAAGAAATATACACCTGGTGCTATGAAGAAATAATATACACCATGACTTCTCTCCTTGACCATAGTTCCTATTTCTAAACACATTTCCCTCTTAGTGTTGATAAAATCATTCAAAGTATCTGTGGTCACATTACAGAGTGCAACTTCACAACTTCCACGGATTAATTAATTCAAATATTTGGTATAAGAGGTTATTCAAACTGGGGAACTGGAAGACTTAAAACAAATTCCCAGTAAAAAAAAGAAAGAAAAAGGAGTGAGTCATGTAATATATTGCGCAAATAATTTTGTTCAAAAATATTTGTTCTGAAATATTTTTTTTAACAACCAAGATAACAACTTTGTGTCATAAAAACTGAAACAGACAGACACTGAAACAGACAGAATGAAACACATTTCCTCTCCACAAAAGGATATCATTGATCATTTTTATTGAGACAATTGGGTGATATTTTAAGAACGTCACAATCTATGTGCCGCCATTTCCATCTCCTTTTTGAAGTCCTATGAGGAACGCTTTGTTGTCAAGGTTAATCTCATTTTTTTTTTTTGGGGGGGGGGGTCTGCTTTGGGATTTGTGCCTGTCACATACAAAGGGAAACGTACCTAATGATTCATTTCAATAATGTCTTTTTTCTATTTGAACCCAGCTGCCAGAGAGTGGAGAGCAGGGAAAAGGATGCCTGGGGCCGCCTGACCTCTGACTGTTTAATGGCTTGTAAAGGTGTCAAAGGTTAAATAATGTTTCCACTCATTTAAACGCAGACTAATTGGTCGCATTGTTGTTGTTTGTTTGGGCAATGACTAAAGCATTTACTTTACTACGGAATTGTATTATGAAGCTGCAACCACGTCTTAACAAATACTTTTTAGGATAGTCTGAAAGCTATAGCTACT
The DNA here is from genome assembly GCA_036178185.1 of Liparis tanakae. Lineage (NCBI taxonomy): Eukaryota > Metazoa > Chordata > Actinopteri > Perciformes > Liparidae > Liparis > Liparis tanakae. The sequence goes on from CM070094.1 coordinate 18,123,355, forward strand.
TAACTAATGAAACAATATAAATAACGACAGTGTGTCAATTTCACAATTAATTTGCGTCAATTTAAATACAAATTCAGAGGGATTGAAATAGTGAATGTATTTCATTTATGCTAATTATATATGTAGACTATTGGTTTGCTATTATATCTACAACAGGCTATCACACAGTCTTACTCACGTCGCGTCACAATAAAGCCAAATCATGAATCTATAAATATACATGTTTTTTTTAAATCGTCCAAACAAAGTGCCTCCCGTCCACTGCATGCGGTGCTTCCGACCCTTGTTTAGTCTGGCCAGGAAGCCGCCTGCTGGGGACCGACGCCGGCCTGCTGGGGACCGACGCCGGCCTGCAGGTGCGGAGGAGCAGCCCGACGGAAGCCGAGAAGCACCGAGAGACGATCCGGGGTTTATCCCAGCGCCGAAGGGGGCGTGGTTTGGGGAAGGGTCAGAAGGCGATATGCGGACTAATTATAGGTTTCACAGGACAGGAGGAAACATCAGTGAGACTGCTGATGCACGTCGTAGTTTAGTCAAGAACAACAGGGAGAAACTCTGCCATTGATATCGTATTTAGGTCATTTAATTGTGTTTCCTTCTGATCCACACGTTATCATGGACCCCACAATCCCCATACACTTTGGTCAAAAGATATCTCGCTAAAAGGGCAAACACTTTTCAACGTGTTACTCTCTGCAGAAATCAACTTGATGTATCAAAAGTAAGTATTCAGTATGAATAATATGTCAGTGATATTCTATAATATATTCTATAATTATATTATTATCTCGGAGTCCTTGAGTGGCTTTTCAGTCTCAGTTTGTCAAGGACCTAATTTTAATGGCCTATATATCTATGTGTTGAGTAGTTTAATCTAAACAATGCATCACATGTTATAAACTCGTTTTGCAAGTGAAATCTTAACCTATACTGCAGGCTATTAAAAAACTAATTAAATTACAATATTTGCCTGTGAATTGAAGTGTAAAATACTTTACCCGAGTATATTTAAGCATCTCAGATGTGTATGTGCATATGTATAGTGCTTGAGAAAACCTCAACACTGCAATAAAGACACAGCCTTCTCCTTTTCTTTCACCACATGCACTATTTAACAATTGTCCAACTTTGTACCAATCCCTATGCAGCAATGAACATGTTCCTCATACGTTAATAAATGGTCTCCCTGGTGTAGTATGCATCAGTCTGGGGAGACTGACATTGAAGCCTGAGGCCGCTCGCATTTTCTAACCCTGCACTATACAGTTGGAAGGTATAATCTGAAAGTAAGGACACATAAGGAACACAGGGGATTTGTAGTCATGTGCACTGACATTAAGCTACTACTTTTCAAATATGTGGTTTAATAGTCTGAGATAACATTTTATAAATCGGTGCAAACATAAGGAAGTGTTGGGACTTATTTCAAAATGGCAATCAGAGAAACTACACCCGCTGGAGGATGTGCAATGAATTGCACTTCCACATCATCTATTGTCAACATGATATGCCTCTTTAAGCAAATATTTTCCATATTACATTTCTACACGTGCACCTTAATGGGCTCTGGCGTGCTTTCAACAGGCCAAGGCCATTTTCAAGCTAAATATTTCAATGTATCCATCATTTAACGCCGAGGAAAAGCGCAGCCGGCTTAGGCCCGCGACTTACATTCATGTGCCCATATGTCTCGGGCTCCGAGAGAATCGGTGCCAAGGACTTGCCAGTGAAGTATGAGGAGGCAGCGGATAGATGATAATGCGACCCGAGGCATCATTTGACACTTGGCTGCATCTGGAACATCTGCTGCGACAGGCCCACCGTCCGGGGTCTCGCTTGCTTCTCTTCGCCTCCGTGTACGTTTCATGCTTCGGAGCCTCGTCTCTCGGCCTGGTGCCAAATCCGGGGACATTTATTAATAATAAAAAAAGCCAGGTAAAACAATCAAGAGTCCTGCCCTGAAACAACAGCGCACATGTTTCCTATCTGGCCTTCTGCTAAAGGTACTGCAGTTAATGTTGAGCACGAGGACGCCGACGGACATTTTATGCTGAACTTTCAAACACATCGCCGCCACGGAGCCTTGATCCGTTTGTATGAAGACACATTTGAAAAAATAAATAAAACCCACTCGCCCGTGGGGTGGAACATTTATTTTGGCTAATAGAGAATTTTCCTCAGATCATTTTTTAAAAACTATTTATGTTTTCTAAATAATCAAACTCAGTGGTACGAATACACCCAGCTAGACGGGGAGTGACAGCATCAACCACACACACACACACACACACACACACACACACACCAACGCAACCCGAAGGATTATGTCCTATCCCAAAGCAAGGCTGACCTCTGACCTCGGAGGCCAAGGGAGACACACGTTAGGTGATAAGTGAGGCACAGGGCCTATTGTGCAGACGGTCTCCGTGTCCATTTATTGACTTCCTAAATGATCCATTATGAAGTGATTTATGAGGTCCACCACCACCTCGCCAGGCACTTCTAAGGCCTGTGGGTTGCTGCCGGCTCCATTCAGCAGACATCTGCACCAGCATTTGATTTATCAGAGAATGGACGGAAGCTGGCCCACGCCACCTCGAGTGTTTGCTCAAAGCCAACAGGAGAGAGAGGAAGCTGTTATGAATGCAAGATGTCACCCGCGGGGTCACACACAAAAGGTATAGCCGGAGCTCCGCGGGGAACAAGGAAAACGTGCCGTTAAAACCACGTGGAAAAAGAAGAAGAAAAAAAACACAACTCATCCCAGACACAAGTTTGACTACGGGCAAGAAAATCAACCCAAACACTTTATTTTTTCCCCGATGACAGCAACGTCACGACCAGGCAGCTGGTCTAGCAAACGACCTCCTCTTTCCTCTGTTCACTAATGATTTGTGGCCATTATGCTCGTCTGGCTCTTTGATTTGTCAGGCCTTTCCTGTACGGCATGATGAGCTTCCCAACTTGGGCTCATCCCAGGAGACGAAGCCTTCATGAGGCAGAACGTCGGGCGTTTGAAGCCTCGGCCCCTCGGCCCCGTGTTGCTACACACGAGCTCTCACGCTGCTCATCCACTCACACAAGTATTATTAGAGACAGCGGACAACACCAGACTTCTCTTTTTACTCTGGGACTTACACAACAAGACCTGTGGCCTTGTTCAGGACACGTCTGCTTCTTATACATCTAGAGTTGGCATTACATGTAAAGTAAATATAGAAAGTAACACTGGTTTTTAAAATGCTGAGGACCTTGAAACAAGTTTTTTAAAACTACGCTTGACGTTTACATTGATATAGATTTCTTCAGTTCCCGATCGTTCTGATTAACAAAAAGTGAATTGAGCGAATAAAATCAGCTCATGAACAGAATACGCTGATGAAGGCGAGCATCTGCAGATCAGCAGCAGCTCTAAACCAACAGCCCTCTGTTCTTCATGCCCCTGCTGTGATTAACCTTGTTTGACAAACACAGCCCGGGTCAGGCTGGAGGGGCCTGTGTGTTAAGCTAAGACCTGCTAAAATAACAACACGCGATTACATAGCTGCTCAGGTGCGTTGTGTCCCTCAAATTCAGGTCCACTGGAGCAAATCTCCTATCAGAGAAGTCAACACACTCCCAGAGCGGCACGGAGCCACAAAAGGCTTCAGCAAATTAAAAAGGGTCAGAAAATGCCTGTTAAACTATTTAAAATATAGTGGCTAATTCAACTGGACTTACAGTTAAAGGAAACCATGTACAAGAAAACAACCCAACACATTTTGTATTTTGCAGTTTTTATGTTACAAATATTGACCTCAATATTTCTGATGTTAACCGTCCATTAATATAGAAATGGCATTTAGAATTCTTAAGAAAATAATTGTACGATGAGCCTGTAAACATAAGCCACTCCTGAAATGACGAAGGTAATTATAGTGAATATAGGACTAAATAAAATCGGTTACGGTTGATAATTAAAAGGCGTGCTGAAAGGTGCGTCCGCCTCGTTTCTTTTGTCTCGAGTCCTGCAGCAGGATGCAGTGATAACCGTAATACGTCAAATTAGCTAATTAAAAAAAACAGACTGCTCGTTTTGCGAGATGAGCTTCAAATCACACCGATAAGGACACATGTCAGAAACCACCCTCTGGAGTGTTAAAAGAGTTTCTTTTTTTATCACGACTATGTTATTCACCATGAGGCTATAAATAGAATCAACCCTGCAGAAGCAGTGTAGGTGTCACTGCAGAGGTGATAGAGTTCATGTGTAGTTCCCTTGTGATCACGAGGGAGAAGCCAGCCGCATGTTTTCATATGATTGAGGAAAAAACAACAAATTAGCCGCTGTTATTTATGGCCATTGCTTCCACATGCTTGGCAACATCAAGAGGAAAGCAGCGAAATATATTCCATTTGTCCAGTTATCAAACCATTGAACTGGACTGTTACTGGAGTATTAACTGAACGTCCAGGCGTCCTCCCAGAGCTCGTGTGCTCAGCCAGTGACCGCCCCCTCGTTGTATATTGACCACAGGCTGATCCGATGGTCCTTGGATCCAGCGGCCAGCAGTCTTTGGCTGGGGTCCTGGTGGTCAGAGAAGGCCACGCTGAGCACCATGTCCGTGTGGTATTGAAGCACCGCCAGCGGCCGCAGCTTCTTCCACCCGAATATCCGCACCCGATGGTCCCAGCCCGCTGACGACAGAAGTTTACCGTCCCCCCTGATGCACAGCTGGGAAACCCCGGGGTTGACCAGCGGCACGTGGTCCTGGAGCTGCAACACCACAAAGAGCAGAGAGGATCTTAGCAGGTTTCTGCAGGTTGGAGCCATGAACCAAACAACGCGCCGTTACAAACACTCCGTCCCCGCCGAGGAGGCCGAGCGGCAGCTTATTTGTGCTAATTGTCCGTGAAACCTAAAACCAAATGAACATATTGTTCATGCAAATAAGGAGACAAAAATAATAATTAGGTCAGTAAGTCGATTAATCACTGCCGTCTAGGAAACCGAGGCCAACACAAACACCAAGAGGGAGCGACTATCAGCTGATCTGATGACTGAGGTCCGAGTGTTAGGCTGGATGTCTTGTTGAACCTGGCTGGAGACTCCTGGGACTCAATCATCGGCCATAAAACATTACGGCACGAGGGCCGCGAGCAGATCTCTCTGCGTCCCGCTATTTGGTTTAGAGCGAGGGGGGGGGGATTCTGGAAGCGGGGCTTGAGTTACCTTTGTCACAGTTTGCAAGAAAGAGAGAGACCCTCTCGCTGAAATGCTTGTTTGCAGATGCCTTGTTGCTTTAAGCGCCCCTGATGAATCACATTCACACTGAAAGGTCTGGTCAGCGGGAGAAGAGAGCCGATAAATACAGCGTTGTAACGTCTGCCTGCTAAAGATTAGCCACAGCTCCCTCTCCCTGTGATCCGCAGTGTCTTAGGACGGTATCAATCTCTCTAAAGGGGCAACATTCTGACATATTATAATGAATGGCGGCAAAGATCACTATCTAGAGGGCCTGCTGAGGTGGGCATTCCTGGGGAGCGAACGTGCTCTTCCTGCAGACTGGGGATCTCAGCTGGACCCGGAGATGGGACGCAAACATCTGGATATGGGAGCTGGAATCAAACTGGACAGCGTATAATTGACTTCATAAGCTGTGTCTAGGGAGACTAATGGTCCTGGATGGGAGGAGACGGTGGAGAATTTATCGGCATGCTCCTGTTCCGGGCAGGAACCGTCCGCGAGCTGCATGTGGAAGATATAAGCCAGGTACTCGTAGCCCGAGTGGATGAAGTGGAATGCAAGGGAGAGAGAGCGCAGGGAGGAATGTCATTGATCAAAACCCAGAGAGAAAGATCAGTGACGGGATCTTTTGAGGTTTTTTTTGTTTAGCAAACCATCGTCGCTGGTAACACTAGTGTGAACGCGAGTATTTCCTGGTTAGACCAAACAAGCCCGATACACTGATGCAAAGGAAGCCGGAGGGTAAAAGATTGTTTGGCGCTTTGTTATTACCTCAAGAAGTTGGTATGCCCCTACCTCTTTCCATCTGGCTTGCATTAGAGGCCTGATAATGATGGGTTTAAGTGTCTGTTTTTGTTTGTTTTGCTTCCCATAGTTTGTGTCAGGAAAAGGCATTTGTTTCGTTAAAGGGTCAACCGTATGCAGCAACTGGTTCGTGATGAAGTAATGCTCATTCAGCAGGGCTGGCTGGCTAATTGTTTTGACTTTCTACACTCTGAGAAAGTCAAAATGAAAAAAAGGTGAGAAAAGAAGTTGCCCTGAGCTATCATTTAAAATGAATGGCGTCGCTATGTTAGATAGATATATATTGTCATATGCAAATTTAACAGACGGTTTCTCCGTAGAATAAAAAGCTTGTTCCAACATGGTTTTATGTTCCTAAGCTGCAAGTGTACACCGTTTACACAGTTTCAGATGATTCATTATATTACAACAGAAAGGTAATTAATCAGATAAAATATATCATTGTGCTGGTTCTGCTGCTTCATACTGTTTTCAATCGTGCATTGAAAATAAATTGAATTGTTAGTTGGACAAAATACACATTTGAAAAAGAAATATGTAAAAAAAGAAAATTGTAATCTGCATTTTTTTATTTTATTACTATTTCTGACATTTTTGAGCATAACGTATCACTTAATCACAAAAATTATCAAGACATTAATAAATAATTTAAATACATTTTAGTTGCTGCCTGATTGTAATATTAGGTTTGGTCATACACAGCATCTGCCCATATCCTGATACAGATACTTGTTTATTTATAAGTCGAAACAATTAGACAGTCAGTCGATTCAAAGAAAATTATTTTTAAAACCGATTCCGAATTTAAGTTTTGGACAGTTGGGCTAAAAGCTTATTTCCTGTTTTGTACTATAGGTGAAACAAAACAAGCAAACATCACCTTGAGCTTTAGTGAAACGCGATGATTTTACGATTTTAGACCAAAAGAATAATGGATAACAGAAATGACAATTAGTTGCAGATCTTAAATACGTCATATTTCAATGTTTGCAGAACTGTTCTTTGTTCTTGAAAAGGAAGTCCATATTGTGCTGTCATTCCAACTCCACTTCTTCCAGAGGAAGCGGCCCTGTTGTTCTTGCCGTCGGGCCACACCATCGCTGAATGAGCTCCGAGAACCAGCTCCAACTCTGTAATGAAACCCGTGGGCTCTCGCCAGCGGGTCCAGACTTATTTTACTTGACACCCCATTTTTCTTACTTTATCTCATCAAAGACAAAACCATTTCTTTGGACCGCTTCATTTTATTTGAACACTCCTTCCTGGCCTGTGTTGCAGGATGCAAGCAGACGCACACACACACACATACATGCACGCAGAGCTGGCTGTCTTCCCCCGCCGTCAGGGGGCCACCAGCTCTGCTCCGCAGCTGGTCCCACTGCACACTTTGTGGCCTTCGACAGATCCAACACAAACTCTCACTTCGGCATCCTCTCGCGTAGCATCTCACTGACGGAGGAGGCGTTCACAAAGCAGCGTCCGCTTGGCAGATCTCACTCAAGCCGCCCTCCACTTTTCTCCCCGTCTTTCCTCCTCGCTCTTGGCACGGATCTCGCCGCTCACGCTCATCTACTGAAACGTCCCGTCATCGCTCGCTCACTCGAGCCTAGCGGCTGGGAGGCTTTTCCGCAGGTATTTTCTGACACACCCCGTGCCTGAATCACACTCGGCGGCGGGGAGATTACAGCCTTTTGTCACCTTGCCTGTTAGAGCCTGGTGCCGGCTGACAGGAGATGGATGTGTCAAACCGGAGCGGTCCCATTCAGAAAAAAGAGAGAGAAGGGAAGCAGGAGGGGGGGGGGGGGGCTGAAGAGAATTTCCATGGCGGGAGCTCATACATACATCGTTTCAACATCAGACCGGGGCCGGACCTAAAAGTCACGACATACAGTCGGAAAAAAAAGTATTTAGTCAACCACCAATTGTGCAAGTTCTCCCACTTAAAAAGATGAGAGAGGCCTGTAATTTTCATCACAGGTAGACCTCAACTATGACCAAATACTTATTGTACCCAGGAATTTACCAATTAATTCTTTAAAAATCAGACATCTGGATTTTGTTTCCTCATTTTGTCTCTCAAAGTTGAGGTCTACATGTGATGAGAATTACAGGCCTCTCATCTTTTTAAGTGGGAGAACTTGCACAATTGGTGGCTGACTAAATACTTTTTCCCCCACTGTATAGGGATTGGCTGACGGCTGAAAGAATTCACAAAAGACACCATGTCAGTGACTGCTGGGGGGGGGGGGAGACAACTGGAGACAACTGTCATCAGTCGCATAAATAGCTTCCCGTCCCCACGCGTGGTTTGCCCCTCTAATCTCCGTCTCTACCTGCGTTCTCTTCCTCCAGACACCAACATCGGTCTCTTGCGTTGCCCTGAAGAAGCCGCCGCGCCCGTCACTACGGACGAGTGGTCGCCTACATGTGTGTCCATCTGGCTTAACAGCGTGTAAACCAGCACACCCACGCCCTCCTACTCTCACCCTGACACATTCCCAAAAATGTGCGCGAGAAGGAAAGGAGAGAGAAAAGGCCGAAGATGATGCCTTATTACTTTGGAAAGATACAAGGCGAGCCAGGTCAAACAGGAGATAAAGGCCTCTGGGAGCCATGTGTAATACATTAACCTCCATTCCTGAGGCGGTCCGTCTTTATCTGCGCTTGATAAGCTCACTTCACAGCCCCTCAGCGCCACTAAATCATAACGCCACTGTGTTGTGTCACGTTCAGTTTCTCCTCCATTTCACAGAAAGCGTCCCTCTTCCTTTCCAGCCGGTTCCACCATAGTTAACGGTATTGCGGAGGTAATTTGTGGGAAGTGGGATGCTGTGGCACTTATAGCCTCCTCAGCCTTTATTGCAGCCTCCCACTGTGAACTACTGTTCCCTTTACTGCAGATGTGTTTTTTGTTTAGTTAAGGGGCCTCCGAGGTTTTGATATTTTTATTACCTCTCGCGGGTCGTCCGTCAGGATCCAGCGCCCAGGTCCGCCACCCGGCAGGTCCCCCCGCCCCCATACGGCTGCCACACAAAAATACTTTTGTGGGAAGAACTGAGGATAGCTGTCTGGACGTCACACTGAGCTGCACTTCGGGATAATTTAAAAGCCCCTGTTGGATCTTTTCCCTCTCCTTGTGCTTTTTTCCTGTTATCCTCATCCTGGATTACATGCTGAATCAATATTTTGTTGCTTGAGCAAAATAAACCAAATAACTACTCTCCTCCTGTTTTGCTGTATCGAATCAAATCCTTCGGTGGGTTTTTCTAGACGCATATTTACGGTGGAGAAAAAAAAAAGGGCGTTGCAAATATTTCTAATTAAAGCATTCATATGTAAAGAGCATTGGAAAGAATAATACCCCTTCACTGTGCAGTGTATACGTGCCTCGGCTTGGATTCATGGGGATTGGCTACAACATGGGAGTATTCTCTTTTGCTCGTGAAACAAGAGAAGATAGAGCCTCAAATGAGGCGTTTAGGTCTGTGAAGCACCGGCTGTTATGTAACATGAATGATGTCACAAAGGCAGAAGACACCCCGCCATGGGCTCGACTGTACAGGGTCTTCATGTGTGTGCGAAGACGTATTTTGTGATGTGACCTATTTAAATCCCTATGTGTGATATTGTGTCAGTGTGAATGTCTGTGGGTGGTTTGAGTCTGGAGTGACAGCCCCAGCTCGGCCCTTGGCCCCTGGCCCTGCCAACGCTGTGTAACCAGCAGCTGATTTATGGCCCCCGGAGCCCCACTGAGCCTCTTCCTCTTTGGCCCCTGATGTTTTCCAAGAGAGCCTAGAGAAATGCCACTTTCCTCTCCTCCCATCTCCATCATTACCTTCTTATTATATTTCATGGTATTTAGCAGACACTCTTGTGCAACAATTAGTGAGCAGGGAGCAGCTTAGAACCTTAATTAGGGAAACTGAGGAGGTCGAATGAATATTATAATGGTGACTCAACCCGGACACAGTCAAGGAACACTTGAAAATACTTAAATTGTAAAAAAAAAGTTTTTAAAAAGTATTCAAATGGGATTGTATCAACACATTGAGTCAGATGTGAGTCCTGCGTGTTGCGATTGACAGCAACAGAAAAGCAGTTCGCAACACTTATTCTAATGTAATGGATCAGATAAATGTTTGAAATCGAGTAATGGATAAACAGTTAAAAGCATAAGCTTAAAATCCTTAACAGATAGTTAAAATAGTTACCTAACGCAATGGAAAATTGGTTAAAATAGCTACAATGAAGTTTCATTGTTTAAAATAGTTTGCTAAAAGTAACAATTAAAAAGTTTAAATTGTGACCTAAAACTCATTCATAAAATGGTTAAAAAAGTTACCTTAAAGTAATGGCTAAATGGTTAAAATAGTTAGCCAAAAGTAATAGATAAACAGTTAGCTTAGACATGGATAAACAGTTGTAATAGAATAGTAAAGCGTGTCTGGATCTGACCGCTGCATGATGAATGCAAACTTGAATAAGTAGATCTTCTAAACATTGAAAAATAGTCAGAAAATCCACTGGCGACTGGGCTTCCATAGGAACGCTCATCCAACCGTACTGTGTTTTGACAACTGTGATAGTTCATAGTGTTAAAGACCAGATCTACTGATGAGGGGCGGTGTGGATGAAGAGGGGTAGCAGTTGATACGACAGGCCTGTGGGGGAAACAACACGAGACGACACCAGTATTCTCTGAGCCGGTCCTCTGCTGACCTGCAGGTTGTTCTGTCCGTCCAGCTTCCAGGAGGAGAGCTTGTTCTCAGAGGAGCCGGACACGCCCCTCAGACACTGGATGTCAAAGGTCAGGCACATGACGGGCTCGGGGTGGGCTTTGGCCTGGCTCAGCACGGCCCTCTGGGTTACGTCCCACAGCAACAGGGAACCGTCCTCGTATCCAGCCAGCAGGAGTGGTCCGTGACCCGGGTCTGGCTGCAGGAGGGAGGGAGGACGATAAAGAAAGAGGAGGGCCAGTGAGATGGGAAGAGAGTAATGTGATGTACGACGTGAGATGAGAGCTGTGGAGTAAAAAAAAAAGAAAACAACACAGAAACCGCTGCGTGGTGCTGGAAGCTGAGCGGAGCAGAGGTTATCATTTTGGAAGCTCCTGTTGACACTCGGAAAGTCGCTCTGGGCTCCATTCGTCAGGCGGCTGCTCTCTCTTTCCAACACTCCATTACACCACTCCTCACTTTGCTCCTCATCTATATTTCTGAGCCGAAGGTCTCTCTGCCAGTACTGATACATACGGAGTAACAGACTGCAAAGCCTCCAGAAAACTGGACGCATTTCAATCATTTAAAACGTATTAGCCATTGTTTAGTGAGTGGTTTTGATTATTGTTATAAAATCACTTCCTTCAAATATGGCTAATACATTTGTTTATTTTGTGCACACCCACACACACACACACACACACACACACACACCTAATTTCTTCATACAAGTACACTTTATTCATAATGTTAATGATTTAAATATGATTACATTCAAATTTGAACAGAGATCATTTCTTATTGTTTATTTTTGCATACAAAACCTCAATAAATTAAATACTTAATATGTACAGTATTAGAGCTGCAACTAACGATTATCTTTGATATCATAATAATAGTAAGCAGGGCAACATAAAAATATAAATAAAGCATTGCCTTCCAACTAAGCCACAGATTGTAAATCCTGAAGGTTTTTCATGTTTCTTTGCATCGCTGCATTGAAGAAAGGACGGACTGAAGGAGAGAGAAGAGAAAAGAAAAAGTATCCAGAGGGAGGAGCTCAATCCTCTATTCCGTTTTAACAAATTCCCAAAATGATTCTGTGCCCATACAGAATATGGAGACGGTAGTGGAAGCATCCATGTGTGACTTGTTGCATGTGTACAGATTGTAAAGTCCTTTGAGGCTAATTTGCAATTTGTGATATTGGGCTATAAAAAATAAACATTTCCCATGTTAATAAACCTTGGCCTGTGGACCGACGTATGAATGCACAGCTCGGATAGATACTCGGTCCTCACTCGTGCCTTTGTTCAACATGCCATCAGGCCCCAGCAGCAGCACTGGGCCTCGCAGAAGTGAGGAGGGAAAGAAACGTTTTCCATATGTGCGAGGCGGCCATGTCTGCCATTTTTTTCATCCATCTTCAAGTCCTCTTCTCACTTAACGCTTTATATTCCTCGTCATCCAGCTTTAAACAAATTATAGACAGAGTCGTGTATTCCTTCCAAACACATCAGCGCAGGCGAACACGGAGGGATTATGAAAACAAATAAAAACAAGTGAAAATGACTGGCCCCTGCTTGTCGGCAGGGCCCGGGCTAAGCGTTCCAGGCTTGGGGCCCCCGTTTCACTTAAGTGTAGGACCGCCTTGATGGATGATGTCATGGGTCGGAGGTCGGGGAGCCCTGGGTGGACACCTAATTCATTATATCCTCCACAGGCCTTTCTACAAGAGGGCTCTCTGCTGGAGTGGGGCTGGGGCTCCGGGAGGAGATGCATCACCATAGAAGAGCTCCAGAGACGGATGGATTGAAGCCGGTGGAACAGGCAGAAGAGAAATGACCCGGGGTCCTTTCTAGAAAGACAACAAGTTGGGCGCCAACTTGTTGATCGTCATGTGATCCCATGGCATTTTCTGTATTTGTAAAACACATTCAAATGTGATGCATCCGTGTATGCATGTAAAATCGTCTATTTCGATATATGGCAGGTATTTTTTTGAATGCAACTATTTAATTTCCCAGTACGTGTCTTGTCAGACGGTCACTCAAGCAGTTGCTCAGACCCCTGCAGTCCAGTAAGATCATCCACAGGACCCCAGGAAGAGTCAAGATAACAGGGGCTGATGATTACACTTGTGTTCATTTCCTTCCTTCTGTCTTCTCCGACAACAATCTCCTTTTAAAATCCCTGCGCTGATTTTAAACCTCTCCACCGAAGGAGACAGAATTCAACACCATACTCGTGTTTTCTATTAAGGCTGAAACAAAGCAGTATTTTTATTATCGGTTAACCGGTAACAATTACAGATGTGTCTTTTTCTCACATAAAACAAACAAATCCTTACAATTGCAAAGCATTTCTACCCTTATAAAATGATTTAAGGAATAAATGATTATGAAATCAGTTTAAAATGGTCTTTTTTGTCAAAGGGACAAATTATTTGGTTATTTCTTCCTAATTATACAAATTTCAATCCCAATTTCATTAATCAATCGACTCTCAGAATGCCCTTCATGCTTCCACACAAAAAGCAGCTATACATGTGAATGTATTTATTTAATCCTCCCGTCACAAAGGATTCTCAAGCTAAGTCATCAATCTTTAATGTAAGCACTCATATATAACCTGTTATATATTGATTGGCACAAATAATATTAACTGTAAAGGAATCCACAAATACATCTTGGTCAAATCCTTATCTCAAAGATAGCTTTCTAGCAGCCATGTGATGCACTGTGGCATTAGTTATACATGCTTTGTGCTATATTGTGTATAATTATCATATTATATATTATTCAATTTAAAAGTAAGCGTCATTTTATAACATTTTAAGGATGGATGTTTAACATCTGGCCTGGACCAACAGCTGTTTATTAGGAGTTATTGTTGGCCCTTTTTTATTTTTAATTCACAGCAAATCAATGAGCAAAAAAATAAATAAAATAAAATCTAAATGTAATTAGAGAGAAGTAAGTGGTGATATCCTGAATGTATTACATATTGCACAAACCCAGAGAACAGCAGCTTGTTTGCGGATGTGGCCGCCACAGGCCTGAGGCCGGCACTGCTTCAGCATGAGGAACCAATCGGTTCCTCTGGTTTTAGACCCGGTCCACCATGATGTCATAGCCACGAGGCAGCAAGGTGATGAGCTGAGAGTGATGGATATCTGTATAGGAACATTTCCTTTCCCCCGCCAGCCTCTGTTCACATTAAAAGTCTTGCACATCATACATCATACTGTCCCCCTGGCCAGAGCCCCGCACACGGCAGACACACATGTGGAGGTACTTTCTCCCTCCACGTCAGCGCTTTACGGCCAATCAGAGTCATCAGATGCTCAGCTCTGTCACCTTTTAGACGAAGACAAGCACATAAACTAAGGGCTGGGTGGGTTTTGCAAGAGGGAAGCTGATCTGAGAAGAGAACGCAGTTTAACACTGCATTTAATCTATTTCCATAAACTCCAGCAGAGAGGGCTTAGAGGCAGTCAATAAATCTGTTGGTGAGTCTGTCTTGGAAATAATGGGAGGATAATCACTTCTCAACGGTGGGAAGAAAAGAGGGAGGGAAGACAGGGAGGAGATAATTGCCAGTGGCTTCATCCTGGTGTGTGTGTGATGGAGAGAAACGGGGTGGAGAGAGAAGGTGACGGTTTCATCTGTTGCCTCCTGCTGTGTGAGGTTCAGGAAACAGTGGGGAGCATATGACCATTTGATGGGAAAGGCAAGCGAGCAATTTTCTTATGAATGGCAGACAAAATGTGTGGGTTCCCAGACTCAGACTGTGTGTGTGTGCCTGAACAAGTGTGTGTGTGTGTGTGTGTTTACGTCACTTCCCACTGTTTGGGCCTCTTGAGTCGCTCAGTCATTTTAACTGATGAACTTGCCTTACCTTTAAAAAGGAATCAGACTGAGATGATTTAGAATCACCTGGGCCCTTTGGCTTTACCTTAGACAGCTTCCTGTGCTGTATTACAATGATATTATATAATATATAATTTATAATGATATAATTGATCATTATGTTTCCTGGCACTCAACGCATTGGTCCATAAATCAGATGATGAAAGGTGGGTGAGAGGTGGGCGTAACGATGAAATCAAAGGAGGGAAAAAACACACAAATGTCAGCATGCATTATGAGACTCTAAGTTGTCTACTTGTCTCCAGAATAATTACACAAACACAATTTCAGCTTTATGTCGTTGGTATTACAGGAATACTGAATGTGCACGGGCCAGATACTCGCCTCACTCTGGTATTAAAATGCTAAGCTGTGTTTCTGTTGCCTGTGAACTGAACAGCCCACATGTACTCAAAACATCTTGCATAAGTCTAAAACCTCACTCTGTCCCCCAAAGCTCAAAATCCAAAGGCTTCATAATGAACCATGAAAATAATTACAGGGTCTCCTTAATGGCTGGAAAATAAAAGCTTTTTCGACAGCATTTCCAAAACAAAAAGCAACCTTTTTGCCCGGATCAGATTGGATGTGCCGCTGCAGGCTGATATATGGCTGTGAACCCACGGCCCTTCCAAACGCTCTAATTACAGTGTTGGGACCCAGTGCCAGCTGAGAAGAAACGCTTGGGAGAAATGGCCCGGGACAAGTTGTTGGGCTGTAAATCACGGGCCACGTCTCTCGTTATGGGCTGATCGCCAATCAGAATAAAGCAGGTATTTATGGAATAAGTACCTTTACTTTCCTCTGTGTTTTAAATGTTAGAGAATGTACTGGTTTTGATAATGGCTACCAAGCTGAACTTGAAATGTGGTCATAGAGGGACACTTATGCCATTAAGGCACATTTACACATAGCCACGTATTTACAGAAACAAATATTTCTGCCCCTCCGTTTTCAAAAATAACGTTGTACACACAAGGTTGCTTTCAAAAAAGTTTCTGTTTATATGAACCCGCGTAAATACGCCATCCGCATACGTCCGAAAAGGACGCTCGCATGACGTGAAGCATTTTTAGTTACATACTGTGACGTTTGACAACCTAAAACTCTGTTTGACCTCGTTCACACGCAGACACAAAAACTGAGTTTTCAGAAATCTCCACTTTGGCCGGAGTTTTTAGAAAAGATTGTTTTCCGTGATAAAACCTCAATTTTTGTGTAAATGAAAGGCCAAAACGCATGAAAATGTGCGTTTTCCCATCGTGTAAACGGAGTCCAAGTTAAAAACACTGCAAGAACTTCGATTTAAATTATATTAGACTGCCTCGTGCTTACCTGCCACAATTTGATACACATGACCATCCCCAGCTTAGCGTCTGGTAGCATCAGGGTGCAGACGGGGGTCTTGCTGGGTAGCTCAATAATCTTGATCTGAAGGGAACACAAGATGATTGCAACTTAAAATGCATTAAAGACCGCTGACCTGTTCAAATCCACAATCTGCATGCATGCTTCTCTGTGAGGTTCTAAAGTACACGCACAGAGGAGTGCGTAGAGCTAAAGGTGTGTGGACATGCTCACAATGACAATGCTAACATGCTAATGATTAGCAGGTATAATGTTTACCATGTTTGTTATCTTAGTTTAGCATGCCAATTTTACAGAATAACTCCAATGTTATACATATATATTGTGAAGCATTACTGCATTATGTAACAACAATTTAAAAACATATTTATTGCCTCCATACATTTTAACAGCTCAGCCAGTGGCTCGCAACTAACAGTGCTAATATAGCCAACAGTGCTAATATAGCCAACAGTGCTAATATAGCTAACGGTGTTAACTGGAGGGGAAGTGGTGACATCACTGTTCTGGGTTTTGTATAAAGAACCTTTATAGCTTTGTGTGACTCCAGAGGGAGCTGTGGGAAGTCTGAAAAACAGTTTTATATGACGTCACTTAAAGCAACACTCGAGGTTAGAGCAGAAGTGTAGAAGTTTGAAAATGTAAAATTTTCATTTTTAGGCTAAAGTGAACTGTGATTAGTAATTGAAGTTCATCTAATATCTAATTAGGTAATATATGTGTTTTTGTTTGAATTTATTAATTTGAATTATTTCCGTTCTAATGATTTCATTATTGAGATGCTGTTACAGATACACAAAGAAATTGCTGTTGTATGTGTGTATAGCAGCAAACTGCATCTTTCATTGTGCTTCAGGACCTCCAGCAGAGCAGAGCGCCTCCAACCAGCAGTACAGTAACATCCATCAGAACAGGGCAGCCGCCCCACTGTCTATAATAAATCCTGCTAAAGCCTGACTCTGTGACATGAATGGTGTTTTCCTGCACACATTGGCACTGATTCTGATAAAATACACAGCCTAATGAAGCCAATGACAAAGTGTGTACCCACATCACTACCAAAACTCCTTCCTTCGACTTCCTCTGCACTGATGATCCGCATATTCATCCTCATTAGGCCTCAGATTAAACAGCCCTTTAAGGGAGACATCCGTATTTTAGCGCTAGGCCACATCTGTCCTGTGTGTTTACCTTTGTGGGCCTGACAGAGAGGGCCTTCTCTGTGCCTCAGGTGTTCACTGTTCTTGTGTGGCATCCTACTGCCCATAAATAAAACACCAACACCAACACCACTAATTAAGGTTTCTCCCACGGCAGCAATGTGTAGGCAGGAATCTTGCTGTGAGCAGTGAACAGTAAAACCTCCTGAAATAGGAAATTATATTCTGTTTTTTTATTAATTAGAAACCTAAATATTGACCTACCTGCATTTTTGCACATGGCAAGTACACACGTATTGCTTCTGGAGGGAATTCATTAATGTGGGTGTTGTTTCATTTTTTTGGAGCTACATGATAAGCATCTGTCGTGGTCAGTTATGTCTGTGGAATGGGGAGACTAAGAAACACTTTTCTTTTTTGTGTCTAACTATGTGTGTCTGTGTGTGTGTGTGTGTGTGTGTGTGTGTGTTTCTGTCTGTCTGTTGGGACAATAGCATTATTGAGGTGCTGGCAGTCACAGGCGCCCTGATGCCTGGCCTGCTGGACTGGGGTTAGCAGAGGCTGGTTTGGCTGGATCAGGTGACTGCCCTGTCCCTTTCAAGTGTGGCTCCTCCACAGCAGAGCAAGTAACATGAATCTAGACAATAAAAGATGGCTGAATCGCTGGCTGACCTCTCCTCATCAAGCCTCAATCCACACAAACCCCTCCAGGCTTGTGGGTGTTGAGCATTAAATATGTGACATACCACTGAGATTTAATTCCAGAGAACTATTTTTTCAGTTTGGGGAATTGTCTTTTTGAATCCACCAGTCAAAGATTATAAACAGCCACTTTGACTATTTCATCATCCACAGGAACGGTTACCTCCTAAAGAGAAACATGTATTTGTTTTCTTCGGCCCTCTAAGAGCGATTAGGTGTTTAAGACAAACAGATTCACAGAATGACATGTTACTAGCCACGGCCAACATGATCCCACATTTAGCTGGTGGCTGGTACTAGCAGGGTTCTTACACATTTTGACCAATGGATTTCCATAACTTTTCCATGACTTTTCCATGACTTTAAACCAATTTCCATGACCAAATTTAAATCTCGCTATAAACATGACATTTTTTGAAAATTGTGCGTATTGAGAGCGTACGCCAGCTAATATTTTGAGCGTCTTTCTTTAAAAAACGTATTAATTATTTCAAACTCGGCGTAAATGAACAAGTGATTATAACACATTTCCATGACTTTTCCCAAACTTTTATGACTTAAGTTTTCTCCAGGAATTTTCCAGGCCTGGAAATAACCATTTTAAAAATCCCATGATGTTTCCAGGTCTTCCATGACCGTACAAACCCTGCATTAGGTTCCTATTCCTGCAATGTGAATGCAGACTCGCGACATGAATGCTGGTTTGTTAATAATGCCGTTTAGATTGCTGTCTGCAAACCGCACGCTCAAAATATTCATTGACGATCGACTAAAAGCATCACGTTGGACACCAGATTGAATAAAAGACATTTCTGGATGAGAACACTTGGAAACGATCACCATGTGATAACAGGACACGATGACAGGGTTTGATGTGAGAGAACAACTATTGCTTTGGAACTTCCATTTTTCTACAAAACTACAAAACAAATATGTGTGAACAATTAAAAGTCAACCCAGCAAACGGGCAAGAGCAAGTCTGTTCAGGTTCACACAGGTTGGCATTTTTTATTCTCATCAGACATTAACCAATTAACCTCCCACCTCCCACCTGCTGCCAATAAATGCAAGGATGTTGACAACATGTGCCATTGGAAACTTTAAACTGGAGGCTCTCTGGTTATTTTTCCCAAACTAACTTGTAAATCCCTCCTTAAATATTTAGAGATAAACTAACTTTAAAAGCATTAAAGTAATTTATACATATTTTTACATCGAATGTATCCATTTCATGCCGTCTGTCCTTAACCTCAATCAGAAACTGCAACATTTAGACAGAAGTACACATGATACACATTTTACAAATAAGCATGAATATATATTGTCATTGTATTATTTAGAATCACACGCCATTACTCAAAACATTGCAGATTAAAATTTCACAGGAAATACTAATATCCTGTATCATTGTCGAACTCTTGAAAAGTGACATTCACTGCATGGATTGTTTTTAAAGTTATCCTTTTCAAGGTTAACGGGGACTAGAGCACATCCCAGCATGCACTGGGTGACAAGGAGTGTACACAATGGACTTGTAATTTTTAATTTGTAAATGTGATAACACACAGACACATTCACACTTGCATCCAAACCTAAAGACAATTTTGAGTTTCTATTCCTAATGACTGACCTCTTCTGTCTGTTGTCCAGCGAAGGCCAGCAGGTGCGTCCCAGGGCTCGTCTCCAGCATGGAGCACTGACAGAATCCAACACTGCCGGTCCACACCGAGTCCATCACCTCACTACGACCTTCGCTCAGATCCCACAGACAGACCTGCATGTCCCGTCCCTGACTGCTCCACCAATGGAGGGAACAGAAACAGACAAAAGCTGCAGTTCTTCGCAGATTTCAAAATCCTGTTTCATCTCAACAATATGTCTGACACTGAATTCTTCTGCTGACATTTTTCGCGTGAGAAGATCCCATGAAAAGTCAATGCACAGACGCGATTGGATGCAAATGACGCACATTTTCACCACGCGGCGCGAATAGAGAGAAGCACAGAAAGAATTGCTGAATCTTTTTGGGGATTGATTATCATTGTCTATGTCAAGAGGTCACGTGATAAGTTACACCAACAAAAAAAATGAGTGACTGACGGTGGCCTTAAAAGTACGTTTCAGAAAATAACACGCCGGTGTTCAGGATAGAAATCAAGGCAGAATATCCTCAAAAGCACTGAAGACCCCGTTTCTATTTCCATGTTGCTATGCCCGTCGTATCATTATATCACGTACTAAGAGAAGGATAAGTAAGACATATTATTAGAGCGTTAAGATAGCTGTCCTCACCTGATGAGGGTATCCGTCCCCTGCAGTGTGCTGACCCAGATGACCGAGCTACCAGAATGACCTTGTACGACCTGCTCAGCTCTCCTGGTTTTCAGGTTCCACATATGGACGGCACCCTTTCCTGACCTGGAAAACCAAACACAATGTTGTGTAGTAGGTTGCACGCACACAAGTGTTGCTCTCGTTCAAAGCAACGCATATCAAAAGCACATTGAACCTTTCGGTGCGTGCTGCTCTAAAACATCTAAACTCTGTGCCTGTTTAAAAGTGAAATGTGATTAGCTGGCTTGGTATCTACTTATATTCTCCAGATGAACAATCTTCACTGTTTGAAGAGGGCGAAGAGCCAGAATATGAACGTTAAGATACATGACTCACCCAGAAAACAGGATGGGAGTGTCCCCTCTATTGCAGCTAAAATGGAGGGTGTTGAGGGGCCCGCCAGCTCCCCTCAGGGTGTAGATGGGGGACGGAGCAGGACGAGACATCCCGGGTCACGCGATCAACGTGTGGCTGCAAGGAGGCCGCAAACCTGTGTCACGATACCCGCCGGAAAGGACAACAAGAACATTGAGAGGAGAGATGAGCTGCGGACTTAAAAGACAACATTCAACAGTACTGTCCCATTAACATCCGCTTGACTTGACTTTCAGGAAGATTCAGCACCATCAAAGTTGAAAGGAGACCTAAAATCTACAATTATCAGAAAGCTTTTGGTTTTTGCAGATTTGTTATTTGCACAATTACCGAACACGGATCGTCAGAAAGGAGCTCTTTGCCTTGAAGCCGTTCTCTCGCACCGCGCAGACGGTTGTTTAATGCGCCGTCTGTATCTTCTCTATTGTCAGTCCCCACAAACCCTGTGGCCCTCTGTCTTCCTCCTTCTCGTCTACCCGATAACACCTCTCTTACTCAATACGTCATAAATCACAACCCCTTGACAGCTTAATTACAGCAAACAGACGGAGATTGAGGCTTCTCACTCCTCTCGAGATCAACAGCCGTTGTCCCAGAGGCAGAAGTAACAGCGCAGGCTTTTATGCCGTTTGTAGGCTTGGCTTCCGAGGAAACCCAACCGACCGCAGGTATGCTGCTAGGAAATGATGCGTCGACATTAAATTGCAGTACGATCACACGTGAGTGACTCTTAGTCATTGGCTTTAGATAGCCAACATCCATCTCTCCATCAAAATCCTGCTCATCGTGTTGAGAATGACAGGTGTCTTAAACCGGTTAATGCCAGGCAGCTTAGTCATTATGTAAACAAGACAACGCATATATGAAGATGACATTAAGGTTAACACTTCCTCAGTGTTATGCGAAACAAAGGATAGACAATGACTTATAACAACCACACACTGAAATACAAATGAACAATTAGCCTATGGATTCCTCCCTGGCCACAACTAAATAATGTATCCACCTGGTGACCTTCACATTGAAAATGCGGAAGGTAATGTTTTGATCTCCGTGTATTTATTTATTTGTATGCGTGTTACTCGCATTACTCAAAAAGTGTTAAACCGAATCGCATGCAATTTGGTGAGATGATTGGTTATTATCCTGGGACCATTTGCTTAGATTTTGGGATTGATCGGGTCAAAGGTCAAGGTCATGAAAAGGTCAACATCTTTTTTTTTTTACCACAGCGCGGTCAATTTCTATCCAATTGGCATGTCATGCCAACATGTTCATAACTCAATGCCCAATCTTGTGATTTGTGAAGGTACCGAGTGCCCGTTCTAGTTACCTGCTGCAACGATATGTTTGCCAAGAGATTACATCCTGAATAACTTAAAGAAAAAGAAAAACAGCCTCAACACACTGCTCAAAGTTACAGAGGTAAAGTAGTGCACACTGATACACTGAAGCTTAATGTTTTAGTACTTCTGAGTTAATGAGCACGGACACACAAACACACACACACACACACACACAGTCAGTCAGTCACACCAACACAGTCACAGTCACTCACTCCTCCACTTTTACTTATCATAAATTTTCCCTGCAATCAGTGGACGCTGAAACTGGAGCCTGAGGCATTCAGGAGCAACTCATCTCAGGAGGTTAGTGGTTAAATTGTCCATGAGAATCTGTGAAGCGGAGAGACGGAGACTCCTGACCAGCCCGCCTAATTAAGGACGTAACGCTGCAGTCTGATGGACTCACAAGGACACAGTCATCCCGTCAGCTTTTATAGCGGTTTACTTGCCATGTTAACCTGCCATGTCTGTTACGTCCATTTAGTGAATATTCGGGGTGTTTGACCATATTGACCATTATATATCACTCATATTTCTGAACTAAACCAGCAGGAAACCCTTCAGCCCACAACTGGTCAAACTTGTTATTGCAGTATGAATAAAATGCCAACAGTGTTTTTGTGAGGGTCTCTCAGTTAAGCGGCACATAGATGGGTAAGACGACATTCCTGAGCCAGAGTCCTGTGACCGTGAGAGTGACAAGGTGAGGCTCACTCTGATAACAGGTGGATTAAGCGTCCCTTGTCCTTTTGCAGCGGGCCTGCATGAAGCTGTGAGTCACGGAGCCAGGCGCCTGAAACTGTTTGGTTTCATTGTCCCAAGACCGGTGGCTGGGAGACTTTCAAATGGCAATCAAAGATCACTGTCAATCAAAGACAACAGTTGGGGGGGGAGGGGGCTATGTCACTTGGGGAATATTTGACCAAACTTCCAAAAGGGGAGTAAAACGTCCACTTTCCCATGCCAGCGCTTCCTCGGTGCACTGCTCCTTTTGTTTTCCAGGCGTCAGCATTTCTAGTGAATCCGAGTTGGCCACAACAATGGCTCTGTTGTGATGGCTGCGAGAGTCACCCACCAACCCAAATACAAACACGCTCAGGAAGGGGGAGACAGATACTGTAAACAAACAAGAAGGTGGCAGGATGTCACTCTAATTTATTTGCAAGGACCCTTAAATCGTTCGAGCAAACAATCAAGCCGCTCACTTGCCGAGCTTAAACGACGTCTCCAGTGAGCGTGAGGACACTTGCTGGAGCAGCGGCAGTAAGTAGCTGTGATCCTCTGGTCAGAGATCCTCAAGGACAAGTAACTTCTTCTATTTAGGTCTCCAAAAGGCTCTGCACCCAGTTTTAATGAACCTAAGAAGCTTTCATAACGTGATTGAGTAATAGATAACAAATACCCCAGGTCAGTGACCTGTCATGTCCACTGGGAAAATCGCAGTAACTAGCGAGGACTAATTAAACTTGTGAGTCTTGGACGGGGCATAATAAATCAGACTGACTGATTAATATACCCGAGCTGGATATGGGAGTCAGTGGGAAGAGGCAGGAGATGAGGATTGAGGCTCCTGCTGGCCGTGTAACAGATAAGACAGCTCTGGAGTAATCTGACTCTAAGTCCGTGGATAAAGGCAGTTTGTCTCTTCTTGGGCCGTCTGTCCACACCTCCTGGGTAATTAGGCCTAATTATGAGAGAAAGGTCCGCTTCCCCTTCATGTTATTAAATAAGAGCCAGCTTCGTATGCCAAGGATCTCTCAACACCAGCAAGGGGCTGGCGACCTTCAGATCAAACGCAGCCACTATCTATGCCCCCCCGCCCCAACGGCAGCACCCATTCCCCTCCTCGACATTGCTGGACATATGAGGCTTTGGGGAGGGGAGGGATGGAGGGTATTCGTTATGATATGGGGCATCAAAGTTTTTTTTAGTTTTTTTTTTTACTAGAGGTGAGGGGGGAGTCCTGTCTACATTCCTCGCTTGGCTCTTTAGAGCTGGTATCATGTGATCGGCAGCTACCCACCTAAGCTGCCTCCTTGTCAAATTCTGCCATTCATAAATAAGAGCAGGGAGGGAGGGATACACTGATCACAGGGGTTTATTAGAGGAGCTTTATAATGCCCCTGCTTCACAGGGGCCATTATGGAGGCATGGGATCCCGAGATCCCCTGCTGATATCAGCCTCATCAAATATGAGATCTGAGCTGGATGATGAAAACTGAAGTAGATTACACATAACTCAAAAGCTACATTCTAGATAGACCTTCCGACAAAGAGACAACTTTAGAACCTGTCACACCAATAGTATTTATTTTCTGTAAAATCTTTGCCAACAGGCTTCTTTTTTTAAAGCCCTCACACGTCTATTGCAACTACATCATCTCAGCTATTAGTCATTCTCAATCACAGGCGATGGTCTTATCTATGGTTTTCCTGCTTTTAACCTTCTTGCCGAGGGGCCACTTCCACCTCGCAGGCTGGTAGTGGGTGGTGAGCTGGCTCGATGATCATCAGTCAGCCCTTCTGCTCAAACCCTCCCCCAACTAATACAGATCCTTCGGAGGAGGAAACCAACACGCCAAATAAAGAGTGGGGTCCATTATAAAAGTCCAGTTAGACAAACAACATGGGAAGTGGCCAGGAAGACACACGCCCTTTATTGTGTCTTGGTGGGGTTATCTGGCCTGGATAAACAGCCCGGCCTCACATTGAGGTTGAAGTCAGACACAAGTGCACCAACACCCACTGTCAGTCACAGATGCACTGAGTGGGAAGAGGTGGCATTGTTCGCGTGAATGGCGTGAATGCTAAGCAGGGGCCACTGCAGATAAGAGCTCAATGCCTTGTGGTTGTCATTGAGGCAGGCACTGATAAAGCACCGTGTCAGAGGGTCCAGTTTTAGGAGGTGGTCAACAGGTACCAGGAGCCTTATCTGTTTGCATTATCACCCATTTCCTCCATGAGGTCATTCACCTGGACACTAGAGGATAAAGAGACACAAGAGAGTTGACAGCTCAAGTGTCATCATCATCATCATACGTCTCCAAACGTTAGAGAGAGGTGTGATAGGCTTTGGATCTATGGGGATTTTGTTGTTTATACAGTTAAAATATGAACACCAACAAATGCTTATTGTGCCATAATCTCCATTACACGTTCAGGCAACAGGGAACAAAGTAACTCAGAAAACAACTAGATGTTACACTTTGTTAAGCAGCACATCCCTGTGTTACAACGTTTAGTCATCTTCAGGGACGTGATGAGTGACTGCATCAAGACGAAGTAATGGATGGTGACGTGTTTGGCTGAGTGCCAACCATTTGTACATAGTAAACAGTCTGCGTTTAGTTTTCTTACTTCAGACAGATTTCTCCTACCAAATTTTAAAAGCTCCTTTAACTTAACGCTGTACATACAAGAGCAGTCATATAAGTCTAAGTTGGCATTTGTACTATGGGAGATAATGGATATAGGAGCTTCATAATTCATTTTCCAACCA
Organism: Liparis tanakae; assembly: GCA_036178185.1. NCBI lineage: Eukaryota > Metazoa > Chordata > Actinopteri > Perciformes > Liparidae > Liparis > Liparis tanakae. Next base: position 18,148,799 of record CM070094.1, read on the forward strand.
AAGGCACTCAGAGCGGATATCTCCACGATCCTTTTGAATATGATAATTATATAAATTAATATAGATAATAATAGAAAATATTTAAAACTAAATACACTTGACAGAGAATCATAGGATTAGTTGTGTCAGCCTTCATCACTAACAGTGAGAGGAAGTTCAAAATATATTTTTTTTAATAAGCAGAATTAAAAAAAAAGTTTTGTATCTACTCACTTCCTTACAAATGTTAAAGCTAGTTATTTCATGAGCTTTTGCATGAAGTCATGCTAAAATTAAACTAAGTTTATGTTTCTTTAGTAGTTGGCACATAATGGTGAGCGATTAGATCTCCTCAGATCCACACGTTAACTTGTAGCTAAACGTGTCTGATAAACACTGAAGTGTAGCCCTGTTTATTCTGCTGGAGGACGCTTACAACTTTAACATACCAGTGAATTACACACGTTTTAACTCAAGCATTTTACACTTTAAAAGTGGTATTGCATTGGACTAGTTTGATAGCTCTGGTTTCCTTTGTTTACTGACAACAGTAGCCATTAGTTAAGGTTACTATTCTGAAGCTAGAGCAGAACCAGAGGGCGGGAGGCAGAAACCCGGCACGTCCCTGTGCGCTTCACGTTAGCTTCAATGTGTCAACACGGTTAGCAACAAGCTAGCAGCGACCACTAACAACGCCGACAAACAACACGTAGACCTTGTTTTCACTTGAGAGGAGCCATCGCTGGCAACACAGTCAACAACACAGTCAACAAGAGCTTTTACAAAACTTCACATAATACCATGTCAGTGACACGCCGGTGTTTGGGGCAGTTGTCAGAAGCTTTGAGAGGAAAGGATACAAAACATGCGCCGGACTTGAAAGACCTCTATTGAGAAGAGATGAGCTGCCCGAGAACGTGCCTGTATAGAAAGAGCACTAGTCTCTCTCTCTCTCTCTCTCTCTCTCTCTCTCTCTCTCTCTCTCTCTCTCTCTCTCTCTCTCTCTCTCTCTCTCTCTCTCTCTCTCTCTCTCTCTCTCTCTCTCTCTCTCTCTCTCTCTCTCTCTCTCTCTCTCTCTCTCTCTCTCTCTCTCTCTCTCTCTCTCTCTCTCTCTCTCTCTCTCTCTCTCTCTCTCTCTCTCTCTCTCTCTCTCTCTCTCTCTCTCTCTCTCTCTCTCTCTCTCTCTCTCTCTCTCTCTCTCTCTCTCTCTCTCTCTCTCTCTCTCGCTCTCTCTCTCTCTCTCTCGTTGTTTACACATTATGGTGACTGTTAGATTGTCATTTACCATGTCTGTTTTCTATTGACTACAAAAACCTCAGATTTGCTCTTAGATGTTCCTGCTGCTTCTATAATGGAATTCTAAACACTCTGACTCCCTAAAAAAACATCATAACGGAGTGATAACTCTCGAAGCCTTTCAAAACTGCAAGAACAGGAGAGTCTTTATTTTGCCATCCTTTTCAGTCTAATGGAGAAAGAGAAACAGAGAAAACACAGAGCCCTAATCCACAGAGCACACAGACCCCTTTCATGGGAGTGCTGGGAGAGACTTTTATTTGTCCATTCCTATCATGGAGAAAGCGGGTTTCAAGCTCGGCTAGGTCTGAGCTGGAAGATTAGATGAAACCAGAGTGTTTTAAACCTCTTCCGTGGCCATGGATTAGAGTCTGCCAGTCCCTCTGCACTCTGAAATGAAACAATAAGGACTACAGGTCGCTCAGTGGGAGAAGGTGAACAACATTTTGAGTTAGAAACCCTAAATAATTTATCAGCAAAAAACATACATGTACATGCATATAAATGTATGTATGCATGTATGAATATAAATATTCATAATTATATACATATATATATACACATATATATATATATGTATTCATATACACATATAAATACCCATATACCCATATATGTATACATTCATTCATCTATATAAATATTTATATACATATTTTCATATATATATACTCATATAAAAACATATACAAATATGTATACATATTATATATATATATATATATATATATATACATGCATACACACATCATACATACACACACACATATATATATGTGTGTATAAACGTGTATTTATTTATATATATACACACGATATGGATAGCACTTATTTAACTTTAGAATATAGGGAGGGAAAATGAAGACTAAAATATCACACATAAACCTTGATTTATTTGGTCAAGTAAATGTTAACATTTTCTTCTATCAGACTTCATCCGGGACATATTCAAGTCATAATATTTAATACGGTGCAATACATCCATTGAACTGTATCGTGAACCCACTTAAATTACATTCTCACCTCCCGGACATATTCAAATTATACTAAATGACACATACAATGTTTTGGATTAAGAGTGGAGGATGATCAGCAGTGTATCTAATTAACTAATGAGCTTAATGAAACACATAAGCACATAATGACATACATGAAAAGGGTGAGTCTCAGTTGGAAAGTAGCCGTGAGTTTAAACCAATTAGTGCAAATGGAGATGGCAGGACAGTAACCTCTCAGCAGGAGGTGGGAGAAAGTGTCTGCTGCTCTGCCTGGACAGATACCATGGCCGACATCATCATTAATTATTCCTGGCATCTCAACTTACCCAGGGGCAGAGAGGGTTATGGGACAATGCTGGGGTGCACTTGAGAGCTGGAGCCTTGGTCTCGCTATGGGTCCGAGGAGGATGAGGAGGAGGAAGAGGAGGAGAGAGTGAGGTGATAGGGTTGGGGTGTGTATACAGTATCATCCATCCAACCCAAGGGACTGCGTGGTAAGGAAATCCCTGGATTCCCACTCGGCCATGGGGGGCAAGAAGGTCACTTTACAGCTCATCACCAAATTAGAAAGACTGTGGGTCAGCCGGAGCAGCAGCCAGACCACAGAGAGGTAGAAATAGATGGGAGTGCTGCGACGACGCCTGCTTGTACTCATTCACCAGGCTCCTCTCTCATCATGGAGCGGTAGAGGAGTGCACTGTATGCCGTGGAGGGCAAAAGTCCAGGGAGGAACACTAGACAGTGCTTTTACATAAGTCCTGCGAGGTGGACCATAAAGTAATGAATGCATAGTGCGGAAACGGAGCGCTACTGGACCAAGTGACGAGCATGTGGAATGTTCTTTACTGACATACAAGGCATCAAAGCAACATAAGATACACAACAAGATACAGTCGTACAAATACACAGTGTATTTGTGGAGGCTTTTTCAGTTAACCAGATTTATATATTCAATATAATATTTTGTTTTATAGGACCTTTATTAAAGCAAACCTTCCCAAAAAATCACAATTATCTTTCCAACATTTGTACCATGTTAACATATTTTAATAGACATGTTATTAAGAAAAAACAGCAACTTTCAAGTTCCCTTAAGTTTGGCACTAAAGTTGGACTACAAAATGAATGTGTACATGCAACTCTATGTCTCTGTGAACTGTCTATGCGCCAGGAGGAGTATGCATTAAGTTATCAGAACAGACGGAGCAGATACTGGTACAGGTATCATAACACGGCGAGGCCTCCCCGGCTCATGTTTTCCTTGGGCATCTTTGCAGGTGTGAATGGAGAGATCTCAGGGAGGGCGAGGAGTGACTGGCCTGTCACTTTGAGGCTTAGACCAAACACAACTTAAATGAATCAGTGTGTAGCGGGAAGGACACACAGGCACTATCAGCACCACTAAACCATACTCCCTTGGAACAGTGAAGAAGGGGAGGCACCCAGGGTCTAAAGTTAATATTCTTATCAGTTCTTTTTGAAACTCCTCTTTAATTATGAAGCTGTTTCTCATGGTCATGTCCACTGGGAGTAGCAGGCGAGGATAAATTAGTATCTCCAAACCCAAGAGTAAGCGTTTTTAAAAGTGAATCTTAGTCACAAATTACTCTCCATCGTATATAATAATGCACATACATGTGATGAAACAACTTAATCTCAATGTCACATGCAAGTAATTATATTTGATTCCAATAGCTTGTCCAATTATACTTTAAAATACTGTAGCTCAATGGACTGATCTTTGGTAAATAGCATTAGGTCTAGGCTTTTTATAAACAGTTGCTGTCATATATACGCATCTATTTGAATTCATATCTTTAAAAATACTAGACTAGTGATCATTTTTCACTGTGTTTAATACAACAAATCATCCGTCTTCTTCTTGCAGGAAAGGTTGTTTAACTTTTTGAGAAACACCGTTTTCCCAACAAGAACACCTTCATACCACTCAAGGATAACAGATGTTAGAGTTTTGCCTTTAGGGTACATCTTTCTACCATTGCACAGAAAAAGAGTCAAGTTTAAGACGGTCTAAAAATGCCATTGGGTGGACAAACCCAGATCAGTGTCTCCTCTTGCAGACATACAGTAATGACCACTCTTCACGTTGCTGCTGCTTCATTTATCATACGGGATGACATAAAGGCCAAAGGTTACTTTGTGAAGGCTAATTACTGAGCAGGTTATATATACACTGGTGTGTGTGTGTACCATAGTTTGGCTGTGACACTCCTGTTACTCAACCATCTGAATATTTGTTTTGGAAAGACAGAGCAGACGTTATTTTAAGGGAATGTTCATGTGTCCTGAACGCAGGACACGCAGGATGTGTGGACATCCAAATACAGGCCGTACGCGAGAGCGCTCACGTTGCAGACACACCCACGCATCCACATTCCCATCACCACACACACACATACACACACACAACATACCACGCAAGCCATCGCTCATCGGATCTGTGACCAACAAATAAACACAGGCCGGCATAACTGTGCGCGCCAGAAGCAAAGCGAGCAGATGCACCGTGCGTGCAGAATGTGCGTGCGTGTGCGTTTGTGATTCATTCACAAGTCGTTTTTAAATGCGAAACAGGAAAGACGGAATCAATCAGAGAGGCATCGACAGCAGCCGGAGGGCGAGGGCTGCATGCAGTCCGTCTGCAGCGCTTAACAAGATGGTCTGTGCAGCCCAGCCGGTGTGTGTGTATTCTTACTATATGCAGGTTTATGGACGAGGGCATAGGCAGGAATTGCAATCCGTGCCAGCTTTATACTCCATTCAGGCAGTTCCTCACGCCAGATGTGTCGGCTGCAGAGTAGGAAGCCATCCTGACACTGGAAGGTACTTTGATTTATGTGATGTGACTCAGACTGATAACACCAGAGGCCCAGAGCAGACACAGTCACAAGGAAACTGTCAAGTTAGAGACACTGATGTTCTCTGCTCGGCGAGTGTTTGGCAGAACCTTTCGGGAATGTTATTTTCGGTGCAGAGCCTTGTTAGGCTCATCATCTCCATCAATACGCAGGTTTGATTAATGTGAGGTTTTTATTGTTAAAACTATCAATCATAAAATGGAGTAATCAAATTGTTTTGTTTCATAAAGGAAGATTACCAAAAAAGCCAGGCCTAATTATTTTTAAATAACGCTTAGCTAATGGAAACTTATCCCTCCAGTGGTTGCTATAACATCGTATTACTCATCTGAGAAACAAGTTAGTTCTTAATTAAACCTGGTTTTCATCTGGTCACAGTAGCTTTAGGTTGGCTTTATCAAACAGCTTTCCCACTCTGAATATTATTATTTTTTAAGCGTAGCTGATCAAACAGGATTAAGAGGTTGTTAGACGTGCAACAACATAATTATAATGCATGCAAGTCCACATGACGTGCCAGACAAGTCCTTTTGAAATTCAAACATCAGGGTACGTTTGCTTTGCTTGTGAATGCAGACTGCTAGTGTAACCACCTACATGGCTTGGCATGCACATGCACACAAACACTGTTCCTTTGTTGTATTCCATCATCAAACATCAGCTCAATAAATGTCTGTGTTGCCTCCAGAGGTGATAAAACTTCCTGTGTAGCAAGAGACCAGACTAAATGATTTAGGAGTTGAGGTTGCTGATCGTAATTGCTCCCTTCGTGATATCTCGGGATCAGAACCGCAAACTATGACCCTAGCGCATCTTTCTTTCTGCGTTCGGTCGGCCGGACCGGTCGCGACAGGCCAAACCTAACCGCAGCGCTACATCTAGCTGTTTTTAAAACACCCACTTCTCCTCAGATAAAAGCGGCCGTAGCAGCCATGTGTATTGAATCTAGACCTATCCTGAGGGTATCCTGTTCTTATCAGGGGTCAGATAAGCTCATTTCACAGGCCCTCGCCTCGCCTGGGCTACCAACAGGACCCCACTCTGACCTCATCTACCTTTTCCTTAATGCTTGTGGTTGAATGAATGCTCAAAAAGGGAGAACACGCCATGACTGACTCTTTGTAGTAGATACAGTACAAAGAAATCTAATATCTTGTCGTTGAAACAAACGAGAAAACCTTGAAATTCCTGGTGGGGAGTATTGAGACGCTGGACCGGTCGCAATCCAGCGTCAAGATTAAAATGTGTATTTGGACCGTGGTGTCTGTTAACTGGGTAAATATGTACGGCAACGGAGAGGAAAAGCACCGTATCTCATCTCAACACCCTCGTTCCCTCGGCTGTTTTTCGTGAGCTTATACCATTAGGCTCAGCGGGTTCTTTGAGCTAATTGTCTTGAACTTGGGAGGCCAGATGAGGGGGGGGGAACACACACACACACACACACACATCTAGTTGGGAGACTCACCTTGGCTTACCAGTCTGAGGGCTCCTTTTCTGCGTCGATCTTCCTAAGCAGCCTCCCCAGCCACCGCACCCATCCCGGCCCTCCAGGCATCTCAGGCTGACAGCTCTTCAGCCAGGTACGGCCGGTACAACAGCGCAGTCATAATTGGCCCCTATTCCTTTCTCAGGGATAATCCTTGCCATGGTTGAGCCTTTTTTTGTTCCTCGCGTCATTTTTTCGCAAATGTTTACACAAGTTATGTATCGGTTTCTCTTCCTCCTGAGGCTTTCGCTCCGGCTGCGGCTCTGTATACCCGGCATGTGTGTTTTACCGTGCGTCTGAAGGCTGTGCTCCTCCAGCGTGGCTGCTAGGGCTCAAGACCTGAAGTGACAAAAGCCTCGTGAATGTCTGACTCACAGACAACTGTCAGCGTTCAATGGGCTGGATTAAGACCGAGCATAGAACCGAGCGCACCCTGACATGTTGACATGTTCTACTAAGTGCATTTCAAGGCGGATTTAGCCTGTTTGCTCCATTGTGGTGGGACAGAAGAGACACAATTGCTTAATGGGACTGGCTATTCTTGAGATGAACTTTACTCCCGCCGTCTGAGTTGGGACTGACACCAGCTTCGTTCTCAGGGCGAGTGAGGCTGCTGTGGATCCTGAGGAGGTTCAGGGGTTTCAGAGAGCTCTGTCCTTAACCAAACAAACACACTGGAATTTCTGCCATTGTTGGTGCAGAGGGTTGAGTGACAGGGCTGCATAGCAGAGCTGCCTGTCAGTAGAGACGACTCCGGGTCAACGTGTGACCCCCCCTGTGACACTGCTTTATATAAGACTGGGCCGTGTAGTATATTGTAAGATAAACCTGTACAGATGCATGTTTACATTGCAGTGGTATTGTGGATTATTGTTGTATGCCCTTATAATGCTAAGAAGGAATCCCCGCAACAATTTTAACAGATTCTCTTTAACAAAGGAATAGATCAATACTTTGCGAAATACATATTTGCTTTCTTGCTGACAGTTAGAAGAAAAGCTTGAGTCTGCATGGTGAACATCAGCTCAACAGCAGAAGTCCCCGTTAGTCTTCATGCCAAGCTTAGTCAACCTGCCTCTGGCTGTAGTTTAATATCAAATTGTATGGATGCGAAAGTAGTAATTTTGCATCTAATTCAAGACATGAAAAGAAGATTACAATATTTACTAAAATGCTGAATATGTACAAGTTCTCACACATGGATACACATTACAGATGCAATCCACCATAAACACACATGAGACTCAATCAGTGGGCATCGTTACTTTAATAGTGTCACTGGTCATTCCACAGTGGTAATACTTTACATATACATTATGGATAACAAAGCTTTCAAGGAAAATTACACTTCTCTATTTACAACTGCTTAAGTTGGCGGCCAGGGGACATCAGGCCCACACTCCCCAGCTTTGGGTTTTAGTGCAGGCCATCATTATCTGGCCGACCTGAAAGTTGAACCCTGACCCCCCCATGGGGCACTGCGGAGCCTAACTGGTCAAAGCGTGGGCCTGGAGTGACTGCTCAACAACAACAGCTATTCAAATAAGACCGATATGTCATTAAAAAGTTACAAGATATCGAGCAGATGAGAAAACGCAGAAGGGAAGTGGAGGGTAAAAAGCAAACAGACATCACAGTTACGCCGACGGCCTCAATAACTTCCCCGTGTTGCCGTGGGCCACCTGAGGTCTCTGAAGTGGCTCGTTAAGCACAGGAACACAGACTCAATTACCCTGGGCAAACACGGCGCTGCCGCTCAGTGTCGTGTTGGCTGGCTGGCTGGCTGGGTCCGTCCGTCTCCTTGCCATCCTACCCCCCCCCCCCCCCCCCCCCCAGGCCCCCAGGCCCCTGCCTTGCAGCACATGAGCCCTCTGTGCTCCGAGTGATAGAGTCAAGCTGTTCCTGCTGAGCGGAGGTCAGGGTCCTTCAGTCAGCACCTCAGCCTGAACAGAGCACACAGGAATCCCCCTTCCCTCCCCAACCACGGCTGAAACTCAGCCCTCTCTCCTCTGGCCCAGGGCCAAATAAACCTGGTACCTCTCTCTCTCTCTCTCTCTCTTTCTTTTTCGTCTCTCCATCTCCTGGCACATTGTCACTCCCCTCATCGAATTCATTAATCAGAGTGGGCAGATTAGACTTCAAATAAAAATAAACTACGCCCAGCAGCCTCCTCCTAGGTCCCCTGATTTTTGGAGCAACTCCTCCTCCTCCTCCTCCTCCTCCTCCTCCTCCTCCTCCTCCTCCTCCTCCTCCTCCTCCTCCCAAGATGTCCGTGTAGCCAGCAGGTTGAACACTTGAGCACTTTGGCAAACTGTGGGGGGCTATTACTGCTTTATTGGTATAAACAACTTGCCTTATCTTGAAGTGTGAAGGCTCTTTAGGTCTAACCTGCCATCCATGTAAATACACAACAGATAACCCGTATCAGTTTGGCACCAATGAAGCCAGTCTGCTTTAAAACGTCATCCAAGAGCACGGATCTTTTATAGGGATTAAAAGGGATTAAAAGTACAACCTGAATGTATTCAGGCTTCTTTTTTACGCGATGAGTACTTTATCCTGTCTTCCATTCTTGGCCCAGAATAAAACGGGTAAATTGGTGGGCAATAGTGCCACCTTTGGGTGATGTTGAGTAGTACAGTTATAGTAGAGCTCTCGAAGCACTGCTATCAACAGGTAGAGCCGCCCTGTGGTATCCACACCGCTTGTGACAGCAAATATTTGTAGTGGCTTTCTGTGCGTTCATTGAGTTGGAGAAGGGCATGGAGGAAACGGAAGGGGGCTGGAGTCGGCTGGAGTCGGCTGGGGCCTAAACAAGCCGGGCTCCCTGGCCAGGTCTGAGCTGCCTGACTGACAAGCGGCCCACCAACTGTTTGTGTGTGTCCATGGGAAATGGGGCGGTGTTGCGGCGACGGCCCTGGGGCCATCCATCAGTGTCATGGGGAGGGATGGAGGGGTTGTGGGGGTGTATGGTATGTGTCACCTCCAAGACTAATGGACAGGAAGTACAGCCAGAGAAACAACAATATTTGCAGAATATATATATATATATATATATATATATATATATATATATATATATATATACATACATACCGAGAAACGTAAGGGTTCAGTTCACGTTTTTTGTTTGATTTCAACTGAACCCTGAGCTGAGCGCAGGCTTTCATTCTGATTGATGATCCTGTTCATTTAAAAGACGCTTGCCACTACTCTCACTGACCTGATCCGTAACCGGAGGATACACTCACAATGTGCACATACACGGTACACTAACCTGTGCAACCAGTGATGATCTTCATGACCAATGGCCAATGAAGAGACCATGTTCCCAGAGAGAGCAGTGTGAAACTGAGCCGTAGAAAAGGAGGGGCACGAGGAGCGAGAGAGCGAGAGAGAGAGAGAGAGAGAGAGAGAGAGAGAGAGAGGGCAGGAGAAACCCTGGCTAACTTCTTTCTACTGCTACAGACGGACCCTGTGTGCTCACTCGTGTTCAGAGGCTGAGGCGCTTAACCTCAGCAGCCGGTTACCGTGGCATCCAAGCCGGACCGCTTTGTGATGCTGACCTTGGTCAGGTCCTCAGCGCAGGTTGGGTGGATGCCCACGGTCTGCAACAGGTGAGAATATGTTGCTCCACACCTGAGACACAGAATCAGAGGGAGGTCATTCACACTGGTTTAACTTGCCTTCTCTCATGACTGACATGTGTACATTAACCTTTATCGACTAATGAGTCCAGTATTCTTTTCTAATTGTTCACTACACGAGCGTGAGCCGGCTGAGGACATGAGAAAGGACCCGACTTAAAATTTGACCTGTGGTGTGTTGAATAGTTTCATTTATATGATATTCAGAACAATAATATAGAGGCAAACTACGATTTGCTATAAAAAGACAAATCAATTAATATGCTCGGAAAGTTGTATTCAGCACTTTAAAACCACTCAACACCATCATTGATTGGATGGTTATTGCATGGGGCACAAATGCAGTCAAACAATTATCTTAAATAAAATCCGGGATGTATTAAACTTACTGGATGGCCAGAGCAAAGCCCTGGGTGACTTCTCCTGCATTCGGCCCGGTAAAGTGCAAACCCAGGATCTTCTGCTCTCCATCCCGCTCACATACCACCTGAGGAGGAAGAACACTGCATTTAAGATGACTTTCTAGGCAACAGATAGACACATCAACAAGCTGGCAGGATATTGGTTGAACCCATCAATGTAGCGCGTCTCCAAAAGTCCTTCAGGCAGCAGTCTGAACCCCACTAACCTGTCCATAAACCATATTTATTGCCTGAGCTAGCGTGCATGCACATCGTCTCATTTTAAAATATTACTTCCGTTTAGAGAGGAAGTCTCTTTGTGATTACTTTGTGGAGCATCACCAGCTGTATCACCCTTTAATTGGCATACACTATTAGCTTGTAAGTTGTTGTTTTTAAAAGCACTATTTTTAAGCTTTAATAGTTTTTCAAGGCAAAAAAGTAACCATTCAGATTCCAAATAAATGATCAGTTTACCCCAAAAACATCCGAGAGGGACTTTTTGGAGCTGCTGGCTGTGTTTTACTGCCAGAATGCACCAGGCGTTTAACCATGGGGTATTCCAAAACAATAATAATAATAATAATAATAATAATAATGATAGCAAACAAAACCAAGAACCACAAATTTGGTAATCAGCTCGGTAATTGCTAGATGGAGCCAAATTGGAAGAGCTAATACAGCTAGTGAGCTAGTGAATAAATAGGCGTGGCAGCATGAGATGAATCAGCATGCACAAACAGTGCATCTCACACACGTATACATGTTGCACAATTAAGTAAATGATATGGTGCGTACAATGCCAATAAAATCTGCTCAAAAACACCTCATAAAAAGTCCCTTCTCGGTTTGAACCCACCTTTACGTAGCACTGGCTGGCATCGCGCTCGGCAACAGTGAATTCCAGCGGCTTGTAGAACGCATGGTAGACCTACAGACACAACACATACATCTCTTTCACCGGGGAAATTATATAGAACGTATAATTGTAGTGCTCAAGTCCTGGCAGTATTATTTTCTATTCTGCATACAGACAATCAGTTCTTCACAGTGATGATAAAACAGCCCGTTGTGGACCTTTCTTTAAACGGAGACGTCCCGGGTGAAAATGGTAAACGTGTTTAACTCATGGAGATCCCTATGAAACCTCCCCAGCTGAGGATTTACAATAAGACTATCGTTTGTTTTCCATTGCAAGTTTTAAATATGTAAATGAGGCCTTATCTAATGAACATTTTTGGGGAATTTAAGAGAAATACACAAATGCAAATTGACAAAGTGGAATAACATAAACACCTTAATGTGTATCGTGGATGTTTTATTCCCGCTAGTCTAAAAGAAGACAGTAAATAAGCCAAAATCTCAAAATTGACCAGTGCATGATAAATTATGGTTTTGCCTAAAGCTGGTTAAGAGGAGACATGTGCAAAAAACAACAACAACACATCGATACCTGCTCACGATTCCCAACTCCTCACTGAAAGTGCGTCTATTGTGTTTTATTCTACGGGCCGACGTGCCGACACAAGTTGTGAGGGCCACGCAGCTGTCGGGGGCTGTAGCTACAGCTCCTCCTCTGATGTAGGCGCGCCTGTCATCGCCTCACACACACCTCAATCAGACCTCCTGCTCGCCTGTCAGTCACGGCGAGGTGCCCCACCTCGCCGCCGAAACCGTTTATCGATGGCTTGGTGCAGGTGTTGGCTAGCATCTGGCGCAGCGCTCACGTACGCCAGCATGTCCCAATAGAGAGCTGCTTGTTGTTGGCATCGTCTGTACATGTCAATGTGTGCTCAGCGGTTATGGGACATTATATTTTTCATGCCGTTTGACGGCAGTAACAAGCCACTAACACGGCCTTTGTAACCGTCTTTGTGCGTATGTCACTTCTGGGTAAATAAACTAAACACATAATACAAGAAAGTTACATTCACCACTGGGGATCAACGCTCACCAGTTCTCTACGGTTATATCTTCAAGATATTAGTTCTGATAATATACATAATTCCCTGTATATACATAGCGATAAATTATTTAATTAAACTCACAGTGAGTTCAGGACTTTTACAGACCTCCTACAAAGTACCTTTGTACGCAACAAATACCCCCAAACACTGTTTACTTTATCTTATTGCCTGGAACATATCTCGTTGAATCATCTGCCAAAATATTACGTTTTATGTTACAAGGCATCCTCCTATTTGATGTGGGCTCTCCTGCTGTGTAATTAATACATTATGAATATATTTCTTTCCACACTATTTCCTATATACTGTAGTGGTAAATTGAAATAAAGTTATATTAAGACATCACCTTTTTATTTATTGCATTTTAACTTGAAGTAAAAGGACATAATTTGGAAAGCTTTGAAAATACTACATATCTATTCCATGCTTACATCTGTACTACAGTGACACGTCCACCTTACCTCTATGCCGTCTTTCCCGAGCCTCTTGTCAGCCTCCTCCTCAGACAGACCCACGCAGCCATACTCAAGGGGGGTGAACACAGTGGTGGCCACCTGACACACACACACACACACACTGGCTAAGAATGCATCATAGAAATACATATTTTAGTAAATACATATTTAGTACTGTGTATCATACTTATTCCCCCCCCCTCATCCCCAATGCCATATATGAATATAAAGATACTCTATAATAACAAGACAATAAAAACAAACTACATTAAAACTTGCAGAAGAGGAAAATATAAGTAAACATAGCATAATGAAGAATGATATTTTGGGGGAAATTCTGGTATGTCTTTTTTCTGACACATTCAGGTGTGTGTGTGTGTGTGTGTGTGTTGTTTCTTACGTTGTCGTAGTTCATGAGTTCAGTGCTGTGTCCGGCCAATCTACGGGCGAGAAGCTTTCCCGCTTTAATGGCCGTCGGGGTCAATTCAGGACGACCCTAAAAGAAGACACCGTTTTATTCACTTCTATATTTGCTCAACTCAAAGACATACGCTCTCGGCCTGCTTCTTAAAAATGTCTTTGCTATAAAGTAACAGAAGTCTGAAGTTTAAACCATGTGGTCATCCGTTTTTATGTCAAACCTACACAGATGAATATTCAGAAATATTGTAAAGATGATGGACATAAGTGGAAAGTGCTAAACATTTAAAACAGTCCAGCACACTTACAAAATCTCTACATCAGTGTTTTGCCTTTATTGTTCTGGATGTCTGCCAAAATAGACAAACACATAGCCTTGGACACACACACACACACACACACACACACACACACACACACACACACACACACACACACACACACACACACACACACACACACACACACACACACACACACACACACACACACACACACACACACACACACACACACACACACACACACACAGGAAACCATAGGGCTGCAGGGCAATTCTAAAGGTATGACTTGAACCTGTTAAATTACCACTGCACACATCCTGTTGTCCAAAACATCTCCTGCACCTCCTCTGCATGTATGTGATGTGCGCTCTGGTATTCGAGTAACTGTCATGCGTCATAAATGAGGAAAAAACTAATACAACAAAGCACTGGACAAATTGAGATATCAATCATCCTGCTTTAAAAAAAAGAAGAGAATAAAAAAAAAAGCCTCCATGTTGCTGTGAAAAGTTGACAGACACATGACGGGGTGAAGCACAACTCATCAAAGCAAACTGTCAATCACAGAGAGTAAGTGTGGGTGTCATGAGGCCTGGGAGGCAGGAAGGAAGCACACAGCTGGCCGTGGTGAACAAACACTGACGGAACATGCAGCAGGTATAACTAGTATTAACACGGCCGGCTCGGCCTGGAACACACAGCGGCAGGGCCAGTGATCACATGGAGGCTCCACTTGCTGCTGGGTAATACGTCTTGTATGTGCGCACACAGAAATGTCCAGGCTTGAAGATAACGGTTCATTTTTGGTGGGATAACTTGGCTAGTTTCTATATTTTGTGACCGTCATCAAACGTGCACAGCTCAGTTCTAGATACTTTTCTACATATTGAATACGGTCAGAGGGGAAGAAAATACATTATTTTACAAATAGTCTTAGCAGCAGGGTGTGTGGGACGAACAAAAGCCAATGTCAACCAAACACAAGGTCCACGAGATCCAATGTATCTTTTACACACAACTACACATCTTTATGGCCTTAACTAATGCTAAGGAACACTGTATGTCTTGGGGATAGCAAACAGATGTACGGGAAATGTGGAAAAGAAAGTGCTCGTATTGCTGGTTATTTACCTTGCGTTGCTTATAAGCTGGAGGATGTTTGTTTACCTCCCATTGTATCACACCTCAAGTGTCAACAAGATCTAGCGACAACAGTTGAATTCACAGTCATTTACTTTGCAGTCCAAACTAATAATAACTCGTTCTGAGGGTTATGGTCTGTTTCTGCCGTCAGTGTGGCGTCACCGTCGACCACGCCTACCTCGCCGATGTCACCGAAAGCATAGATGTTTGGCACCGAGGTGGATTCGTCAGCGCCCAGAATTATTTTCCCCGTCTCCTTTTTGAGTTCCACGCCAAGCTTGTCCAGGCCCAGGGCTTTGGTTTCAGGGGCTCTGCCTGAGGTCGGTGGAGGGAAACAACAACGGGAAAACATTGAGTCACAACTCAGGAGAGAGAGAGAGAGAGACAGACAGAGACAGACAGAGAGAGACAGAGAGAGACAGAGGGACAGACAGAGAGAGACAGACACAGCGAGAGAGAGAGAGAGAGAGAGACAGACAGAGAGAGACAGAGACAGAGAGAGAGAGAGACAGACACAGCGAGAGAGAGAGAGAGAGACAGAGACAGAGACAGACGGAGAGAGACAGAGAGACGGACAGACAGACAGAGACAGACAGAGAGAGAGAGAGAGAGAGATTATTCTGTTTGAGTGTTTTCACTTTGCGATAGGTATTGCCATACATGAAATAATTTGGTTGTGATAATCGTTACACCTTGAAGAACAGTCAGTGAGTGTCATGAGTGTCGGATCCTCTGGGGACCATGACAGTCCGCAGATTGTAGAACATACAACCAATGTCCAAATGAAGGTTAAACCATAATTTTGAATTATTAAATTATAAAAACAACAGCAACATCTGGCCAGCTGAGAGAGAGAGAGAGAGAGAGAGAGAGAGAGAGAGAGAGAGAGAGAGAGAGAGAGAGAGAGAGAGAGAGAGCAGAAACTGATGAGCAGCTGGGAGTTGAGATCCCATGGACCCCCATGGACACCCAAAGGTGTGATTTCTGACACTTCCTGAGGGACGGATGACTAATGCTGTCGACACAGAGTCTCTATGGTGATGGGGCATGGACCACTCTCTCCCCCTCCTCTCTAGAGCTCCACACAACCTGCCTGGGTAGCATAATAAACACCCGGCCCTGAGCTACCCATGTAGATACTATCGGACAGCAAAAATAACAAACCCCTGAGACCCTTTTTCCTGGCTGGAGCCAAAGAACAACGTCCCCCCCCCTCCTCACAGACCAGGGGGGCTACAGGGACCCGTCTAGGGCTCCACAGCCTGGGTGGTTAAAGGTGATGGAGAGCACAGAGGAGGAGAGAGAGGGGAAGTTAGTCATGACCAATTCCCAAAAGCAAGACCTCAATCTCACATTGGCCTAACGTCGAGTGAATCATGGCGCATTTAGATATTTACATTTTGAAATTGAATTCTCTTATCTGTACTTCTGTTTTCTCGTCTTTAATTCTGCATGAAAAAAAAAGACAAATGTATGAATATATCTATTATATATATATTTTTCACTTTAAATATTTTGGGTCAAACCAGTAAGGATGAAAACATTGTTTTACGTTATAAACCAGTCCGTGAAGGACTTGATCTTTCTGATACGCTGAGATATTAAATAAATGTCCTGCTTAGTAAATAGGAATTAAAATTGCCAAAACATTAATATTGAAAAAAACAAAAAAAAACATCATTACAAGCCGACTTTACAAACTTTCTCTGGCCTTCCTGTCTGTAGCTCCAGTCACTGCTGTACTAGAGCAATGACCACAGCTCCATTGTACGGCGAGGACACAACAGTGGGCCGCTGATAAGGGACTTGGTTGAAGCAGACACACACGTAGACACACACACTCACACACACACACACAGTGGTATGACAGATAGGCCAATCTGATTGTGAACAAAGCCTGTTGTGACATTAAGAGGAAGCCTCCAGACGGCTAGGTTAATTAGCCACAACAACCCGCCACAAGTTGAAATGAGAACCCGACGCTTATCTGATCAATCAAATGAACCAAGACAAAAGGGAGCGCTATGTGGGGGCGGACTGTTTGGTTTTCGGGGAACCGATTGTACAGGATGCCATACATGTATTGTGTTCACAAAAGATTTTAAGATGTCCATCGATAAAGAGCTCGCTGGCGATGGAACAAATGAGTACATGTCATAGGAATGGGAAACGCATTGCATGTATTCATTTGACAGTTTGGTGTGTTTTAGTATCCCCATTGTTCCATATGCTCCACAAATGTGATGTGTGACTTCCAGTCCCCATCATCACTTCTAAGGCCTGTGATCGCCACAGCAGGAGAACTGTCAGTATAAAGGCCCTAAAACACGACTTCACTGTGAGCAACATGATTCCACAAGAACACATTATTCATATTCATAACGTAAGCGAAAGCAGTTTGGGTATTTCATAGAAGGGATTTCTGTTCTGTCAGTGGGCGGGCCTCTGTTGGAAAAGGTGATATCATGCATCCGTGTGCATCCACATTTGAGATAGATTTGGATCAATATGGGATAACAACTGTTAGGTTTGTGTTGTCAGCACTGTCCATAATATCTGATTAAATCCAGCCCACAGTTAATAAAGCAGATTACTATTTGGAGTTTTTGACTTTCAATTACTCTTATATGAATTCCTTTAAAGCGACACTATGTAACTTTTCCCCTGTAGCGCCCCCTTCAGGTATTTAACGTCTGGCTCTCGAGCCATATATGGCTCTTCCGGCTCATGACTCACAGCTGATCGAACAGCTGATCGATCTACTGGCAGCGAGCCGTTCAGCCGCAGCATGTCACTCTGTCTCTACGCGTCACGTAGTGGAGCAAATACAAAGTCACCTGTGAGCGTGTACTGGCACTATAAGACGTTGCGTAAAACTGCCAGACAGCAAGTTGAACTACTTCCGCCGGAAGTACCGGGTCGTTACCAACCATCTTACATTCAGCAGTTTTCAGCCCCCAGACCCCCGATGGCAGTGGCGGAGGCGCAAATAAACATATTAAAAGTCATTGTAGCGGCACCATTTTTTTCAAGCTATTATTTTAAAGGTGGAAAAGTTACATAGTGGGGCTTTAAGTAAGAAAAAAAACATTTTCCAAAACCTAAATGGTTTTGCTCAGACAAATACTAAAAGATGTAAGACCACATTTTCAGACCTATTCTATCTTGAAAATAAAAATGTGCGTTAAATCTATTTCTGGATGTTCAGTTTTACATAACATTGTTAAGCCAGTATTTGGTTTTGAACGTGTATACTGTACTGCTATGTGAAGAATAGCAGAAACTATGTAGCTGCAAAATAATCTTATTGGTAGAAATAACATAAAAAGATATATAACATTTATCACTTCAAATATATGCTTTTCAAACCCGCAGGGTATTACAAACAGGGGGAGCAACATTCAGGGATGTCATCTGTAACTTATAAAACTGACACGGTCAAAAGTCCTTTAAAAAGAACTAGGAAATGTTTTCCAATGACATCCTCCTGTACTGTAGAGCTCAGAGAGGAGGAAGAGCAATGTGCCCACTGTCCACATGTAGACAGGAAGCGTGGAAATGTTCCGTTTCCTGGTGTGTTTCTGCTGGCACACCTGGACAGGGGAGCGGCCGTGAGGCCAGGAAGGAGCAGGGGAAAGGTGGAGGGAGGCAGGGCCGTGGAGAAGGATGTGGCACACAGTGGTGATACTGTCCCCCGGTCCCCTCTGGCCTTTAATAACTCCACAGAGGCCCGCGACCCCGCCTGGCCCCTAGTGTAAGGTCACGGTAAAAGGAAGTGGCCTTGTACTCATAACTCCCGCATGCACACATCAAAGAGCAGAGGCCACGCGGTTACCGCTTCTCTCTGAACTGTATGGGAACAAAAGCCGTCATGGGTAGAGCCGGGTCCACGCACAGGGCTCCAGCTAGTCACACTAACACAACAATATGGTGTCATGAATTAATATGTGACACTGTTTTCATACGGACAAGGAACTGAAGACGCTGAATAACAAATAACAACAAAAACAACTAATGTGCTGCATTAAGTGTAAAATGTGCAAGCGGCTACAAACGGGGTAAAATAATGTATATATTGGAGCACTGTGAATTGGAATTGAAAATGATTTGCCAGGTCCCAAAATGCCCTGTGCTTTGTTGAGTCTGTGTGAGAACTGTTGCCGGGAGGAGGAAACAGGCATCTGGCAGCATCCACGTCAGCACACCGGCTGATACACGCCGTCAAGGCAAACGTCATTCTGAGCAGCGATGTGGGAACTCTGTCGCGGGAGGGAAGAACCAACGTCATCTCAGCTGCAGGGTCACACACATCCTTGTCGCTGTCGCACGCACAGAGCATGAGGGGACCCTCTCCCCTCCCCCCTCTCCCCCTCCTTACGACACTCATAAGCGACTGGAAAAGCCGGGTAGCCAGATTTCCAGAAGCGTTTTGTGCCGTCTCTGAAACACCAATGAGCCGACGGCGGTGGCCCTGAGAGAGGTTCCCGTCATTGTTGCTCGTGCTGCTGGTGCAACGGGAGAAGCGAAAAAAGCTGGAAGAGAGAATGGATAGACGACCACGCTGGAGCTAATGGCGGGCGGAGGGCCGCGGGCGGGCAGGGATGGCAGTGACAGATGTAGGGGTTGGTTTCCGCAGGGCTGGCACGGGCAGGAAGGCACCGAGCGGGAGAACAAAGAGGGGAACGTGGTGACCCTGTGCCTGGGTGCATCCTGCCCAGTCCTGCCTCTCTCCAACCAGAGCGCCAGCGCTGGGTGATTAACACTTCCCCTGGCCATTCCCATCACTCAGGCTTTATTACTTTGTTTTCAGCCTTGATTCCTCTGCTATCTGCTGACACTGCTCTCTATTGAGGATCGCAATTAAAATGAGAATAGCCCTACAGCTGGTTTCATTCAGACAAATACACAGGGAACAATACCACTTTGTGTATTTACATGAAATACCTCATGTAAATACATTAGTATCTGGATAAAAAAAGACTGGCAAAGTTGACTCATAATTTTAAGGACTCTACCGTATTGAGGCTCAAGTCATCAGTCCATTTTAAGTCAATTAATAATTTTTCTTTCAAAGCTATGTAATAAGCGTCATATTTAAGGATCAGTTTATGTAAGAAATTCCTGAGAGCCTTATTTGTTTGTATTAGTCTTGGGTAGTAGCATGCACAGTACCGGTCAAGTCTGAAGTCTTCACTTGTGTGAGGTCTTAAGTCTGACTTCTGTACACGTCTCAAGTCTAGAGCTTTGGCATGGCCTCTACTCAAGAGTCCAGAAGCAACACAATGAGTCTCTACCACTTCAAGATGTAGCTCTCTCTTTAAACTTGACCCTGTGACCTCCAGGTGAAGGGCCTGAGAATGACTTTTTAAAGCATATTACTTAAACGTTCCATTCTACATGATCTCATGTATTCAGACTCGTTTCAACAACATGTGACCCACACACATCCACATGCACAGACTCACCGACTGCCCATAACACGGAGTCGTAAGTGTCCTTGTGCTCGTTCCCCGTGTGGCTGTCGCTCCAGGTCACCTGCAGCGCTCCTGAGGAAAGTTTGTCCACACTCTTTGGGACACACTTCCATGCAAACTTGGTCCCATATGCGGCCATGTAGTCTGTGACTAGACCTGCCATCTGCTGCGTAAACCGAAAGAGAATACCCACTTTCAGACATGACAAAAGAGCTTGATTATGCAGAATATGCAGATTGAAGTTTAGGAAGCAATACCTGATCGAACCCCCGGAGGGCGATGCTGCGGACCATCACTGTGGTGTCCAAGCCAATGCCGGTGAGGAAGCCGGCACACTCCAGAGCCACATCTGAGCAGCACCAGGTTGAGGATTACAGATATTCTTAGACAAGAACGTAGTTTAAAAAGGAGGAATGAGTCGTGCAGCAGCATGTAAGCAAGACAACTTGGTTACAGACATCGTCTCATCATGGTTTCCCCAATGTTTCGTACAGAACGTGTCTCAGATCTCAGAGTAGGAATGCAGATATGGTACCCTGAGTTTAGTTCAAGTGCAAAGATTTATTCAGAAATAATATTTGAAACTGCTCTGATGCCAATGCTTTTATCAAATCAATAATGTTTCTGTAGCCGATAACAAAAGGAGTTATACAGTGGGTGCATTTACAAGCTCTCTGGCAAACAAAGGATACAGCTGGCTCCAACCACAAGCCTGCAAAAACACAAATCAAGCAAAGGAGTAAGCCAAACGATAATACAACAAAAACACAATGTCAGAATGTGAGCAGGATATGGTTTGCCAAATAAAATAAAGCAAGTACAAAAATGAAGATGTATGCTTTAACATGCTAGAATTACAGAGGTGATGAATTACAAAACATCACAACCTCAGAGGGAGGTGCAGACGTGTGAAGAAATGTAAAAAAACAGGGACAGTAAAAAAATAAATTGAAAAAAAGTGAGTGCACTTAGTGCGAGTGAGTGAGTGTGTGTGAGTGTGTGGTCCAGGTGAATCACACTTCTAATCCAGCCCTGAGATCTGTAACATTGAGGAGGGCTAATTGCCAGTGTTAAGGCTAATCCCTGCAGATGGAGCGTGCCATGTTCAGGGCTCAAGTCCACACATCGGCCGGCTGAGTGATGCCCGTCACCCACAAGGATGAGGCTCTTCTCATCCTTGTTTTCACCTCCCCAACCCAGACCTCCTTTCCTGAGGTCTGCTGCACCTGACAGCTCGGGCCGCCTGAGGCTCATCCTGCCCGCGTCCATGCTCACACAAACCACTCAGAGCCCGGTGCCCTCGCTCCCCGAGTCCCTGTGTTTCAGCGCTGCACTTAGTGCGCATTGTGAAGTGGCTTAAAGAAGATTAGGCGAAGAGCTTTAGCGTGATTCTACACTTTCATCACAGAGGAACTGTCTCATTTCCCCTCGCCGCCGACCTTCCTTCTCATTGTACATCGGTCTGAGTCTGTGCAGCTGCTACATTTCTCATCTAAAAGACGACGCTGTAGATCTTTTACAACCCGTTTGACCTCTTTCAACAAAGGCGACATTTAGGTTTTTTTTACATGGCGATTCCATTGTTGTTATTTTCCTTAATGTTTCTTTTTGTATCGATAAATCAAAAAAATGTTTGTCCATTTGTGGAATAATGTACAACAAAATACAAAAACAACACAATTATATTATAATCATATATATATATATATACACACAATTATATTATATTATAATTATAAGTTAAGTACAAGACAAACCTGTATTATTAGGAATAGACTGTTCAGCAGGAATTAGATTTTTCCACAATTTTCATATTATAAGATGCCCAAAAATGTAGCAACATGAATCCATTTCCTGTTCCTCACTTTCCTTTGTTGTCTATGTTTCATACAAACTGCCCTGCTAGATGAAAGGAAGTATCACAGGCATGAAAGCTATCTCCTAAGAGGAACTCCTGACTGTCCATTGACTGCCTGGTGACCTTGGGTAGTCCTTCAGAAGCTCCATCGCGATAAACATTTGAATACTCCTCCTGTGTGTGAGACCAGCATGTGGGGGTTCTGTTACACTGGCTTGGTGTCAGTCCAACTAAGATACCTTTGTCTATTGTTGCTCTCGACTTCATGAAGGCATTTCAGTTTGCACACAGTTCCATGCTTGGTTCACATTTGAGTTTTTTTTGAGGACTGCATGACAATGAAACTTTAAGGATGACTTGAACCATCCTTTTAAACATTACATTCAAAACAAATACATTTATTTTGTCTATATAATATAAATTCCCACACAAACCACAAAAAAATATTTAAATGATTTTTACGTCACTGTGGAATATTTCAGATCTCTGCATGCTTTTCAATAAGCCCACTTAAACACTTACATTTAAATGTATATTTAAAGTTTGATTTTTAAATAGATTTAATAGTAGCATAGAGTGTGAAAAACAATTAACTGACTGATCGAAGATTTTCATAGAAAACACTTATTCAACCAATATATTGCACTAAATTATGAAGAGAGCAAGATACACAGTTGGATCCTATGGATTCATAGGAAACATTCAATTTTGACATAACACTTCTGTTTTTCCCCTGTGTTTTTTTACTTAGGTGTCCTGAATACATCTTTTTGAAAATACTAATGTTTTAATGGAGCATTCATACACTTTTCCGTAAAGGAGAACGTTCGGTTTTAACAGGACTTATATTGACGAACTTGATGTGTTGCAGAATCTTTAATTCTGGACTATTCCTTGGGAAAGGAAACAGGTTCCTAATTCTTTTGGACATGATACAAAAGTTAGTGGAAATAATTGCTCGGCCAATGTAATCTGCCAGTTAGGAGAGAGATGTGTTGCTGGCAATGCTACAGCGTAACCGTTGAGCCCGTGCTGGCGAGCGTGGGACATTTCTTTTCTGCTGTTCACATTGTAACACGGGCACACGAGTGCATCCATGACCCTGTGAATGTTTGGTTTTCCTACAGCAGCTGGGAGGTTACGCCGCAGCCATATGTGGCGCTTCCCAATACGCTACAGAAGGATATTCCCTGGAAGAGCGGTCCTCGTGATGGTGGCAGCCCGCTCTGGGCTTCGGGCCCTGGGGCCAAATATGTCACTCGGGTGTGTTTGTGTTCCAAGACCCATTAGACACCCATCACTCGCCTAGACCCCTCCAGGAACAGCCTCCTGGACCTCACCTGCACAGCTGACAGCTCGGCAGCACCACATCTCTGGGTCTGGCCTAAGTGTGTGGTTTACCCTTACAGGGGGAGCTGAAGGAAACGCTAACCTCAGACAGCCTGCGGGGGGTAGAGGACTTCACTAGCCATCACACTCTGACATCAAAGGCCTTCCTGAGCTCAAGTGGATAATTCGGCTTCATGTACAACGGTTTGTTGTCGAATGGGCGAACGTTGCACTGGTAATTGTTTTCAGGGTGGCTTCAGTGCACTTGTGGTACTTTATTGTCTATAAATGATTTTATATTGCCATCAAGTGGTCAGAAAGTTGAATAGCATCCATGTTACTAAATATATGCGACAGAGAAATACCACACATGATAGCATTAGAAGGAACTAATGTTCTTCAAAATTAAAATCAAAATATTTAACAGAGTGTTTTCTGCGCATTTCCAAAAACACAAGCACGGATCATACGCCCAAACAATCAATATCAGCATTTAAAAAAAGTAATATAATTAAAAACAATTAAAAACTGCCCCAGGAAGCACAGATACATTTGAAGCTTACATATCGGAATCATTGTTTCCGCCCATCTGTCAGCGTGACGCAAACAACCACAACCCAGGTATCCCACAACCACGCGTCACCGTCTGCACGGCGTGCCAAGAGGAAACATCAGGGAAAGACCAATTAACCAGGTGATGACAGGGACTAAATGGTTGGATTAAAGGGCTTGTTCTGGAAAGGTCGGGATGCACGCCGCTAATCGGAATCATGAGGCGAAGACAGGCTGACAGGAAAGGAGAAAAACAAACTCCATGTCACTGATGAATGATCACAGTGCGTGACAGTGGGACGTGTCGTGTCAGTGCGGTGAGTGTGCTTTAGCAAGGCATTAATAGAGAGGTGAGAGGTTCTGCTCCCCTCGTAGCTCAACAACGATGCCAAATATCTAACACATACTAAAGTGCATGCCTTCAAAGGGTGAAATCTATGTATAAACAACTACATATTTGCATTGATAAACTTGATATTCACGGTCTGTATTTTGCCTGCAGACCATTACCCCAACATATAATCAAATGTAGAGGGCACTGACTGCGTTATATCGCATTACTAATACCATTTAATATATGATAAACAAATTCACTTTGATCACTGCCTTGTGTATGTATTTTGTTTCCTCTGTATATTAAGTATTAGTAGTATTGTTATTGTGTTTTATTATTATTATCTTGTATTAATGCTCTAATGTGCACCCGCTGCTGTGATCCTGCAATTTCCCCACTGGTCCAATAAAGGATTATCTAATCTAATCTAATAAATGATGTGTGTCGGTCGGTGGAGGGTGTCCTCACGTTTTCCCAGGCGACTTTTTCAGCCAGAAGATGTCATCACTGGTGAGTCCATGCTCCACTGCTCCTGGGATCTGGAACAAGGGTTAGAGCTGTGAGCAGAACTCTTAACCAGCTTTACACAAAACAAACCGTCTGCTCTCTAAAACCTGATGTCTTTTGTGTGTTAAGGCTTGCCCAGTATGTAAGTACGGGATGTGAGCCACAGTGCAATGCTTACAAACCACACTGTACATGACTTATGATTGACTTATTGACTTTTGTGTCAATCAATCAAATTAAACGTTCGGAGGAAAATGTACCTTTGTGGGGTAATTGGGTCGTCCACCTGTGGCGATCACAATGTTCTTGGCAGTCAGGATTGTCTGTATGAGAGGAGGGAAATGTGAAGTAATAGCTTTTGTTCATATCCTTCAAAAAAACAAGGACAAGTCAAACGAAAGCCGTTGGTCTCCACAGTACACTGCATTTTTGTTATGAAGTAAAAACAACCATCAGCACACTAAGGCACAGATGTGTTACATTTTGATTTTGTACATTGATGACAATGTAATGCTGATTTTACTCTGCACTCAAATGTGTGTTTGGAAATCTATGAAATCAATGGAAGCCCTGAGAGGCAAGTGAGAGACAAAAAGTTTCCTTTAACTTTGTTTCCATCTGAGAAACAGGTGATGAAGAAAAGAGATGCCATGTGGAGGTTGCTGTGCAACACGACCCAAGGTTCTAAATGGGACTAAAAGACTTACATATTTTCTACCAGGTGAGTATAATTTCTCCATGCACAGGTACATTTATTGTCCGGTAAGAAAGTTGTGTTACTTTATGGTCCAGATCTTTTGTTTCACTAGCTGTGATTCATATTTAGAACATAGTGGTGACTGCAGCCTCTTGTGGATGAAATGAGTATTACAACAAACACATTTACAAAAATGATTCTGGCAAAAACAAAAATTTAACCATCTAATCATGCACATGTCAACACATATACACAACATATGTTATAGAGTACCTCATACATTTTTTTATTGTGGTTTTACTAATTGAAATCCAACTATCAGTTATGGAGTAATTTAATAAATAAATAGCCGGGCCACCCACCTCTTTCCCTGCTTTAGTTAGTCCTTTGACAGTGTGTTCATCCACCAGACTTCCTTTGATGTTTAGATACTTCACCTTCCTGCAACACACAGAATGACCAGCTGGTTGCTGCGGTAGTGCATTAACATACTGTAGTGTAGATCACTCACTAGTGTCCTGCTCATTACAGCAGTATACTTTGAGTATACGCAGAATTTGATCTTTTTAAGCAGCTGAAATGCAAAGCAACTATCCCAAATTTCACTCAGCAGATGATAATATGATTTAGTTGCACAGAGAAGAGGCCTGATCCGGCTGCACAGTGAGAGGAGAAATATAGCAGGTGTTGCTGGTTATGTTGTTTGTGTGTTACTAGCGACTGTTGTTTTGGGAACAGGACAGGGGAAAATTTAATCCATTATAACATAATACATTCAGCTTTGGTTCCTCTTTAAAAAGTAAAGCCAATATATTTGTATTGTAATACTATTTAATCAGGCTTTTTTTTATGATTCTGATTAGAAAGTTGTGCCATTGCAATATAGAGAGACTATATATTTTTTTACACACAGTAGAAAATGATTGTTGGAAGATCAGATTAATATTAATACAATTTAATTGCAATTCACTTTATTTAATACAAAAAGTAAATTTCAGTTTTTTATTCAAATACATTTTTTGAAATTACCTTTTTTTTTATTGATTAGTTAGAGTGATAATGACAAATTCCAATTTGGACAATGCAAAAATACTCCCGGTCACACACATTTATTTACCCACCACTATGCTTTTGGGAATGGCCATGTACTAACTGTTGGGTACTATTAACAATAATTAAACTGTGCTGTTTGGAGGAGAATCTTACTTTACTATTTACAATTAAAAATGGTAAATTAGTTTAACATATATGCTCATCTATGGTTACATTTGAAATAAATAAACATGGATTTACTGCTCTGCACCGACGTGGTTAAAAATGCCTCTCTACTGTTCACTCAATGCTAATTGTTAATTAAAAGAAAAAAAGGAAATCCTATTGGAAGCATTAAGAATAAAGGGAGTCCAAGCTAATGATCCAACTGGAATGAAAACATTTTGGGTTCAGTTTGGCCACATTCACACAGAGGTTAACACCTGTTTGCCCTCCAGCCAGCCACTCAATCAACAAGTGGTTGCTGTCTATCAATTCTTCAGGTGTGTGCCAAAAGAAATGTACAGCCTTCAGCAATAGCTCATGTCATACAAATTAGCAACTTTTTAAAGAACATATAAATAATACATTGCTTTATGGAAATTGTGTGTGTTTATGAACCTGTATGGTGTAAAATCGGAGTGAGCAGAGCTGGTGTCACTTACTTGTCCTGGAGCTGAACTCTGTGACCCCAGTTCAAAGACCTGACATGGTTTTGAATAGCGTCTGCCATGGTGGTCCTGGAAACACATCAGAGTTAAACTAACCCGACCACTGCATTCCTGACCAAACTGACACAACACAGAGGAAAAGATGCTTCACGCTGTGCCTGTGATCACAAGTAGTTACTTTGCGTGGGTCAGCTCACAGGCAGAGGGAATGGAAATCAACATGGAAATAATGTTGTTGTTTTGAACACCATATGCATTCAAATAAAAATTTGACAAACTATAAATTGAGTACATTCTTTGACCCATTATAGCACCATGAACGCCTTTCTCACATAACTCACAACTTTGGTTTCTGCTAATTCAAAGATTCATCCATCTCCCCCGTATTCAAAGGTAATAGAGAAACAGAGTATTGAATAGTAGAAATATAAGTAAGTAATATGAATGTGTAAATTGAATATTTGCAACTTTTAAAACAAAGCAATAGCATCAACACCATTGCCGTCATCGTCATTCATTTTACAACCACAATTAGTGTATTTGTTCTACCGCATTCACGTCACTAGATGGTGCTGTTTAGCTACTAATTGATACAAAACGTTTGATTGACATACCAGTCATGACAGATTGGCCCTGGGATCTGCCAGCCGTACTTCTGAGCATCTTTGACTGCAGTACCGAGTAGAGCAGCCTGGTGCATGAGCTTCTTAGGAATGCAGCCAACATTAACACACGTACCACCAAGACCCCACTTGGTACCTGCTTGGAAACACATGTAGGGAATAAATTAACAATGGTGAAATCATCAAACAACAAATTGTAACTATTTGGCAGGTTCAGAAAAATGCATTTTGCCTTTAACAGATGGCTCCACATAATCCAGGACAGCAACTTTCTGTCCCAATTGTGCTGCTGTAAATACAAAGACGTCGTCAGTGTGGGGATCGGGCTTTAGTTCAATGTGCAAAAGATAGATTACAGGAGTTTAAATAATCTCACCTTCTTTGGAACAAGCAAGGCCTCCTGAACCACCACCAATAACCACCAGGTCATAGTCGTAGTTCCCTGTACGAGTATATTAGATGATGAACAGTAGTACAAACTGATGTAAATAGTATAGGTATGCAACTATTAGTTGTGCATTGACCTCCCATATACCACACACACACACACACACACACACACACACACACACACACACACACACACACACACACACACACACACACACACACACACACTCTCTCTACAGTGCCATATAAACCATGACATAGGGGCCATAGAGTAGCGATGGCATGGTGGCTGATGACAGCAGGCGAATGTGGAATGTACACTAATTAACAGGATACAAATAACCAGCAGATCCTTGAGTTAGTTAAACTACATCAGTTACATCAGCGCTGCTGGTTTGTAACTTAGTTATGCGCTGACAGAGACACTCATAGTCATAACTATAAATCCGCGCCCGTTACGATATTCATATCGACACAAAATGTTGTTACCTGTCAGGTTTCTTGTCAAAACGTGTAAACAATTTGTTCTTCTCCACCGGTGTCTGCCCCTGCAGAGGGCAGCCATGTTGTTGTTATGAAAGGACCCCGGCTGGGTATGTGCTGCCTCGACTATTGCCTGATAGGAAATGGTGTCCGACTCGAACTGCTGTTTTATTGTTCAATACATTATGAACAGAACATGAATAACACTTTGTTCATAATCAATTAAATGATCTCAATAAATATATTGCAATGATTGTGGGCCTACCAAAAGTGTATGTGTAGAACACATGCAAAATACATAGCGAATGTAAATAATATAAAGAAAATAGATTTCTACATTTCCGGGCAAAGAAATAGTCATAATCATAATTAGCTTTTATTGCCATGTATGTGTGCACTCCGGTTACACTGTTATTTCTTGTAGATAACAAAAGTTCATGCAATGACAGCAATGTAACGTTGGCTTTTTGCTCCAGGTCCCTGACGACTTTGAGGCTGTTAATTCTCATCGCATACATCTCTAAATACAGTGGTGGAACAAGTATTCAGATCTTAAGGAGCAATACCACAGTGCAGACATACTATAGTTACAAGTAAAGCATTCAAAAGTGTACTTACATAAAATAACACAAGTATTAGTATCAACATGTAAATACCACAATATACGTCATCATGCACTATGGTCCATTTCGAAATAATGTTATAATATAATTATTTCTGCATTAATGTTTACATAACTTGAATATTGCATCTGATAATTGTGTGGCTAATTTAAGTGTGTTGTATGTTGTACACTTCATACAGTATAGTGCATACGAGCCTAATTAGCTTGTGAGTTGTCCCCTACAAATAAGTCAATTCTTACTGTATGTATATTTAATAGTTTAAAACAATATTTGAATCTGGAAAGTAGTTACATTAATGTAGTGGATGAACAATGTGTAATATTAGTAGAAGTTTAAGTTCTTTACAAGCACCTCATTAGGACGATTTCGATAAAAAGAAGAAACAAAGTAGTTCTGGTGTAACTTGTTAATTGTGAGTATCAACAATTAGACATTTGTTATTTGGATGGGCTGACCGATACATGTATGTGATGCTTGTAATGAGCATTGTCGCCTACAGATGGTGCTGTTATGACTATAACTACATCAAAACAAAAATATAAATAAGACAGAGCCATGCAGCAATTTCTTTCCTGGCATGATTTATTGAAAACACACCAAATGTATACTCTACAAACCAGTATTTTTTCGTTATGTTTAACAAGCTTAATATTTGCCTCTGGGTATTAGTAAAATTAACATAACACATTCTGTCATTGTGGCATCGCTTCTGCTCGCTACGAAAGCATTAACAACTTCACTCCTCTAGGAAATCAAAACCATTATTTGAATGACTATCTTTTTAAAACTTTATAATACAATGTAATACAATGCAGAAACCCACCAACAGTCTATCCTACTCGGGGTTGGGGAGGTGCAGGATGAATGAATGAGTGACTTGAGTGAACACAAAAGGGAGGAGGGGTGACACGGGTGGAGAAGAGGGGGGAGGGGGGGGGGAGGTGAGGACAGACCGAATGGAGAGATGACAGTTGAAAGGGAGGAATAAAGTTATATAAAACACACTTATTTGTATCTACCATGGAAAAGGTTAAGGCACATGATAGGTACAAAGACTTTTGCTACTGAATAGAACAGTTATTTTATTTTGACGGTCTTGAATCCGTTATATCCACACAGGTAGGTTTGTTCGATTTGATGCGTGAACGTGTCCTGCATTTATTTTATAGCACAGTTGCTTGGCTCTTTATTTTGTGAATTTACAATGCTTTGTACATCCACAAAACCAACCCTCACCCTCCCCCTGTTATGAATGCATGTAAATACAACTGCAGATCCTTTGGTTGCGGTACTGCAAAGTGCAGTCAATGAAAGCACACACTTCTGAGGACACACGAAAGGGATGCTGGGTATCATTATAATGTTATTTTTAACCTCTGAAATTAAAATCTATACAGTATGTTTTTTTTGTGTAGTTTATTGATTTTGACCACAACATACATCTTTGTAAACACTGTGTAAAATATGCAAGCTTTATAAAGTCACATACGCCACAAAGAAAAATCAGACTTCAATGCAGGCACATGCCATTCGCCTTGATGACGCATGAGTGACGCCAACTCGGACCGGCTTCTCTTTGTGTCTCTGACGGACTGAGGCTGGAAAGGAGACTAAACACATCATCACTGGATTTAGTGTGCCGTCTCGCCAAGCAGGAGAAGAACGTCAATATGATTCTGTATCCCTCTGCTCGTCTTCATCTCACTCGCCCACCCTAACACGTTGTAAAAATATATACTATATGACCGAACTTGATGTTTTGTTTTTTGTACAGTGTGATGTAACTCTTTTATTTTTGCCATAAACATCCAGATCCACTTGTCCTCTCTTCTTGCACATGAATGAATTAGTTAATATCCAAATGACACCACAAAAAACTGGCACTTGGAAAGAATAGAATATAAACATCTGTACAGTTTTTCTTCATGCTCACGACTGAATATTTCTTAAGATGCACCGGTGAAAAGGTTTTGGGGTCGACGGTAACTTGGTGTGAATGCATCAGGAAGAAAAACTAAAGAACCCTTTTCCATTCACACTGCCGTCTCCTGTCCGTCTCATTAGTCTGACCTCTGACCCCCCAGAGACTCCGGGTCTGTCGGACCATATGTAACTCATGGCCGTTAGAAAGAACACTGCAGATCGACTTTTTGTCTGTAACTTTTTTTTGGACAAATACAAAATATAAATAGGTGATCGTCGGCGTAACTCGACAATATTTGACACACATTTAAGTTACGTGGTTATTTCTTGTTTACAAACATGGCAAGCCTTTATCAAATGAGATGTGCTTTCCAAACAATGTGATATTAATATACAACTAAGATGTCGGTAATTTATTTTTTTCACCTTCATTTTTCTATTGTTTTCCTTTTGACCCTAATATACATTTATATAAAAACCCAACAAAAAATAAAAACTGCTTTTTGATCTTCCCTCTCGTCAAGACAACCAACTTCCGCCTCCCTTTTCAAAAACACAAATCCTTTATGAGCAAAATGCCTTATATCCGCTTTAATACACATCCTTGACACAGAGCAGTGGTTACCACCGCTCTGTGTGCGAGGGTCAACATGTTGAAACCGGTGATTCCATTGTATCCTTCTTTTAGTCCACGTGATGGACACACTATGTCACTTTCCTTTCTCTGGACCACAACTTACACTCCTCACTTTATAAATGAACATCAATCACTTGTCAATAACTTTTGATTTCAAAGCATCTCAGTGCACTTTTAAAAAAACACAAAAAAACACAGTGAACCAAATGCATTGTAAGTCTATGGGAGCAGACGGTACCTGTTTATCCACTGTGCTACACAGTTCTTCTCTGGATCGCTTTCTCTCATTTTTACTTACTTGTGTCCATCTTACCAATCTGAAAACAACTTTCTGTGACCTTCACACATGCATGAACTTCTTCCAGATGTAAAAACTGAAACGAAGTAACCGCTCATTCCAGCTCCACATATATTTCCTTCCGACACACATTCCTTTTCCATTGGTTTCCTTCACCTCCCTTTGTTCGCCCTTCATACGTCCATTCCTTCACGCCAGCCGTTTGTCCTTCTCTGCTCACCGGTTGAGCTAAACACTGTAAAATCCACATGATGTCCTGCAGGAATGTATATTTGAGAAAAGTAGTCACTTTTTGTCCTTTTTTCTTTGTTCTTTTTCTGAAAAGCATGAGCATGTTGGCTGCTGCTGGGTAGTTGCCGTGATCATTTTTTTTCTTTTTTAAATCCTCTTTTTTGTACAAAGTCCAACTCCAAAGATGAGCTCCATGTGAAATGGCAGTGATGATGTGAGAGATCATTCTCAAGCTGGGTGTCGTTATTTTAAGCCTGGAGCACGTGGACAAGAAATAAACATATTAGAAAAAACAAACATACAGTTTGAATTACAATTCATGAAGAGTTTCAGTCCAAAATGCTACACCTGAATAATGCCACCCATTATGACAAATAAAGACTGTTGCATGCTTTTTCAACATATTCTATTAAAAGATCAAAACCAATAATACTTTAGTTTGTCTCTTAATACTTTCATCAAAACAGAAAACAATGCTTGTGTGAAATGTGATAGGAGACATTTGTTTGACTCTGCAGGTTTATCTTTTAGCTCACTGTTTGGGTTTTCCCAGCCTGTAGCTTAACTTTTTGGCTTTGGCCTTAATGTTCTTATCATCCTCTTTTCCTGCCACAGTCTTCTACTTTTAAAAGCTCTCTTAACACACTCTATACTACCTACACAGCACGTGTCAGCAGACACACACTCTGCGACAATAGCTGGTGATCATAGTGAGCATTGTGCAGCCACAGAGCTGGAGATTTCTGTCAGAGGCCAAATAAGAGCTAAAAGAAGACTGGCTTTTGCCAGTATCAAGAACAGGACTTCAAATCAATATGATATAATAATAATAATAATGTATACTTTGACTACTATGACATCATGTGTAGCTGCCTCCAAATGCCCCAAATAAATGAATGCCGTTTTAAACACAGCTTTACCACACAAGTGTTGCGAGGGAGATGCAGCAACTACATTTAAAGTCGACTGAGAAAGGGTAGAACTTTATAATTGTATTGAGGTTTTATTTAAGTTTAACACCTCTTTTAATCCTTATAAACCACAATGTCTCGACTGTTTCTCAAACAAAAATAGTGCACGTGTTGGAGTATATTTTCAGCTGAAGATTACCAAGTGGACCTCTATGGTACAGATAAATGAGACTTTGCTACAAAGACAATACTTATGGATACTAGGATCAAGTCATTGTTGGTTTTGGTCTTTTACTAGTATTTGTTGGCAAGTGAAATGCATCTTACCAGCCATATTCCCTCTAGAACCAAAACCAAATCATGAATTTAATGTGAAACTCTCAAGCAAGACCATCAGCTGACATTATCACAGTACTTGACAAATTACATCATTGTCATGAAATGCTTCAATCATGTCAGCCCAGATGGCAAATGGAGGCAAGAAACGGAGAAACAGATGCTTAATGAGTTGGCTGAAATCCTGCATGTGCTCAATGAAGCGGAACCCACTCACCTGATGGTTATTCCTACATATTACTCCTAAATATGTTTTTTAACTAAAGTGATACAATTACAATGAATGCCACACATCAGAGTCCCCTCTCTGCCATGATAATGCAATGGATGGAGAGGAGAGCATTAAACGGATGGCCATCGACTGACATATAAGATGACGATGAGGAAGACGGTGAGCTCTTCTAGCACAGGAGAGAACAACAGCGGAGAGGAGGAGGTGAAGGGAGGAGATACAGACTGCCGATAGAGGGATGATGACAACTACTGAAGCTCACCCAGATCAGCTGGCTGCTGTGCAAAGGTCACTGGGTCAGGTTGATTATGAAGTCAAACCTACACGTATGTAGAGGTATGAGGGCGCTGGTCATTTAGACGTCTTTCATTGTTACTTGTTTACTGTTGCCTTCCAGCTAAGGTGCGTAAAAACATGGAATAATTGAATGAAAGAAGATATTCAGCCGTTATCGGCTGCAGGAGGATACCAATGTTTTTGGGTGGAACTTGCACAGACATATGACTATCTAAGTTACATCAGAAGCCCCTTTGCATCATTTATACCGTGACTGTCATAATATTCAAATCAACTACTTCTGATTTCAAAATATATGTAAACTGTATTGATGTGAGCTCACACTTGTTTACATGCCTGCCTTGGACATATTATGAGTCGGCTTCCATCATTAAATCATCAACTTCTGTGAATGACTTATCATTAAATCAAATGTAGATCAAGATATGATGCTCTGTGTGTGTGTGTGTGTGTGTGTGTGGGTGTGTGTGTGTGTGTGTGTGTGTGCACGCTCGTGTATTTTTCCTTCTCCCTACTGCTTCTCACTAAGTGTTAACTGAGTCCCTGGCGGATCCATCTGAAGTGCAGAAGAATGATTCCCCTTCAGCATTTGCCACCAATTTCAGCGGAGGCCATCAGGGAGGCAGCGAGTGAAGCTCGGCGTGCATTGCAATCAGACAGGTGTCGCTCAGTGCTGCTCAGTATTAAAAAGAGACCAAAGCCGGTTCTACTTGATATGTGTGCGACACAAAGGTGTTCTTTGAAGTTACAAGAACGCGCTGATTACCCAAGTGACACGATTTGGATGTTCTGGTAAATAAGAAGCGCCCCTTGGGTGCTGTTGCGACACCTTTCAAGCTTTCACGTGGCATAAAGCAGTTTACAATAGCAACATTATTAATAGGTTTTAAATCAACTGGGTTCATTATTTAAGACAGAGGAAGACAATAGCAGGTTTTTAATTTTTAGTAAACAAACTCGACAGTTATCAGCTGCTACTCAAGCTAAAGTTTGCTCCACGAGTTGGTGATAAACACGGATATGGAAATGTAATTTCATTCTAATATATACCTGCTTAATTAACTCACATATTCTTTTGTATTTTCAAACACAATTTACACAAATTACCCTCAATAACTTTGTTGATCTGGTTTTAGGAATGCAAACTGCTTCTGAATGTCGAGAAATATAACACTCGACAGGCCTTGAATTTTGTATTTTGAGTTTTTAGTGCCATCTTTTGCCTCAATCTACACCTGGAAATATGAGCACATGTGAATAATTAATACACAACGTATAAAGGCATTGAATCCTAAACCTAAACAAATGTTTTCGGTTGAACTGCAAGGGTACCCGGAGTCAAATTCCATGTAAGTGCACATTACTGATTCTGAAGTGAGTGATGTTAATTTCCATAGAAGGAACGAGGTGACTTCTCCAGCTGCTCCGGGTGCAGGGTGACAGCTACACGACACAGTGTGAGGATGAAAGGAACACAGGCGGAGAAGAGGAACACACAGGAAATGCGAGGGATGCTACAATCCAACCCAAAAGAAGAAGGTGGTTATTTTGATTGTGCACTCGCTTTTTTTTAGACCTACCATGCATGCATTTAGACCCAGGAGTCAACAGGCTGGGGCTTGACATCACAAGCGTCCACCAGACTGACTGCAGGCCTGTTACTCCTGATATAGTGTTTCCTATTTGTGTCATTCTGTGGCCGCAGGAGGACGAGTTAAAAAAAAAAACACACAGCAAAACAATATGAGGTCAATACATTGTACAAATACACACATTCACATGCATTTAGGATTAGAGAGTATTAGTTATCTGCCTTCAGGAGAGCTTGGAAATAATTCAAAGTAATTCAAAACAGTGAACCACAACATGCAGAGGACAGACGGGGAGAAGGCAGCTTCAACAGCCACGTGGCATTCGAGGCTGGAAGAAAACTTCCGGGAAGTACAGTACAGCAGGCGGACTTGGGTTAATGCCAGAAGGCCTGTACACTGGAGACAGACTGGCCCGTTTGCTGTGATCACTTCTGTCAGGTCGGGCTCGGCCAATGCCAAGATGTGACGGTGTAACCTCAGCTGGTTTAATATTTAACCTCATATGAGGAAGAGGAGATGTCGACCAAACTGGACTGTTGAAGCCTGAGGTCAGTGCTGAGTACTGACGCTGCCCTTGGCTTTTATTTCGTGCTCCTATGTTAGTCGTTTTATTATATCTTTGAACTGGACACCATTTGCACTTGTTTTGGTTCCATTTCATATTTTCAGCTCAACACAAACAGCTCCACTGACAACTCGTCGATCCAGAATGGACGTCGGTTAAATTAAACATGAAAATAAAAACTGGAAGAGCAGCCTAACGTCTTGTTTTATCGTTTCCTCCAGTTTAACTTCTTGACTTGATGCAGTGGTCAGTGAACTGGGACATCACTTTTGGCTGTTATTGCACACTTTTGAAAGCCAAAAGTCAGAAGTGCAATCAAAATGAAACTTCGACCAGAGGCGGCAGTGAAATGATGCTTTCTAGCTTGGTGGTAAGTTCCTTTAAATAAAATAAATCAGAGCTGCAGCACCTTGAACTTTTAGAGGAAAATCAATTCTGAGATGCAATCAGAATAGCGGGTAAATAAGATCTATTTGTAGCAACTATGTCAGTTGATTTGACTGTTGAAGGATAAAGTAGACACTGGGGCTCACACAATAAACCTCCATTCATAAAACATTACTTACATGTAAATCCAATTACAGACTCTTAGTTTCCTCTCTCAAATGTGCAATTATACACTGATAATTGAGCCACAACATAAAGAAAGACAAGAGCTATAAAGACCCCTTTTTAGAATTTAAACAAGACAACAACAAAAATAACAATTTAATTTGTATGGTTTAAGCACAGCATTAGTCGATTCAGATGACCCTGGTTTAATCCAATTTCAAATAGAACATGAACAACCATAATTCAGATTTAAAAAAAAATATTAACTTTGTTCCAGCCTTGGAAATATTTTTAAGAGATAGTTTTATTAGCAGATATATGTCCATTCATCTATAGAGACTTATGCTAACACGGCCTTAATGGATTCTTTATTGCATTCATTTTCCCATCCCACAGGGAACATTCTTTTCATCTAGCACTAAAGCAGATGAAAAAAAAACCTACAAAAGTAGTCATCCTACATGTGTCAGACATCCTCTGAGCCCATTATCCTGTGACTGCTTTGAAGCTGGATAGCCAATCAGTGCAACAAGAAGCCCCGTTTGGCTGCCGTGTGCGATGGCTGTGTAGTAGGCAGACGACCACTTGATACTGCCGCAGTCTGACATTGCCAAGGCAAGGGTCGTCCCCGAAAGGGGAGCGTTTGTTGGCGGTTCGTTTAATCAGTCTCAGATTAATTAATTTTACACACGCCAAAAGCTTACACTCAATTAACTGGCGGCTCTCAGATCTGAGGCTGTCCGTTGTGCCGAGCTGTGGCGGGCAACATCAACAGGGAATGACAACGGCCAGCCTCTTTAAAGAATCGATAGGATTAAGAGCCTTTAATGAGGACCATCTCAGAGAACATGTTGCGAGAGGAAAAGGAAGGGTCACAGAAGGAGAGGACGTTTCAATGAGACATCGTTATTTCATTCTCTGTCCCCTGGGAGAGCAGAAGAGAAGTGCCTGTACCTTTAATGGCTCCCGTTCTGTCTGGTCCACTGAGCCGTCAACTGCCTTGTATTTGCAGTCCTTGTCCCTCTGGTCAATGGTGGAGTAACCATCTAATGAGGTCAGAGAACAACGGTCAGTTAATTCTTGTCCAGCCATGAATACAAATAAACGGTTCCAGATCATTGATGGTGTTGTTGTAACCTTTGCGGAGGGACCGACATTGGAACACTTAACAGGAGTGGCTGAAAGTTGTCGAACACGGAACAGAACATTTTCAGCTCGTGCTTCTATAAACCTTCCAGCGCTCGTGTTATTTACCACAACAACAAAACAAACCACATGAAGTATTTGCAAGTGCTATTTCATCCAGTCCCCATAAGTGTGTTGTAAAAGTTCACTCTCACATATTCCAGCGCAGAATACATCAAGCATCTCAAAAGCCCCAGCACATATTCTATTTACTCCTCCTTTTCAAACATTTCATCAACATTTGCAACCTTGAAAATCCCTCTTATCATAACACACATTCAGGAGAGCTGCAGAGATGTTCTAAGCTGGGAGGAGTTGCCAAAAGCCATTCAAGACGATGAGAAAATCAAATAAACAACAGTCAGGATTTGGGTCTGAATGAAAAACTGGTTCAGCAGTAATAAATCTAACTTTTAGCCCTTATACACTTAAGATAATTTGCATACACATTCGGTTAATTCACTGTTAACTTGTTTATTGTTATGAGCGATACTGTTTATCAGATTGTGTCATTGTATGTACTATTCACACTATATTGTTATCTTAGAATATTGACATAAGTTTCTTATTTCACATTAATTCAACTTACTTACTGCACAATACAAGACTACACATAAACATGTAGCTATTTTCTTCTTTTACAATATTACCTGCCATTAATATTTCAAACCACAACTGTCAGATAACTACTTTAAGGCAACCAGTGTTCCCCTGAAAAGATCAGCATGTTGTAAAAGAGTGACATCACACGCTCCCCAGGGAGTCCTTCTCATTGTTCAAAGACAATGTAGGAAGCTTCAAGTCCTACTTGGCAAAAGAAGCATTTTTACTCGTAAAAGTACAATTTCTGGATTCTTAGATGATTGATAAATACGGACCCTACTTGTAGGAAAACCAGCATGATATAATCTGGCAGTGCGACGGAGTACTAGGGCCATTGTCGGCAAAAGAAATAAAAAAAATAACTAAAATGTAACTACACATTTCTTATCACGTTCTTTCGCTGTTGTATTTTGATGGCAGGTTATCTGATGAGATACATTCTAGTGATTGCTGTGTCCGATGTCCTCTCTGACCCACAGCCAGCAAGACGAAGGTCCTGAGAGATACATGGACATATTTCCTTTCATGTATTTTTCTTCTTTTTAAACCCATAAATAACATTGTTATTATGTTTCGCACTCGCCGGCTTACGCAGTGTTTATTGGTGGCATGATGGGCTTTATCTCAGCTGAGGAACTCTCCCAAATGAGATATTAAGAGTGTTTCTATTTCAGTGGAGAACCACCCACATCTGCTGGTGTTGAGCTTCTAACGACAGCCAGCTGTGTACCAACATCTTGTCGAGAGAGGGGTCTTGCATACAGCATCAAAGAGCTTTATGTCGGAAGTCATCGCAACGAGATCAGCGTTCAGTGGTTTTGTGCGATTAAAAATGTCCTCTTGGCATCGGTTAAAGAACTAGTCGGAGAGATGTTGACTCAAATAGCTGTCGGACACTGGAGTGAGATGAGAGGAGAGCTCGCTCTGCTTTGGCTAATGACCGTCATGCAGTCTGGCTCTTACCTGGACCCAGCTCATCCAAAGGTATCATATCACCACTGCCACATTTCCTGGTGCCTGAAAAGCATTCATATGCCATTTGTACAAAACTGAGTCAGTGAGCAAAAACGCTGCTGCTTTTCAGGGTAATGGTTCCCGGCCAGAGATGGAACAATGCAAACTGAGAGTGGGCAGGCATGAGTGCCGCGTTTCATGCGCACGTATGGATCCAAAAATTAGTGGGGCGCAAGGCCAACAATCGGGACATTAAACTGCGGCGATGCCATCGACTCCTCTGTCAAAGGGATGTGTGTTGTTGGGCCAACAACACACACCTACTGCTGTTATAGAAACAACTCTAACCCACTTTTTGGATCGTGGATTGCCCTACACAAATACATAAGGGGGGTGGACATTTCAAATATCCCTGACCCCATTATGTCAATTTAAAACCCACAACACAAAAACCAGGACATTTATTTTATGTTTGGTCAAAACTAACTGTTGAGTTGACGGTGTTGGTTAAAGCAGCGGCATCATGCTGTTCAAGCTCCAGCCACCATTTAATGCGCTTTATTTTTCACCCCTATAAAATAGCATTGGTGCAACAAATAACACGCAACAGCTTCGCCACACAGGGGATGAGGGTAGTAACGGGACAAGAACAACGCTTTAATACAGCCACGAGAAGAAGAAAAAAGACATTTCCTCAGCAGACTGGACCCAATCACACGGCGTCTTCAGGTGAATGAGCATTGTGTTTGCACCTGCTTTGAGGACTCTACGGGTGGGGTTCTGTTAGGTGTGTGTACTTTACCCTAACATACATCTGGTGATATTCTATACTCT
Source organism: Liparis tanakae (assembly GCA_036178185.1). Classification (NCBI taxonomy): domain Eukaryota; kingdom Metazoa; phylum Chordata; class Actinopteri; order Perciformes; family Liparidae; genus Liparis; species Liparis tanakae. The sequence goes on from CM070094.1 coordinate 18,189,483, forward strand.
TTGAATTGTCAATAAATCCTGTGAAAAGACAAAACTACCAATTAATTTAGCCTGCTAACAAGTATCGTCTGTAAGGGACTACAGATGCATTAGCTGGTACAGTGCATCACATGGCGACATTTATGTTTTAACTGTACATGATCCCTTTTAAATGAAGATAATAATAATAGTATGTCTGTGTAGTCAACGTCTTGTAGATCTTGTTTATTTTTTGACATGTTCCCTTGTTATGATGAACATGGGCATGACGTTCATTTAGGGTCAATCCACGCTGTCCTGCTGCTGAGAACACTTTAGATTTGTATTCATCAATTGTTAAAGCCTGAAAAAGATTTCTTGGAGTAACATTTGCTAAATAACACAGTGTCAAGTTGTTTTAGGACATTCTTACATCTTTTATAAATGATTGTTTACGACTTGGTTTTGAAAGATTGAGGTTTTCCTGAGACAACGTATTGAGCGACGGACAGCAATGTTTTAGGAGTTGTCTTATCACAGGATTTGGAAAACTAAAATATCGCCTTCCTTTTGATTAGGCACCGGACCTCATAGTAAATACAAAAATAATGTCATTCTACTGAAGAGCCCTGGGATCCTTTCTCCTTTATTTCACCGGCTTGGTCCTCTAAACAGGCGAAAACAGCAACGGTCAAACACACACCCTCTAACTGACCTTGGTTCTTCTCCATCAGGGGTAGGGTGGTGTCGTCGTAGCCCGGCTTGCCGTTCTTGGTTGCTTTAGGAGTGGTTGTCATCGTGGGCTGAGAGAAGAAGAGGGATGCAAACATTTAAAATACCATGTTTTCATGATGTAACATATGTGTGGCTTATGATGATGCTAATACACTCTCAGTGGGACACTCCATGTATGGTAAAGTGGTCTTTCCATCTTGTATCTGTAATTTTTAAAGTAACCTGATATTACAACAACAATACTAAGGACCCCGATGACATGTGATGGATAGCTTCTGTACCTGGAAGTGGCTTTTGTTCCAGCCGTCCTTGGTCAACGCGTTTCTCAGCTCCTTATAACTCCAGACCGTCTGCAGCACGTGGGACGCCGCCTTGGTTTCGCGAGCTGATTGGCTGAGGGGTCCGCAAGAAGGGGCAAATATATGAAGAGGTAATACAGCAGTTAAAGTCAGAAACCCCATCTAAACCCCAAACAGCGACGACTGGATATGCTAGCACGTGAATCAATCTCTTTGTTCAAAGACCTCAAGTCCCCTGAGGGGCTTCGGGGTCTCTAGTTTTTAATTCAGAGCCAGTGCACATCTCCTTTCATTGGTTACCTCTGAACTAGCAGTATTAATCACATGTGGGTGGGGGCCTCACTTCAAAGAAAGCTAATCTCATGTGTGTCCCAGGCAATGAGCGAGCGATGTATATTCATGCTAGTTAGAACGACTCTTCGTATGATCAATAACCCACAAGGACGAGCCTTTGAAAAGTGCTCTTGATCTGGATGCAGATACACTTCAGTTTGGAATCGTTAACACTGTTAATATAAAACACCTCTTCGAAATATCAGGTTGTTGTGGAGAGCTCGGGCACTAGAGGAACGACTACTCTCATACCTGTACGAGCACTGCCCTCCATGTCGAAAAGCCTAGTAATTCATGTATGGTGGGTGGTGGTGCGTGTCTGTGTGTGTGTGTGTGTGTGTGTGGGTGTGTGTGTGTGTGTGTTCTGGCTTGTTAGAATTTAGTATTGTGGGAGCCAAGCTGGGGCCATTGGAGACATATCACATTATCCACCATGAATAACTAATGGTAATTGCATTCAAGGTCATTGTTTAATGATTACATATATAATATATCATTGTATAATATATATATATCTATATATATATATATAGATATATATATCTATATATATACACACACATATTTATGGCAGGGCTTACAAGAATATAAATGTATCGTTAGTGTTTGGTTCACTGTCTGATACAATTAGTTTGACCTACAGGATAAGACTGATGAGATGAGTGTGTATGGGAAAACTATACTTTGTGAAAAAAGGCAAATAGTTCCATTGTTGACGGTATAATTGTGCAGATTCCTTTTGGGGGCGCATATATGTACAAAGTAGCCAAATAAATACATTAAATCTATAACAAAACTGACTTACAACCTTAAATCATTCTAAATCGGTTTGCATGTTAATACTATGTGATGCTGGGTAGTCTTACCTCGTCTTGTTGATGGCAACCAGCTTCTCGATGGCCTGAGCCTGGGCGAGGGAGCGGGCGTTCTCAGAGCTGTCAGTGACGATCTCGTGGATGGTGTTGAGGATGGCGACCACGGTGTCCTCCTCCAGGTTTTTGGCCGGCCGCTGCTGGCCGCTCGGCAGGTTGCTCACCAAGTCCCGCATGGCATAACTTCCTGTTAACGGGAAGGTTCAGCCTCGCATGAACTTTGGCTGAATGTGCATTTTTTCACACAATCTGTCAAAGTGGATCTTAAATCGCTTCGTGTTGCATCGCTAATGCTTTTACCGATCAGGTCCTTGTTGCGGCGGTCGATGGACAGGTTGCGCAGGGCGATGGACACCGCTCGGACCACCTTGTCGGAGTCGGAGCGCAGCAGCTCCACCAGGATGGGAAGACCTTTCTCCTTGCGCACCGTGGCTCGGATGTAGTTGGACCACTGGGGGGCAGACACAAGGCAGTGAGTGACTGCTTGTTCATACTTCTAACCTGCAGGGTAAGTTAAGTGAGCGCCCGCTGTCAGTGACTGCCTGTTCGGCCTTCATGCAGAGCGACAGAGTCCCACCTGGGAGCAACGACCACGCGTTGACGAAGCTCCGCCGGGTTATCCTCCATGAGGGCATGTCTTCATGCTCACACACAGCCAATACACGCCCGATCACTCAGTCACTACAAGACAGCTCAGCAGCACTGCTCCTTGAGCCTGACTAATTCACACCATTACACTGTGGGGCTCTGTTTTTTTTTGTAACATAAAACATTAAGTTTGACATAAAAGGGTTTATCTTCTAAGCACTGGTACCCCAAGAGATGTAATTAAGCAGAGGCAGGGCACGGCTGAACCAGCAGGTGGCAGTAGTAAGCTTTAAGAAACAGGTAGATCCAGTAGAGAAGAACTAATCAGTCGGGAAGAATGAAGAGGATTAAAAGAAGCAGCTCCAGTATCCTCCCAGGGAGCGGGGCCAAGCTGTGTCCAGATGTGACAGTGTGATGGGTGAGCTGCTCCACATGTGCCTGAACCCCGCACCAACGTTCTGATCAGCTCCGACAGGAAAACCAATACAGCAAAAGAAAGACGATTTTCTTCTTAAAATGCCGAATTATTACACTGGTTGTGAGACTAAGGGCTGTAACTAGAAGCTGTTTATACCACTCGAGGTATAGATGCGGTCAGTGCATTGAGCGTACTGAAGGACGTGTTCTCAGTCTAGAGACATAAGTGTAAAGAGAAGCGCTGCGGCGGCGACGCTGCTGTGGACTGAACGCTGAAAGACACAAGCTACAGCCTCTCAGCAGATCCACAGTCGCTCTAATTGGGATACATGTCTGTTCCTGGCTCTAAAGGTTCTCACATCATCCATCAGCAGAAGCAAAACATCTATCAGACGTGAAAATGTGCTCTACATTAGTTATCTCACACTTATATCGTCATGAGATCACTCTTAGATGGATGGTTCTAACCAAGAAAGGTATAGCTTTAAAGATTGTGTTTGATCTACCTGATGCTGCACTGTTCAGTCTATAGATGTCTTGCAGTCTAAACTGGCTATATGGTTTGCAGAGACAGAGCATCTACACCTCCGCTTCTTCTTAAGCCCATCAAACGCTCTGTTCGCAAATCCAAATGCGAGATCTCTGTTACTGAAAGGTCAACGACAAGGACAGACGCTGCAAGAATGCAATATACGAGTAAGGACAAGGACATCGTGTCTTATCGTGTTCATCCTCCCCAACCCTGGACTCACGGTCCACTGTCCAGCGCTGAGGTTTTGCAGAGCCCCGGCAGCGGCCTCCAGGGTGTTGTAGTTCTGGCTCTCCGTCAGCAGAGATAGGTAGAGTCTCACCACCTCCGGCTGATACAGCAGCTCAAAGCCTGGGGGGGCAATACAGAGAAACACACACACACACACACACTGGTTAGACTCCCTGGCCAGGCAGACAGCCCCATTAGGATGTGTGAAGGTACCAGCAGTCGTGCTGAGGTTTATCTCAGACCAGAGGCGGTGTTCTTTGGCGAGGGGAAACGGGGAAGAAGCTTGGGTTTACCACAGTGCGCCACGCCTCTGGGAGCGGCACACAACCTTCACAAACGCCACAACGCTTGGATTGTAGCTTATTTAGCAAAGTGTCAACGAAGAAGTCCAATACGAGTCTGTCCACTTGTTCTTTCTGCACTAACGTTCCCATTCATTGATACTGTTGTTGTTTTTTATTGTACATACATACTTTTATTCTGTTTTGTATATTTATTCTGTTATTTGTAAATTAGTAGGTATTTGAGAGGGAGGTTTATCTGACTTGCACACATCCCATTCCACCAGTCAATCATTAGGCCTCCCACTGATGGAAACGTAATTACATTACCAGCTATTAGACGGAGCAGGCCCATGGAGAGAGAGAGTAAGGCATCCAATAACGTCAAATCAAATATATTCACCCAGGGTTTTTATCATTATTGGACACATTTAGGTTTATCGCTAAGTGCTTTACGTGGAATCAACAAGACTCGACATATTTCACTTAAAAAGGTAACGATTTCAGAAAGAGGATGTTTCTCCTGTCAAGGTCATCTCAGCTATTCACATCTCTGGTGGGAGTCATGCATCTTTTATGATAAATCACACCACAAGTATAGGGGAGACATCTCGTCAGATTTTAATAGCTCGAATAAGAAACATTCTTAACTATTTTAATGATGCTCAAGTCACATTTTGAAGCGCGTTGAGGTTTTATTCCGCACCAATTAGAGGTGTGTTTTTTTATCTCTTGTCAAAGTGGAAAGTGAATGTCTTGAGAGTAAGGAATCAAAACCTGAAGTAAGGCCTTGTGCTTCAATCTGCTGCTACTCACTGAGGCTTACAGACATATGCACAAGTTAGCTGATGCTTAGAAACTGGTGGCTAAAATCTCCTTCTACCGAATTACCATTTTACAAGCAGCTTCCTTTCTATCCTTTACAATAGCACAGAAGCAATTTTAAATCATTTTGCTATCCCTCTAGGCTCAAATTAAATAAGGAATAACCCACTCTATATTCTTATGCGTTCTGAGGCCAGAAGTTAAATTTGAAACCCCCTTTATTATGTGGTCAGGGATGTATAGGAACACTTTTAAATTGAAGGTCTGACTAGGCACTACATTTATTTTTCCAGATAGAGTTTGTAATATGAATGCAACCCAGGTCAAAATATAAAAACATGAATTAAAACCCTTAAAAGTGCATCTTAAGATAACATCTCCTTTTTTTAATTCACTTGCTTTGTTCACTAGAAGAAAAGACAGTTAAAGAGTGAAGAGTGTCATTTCTGTGCTTGAGAGTCACAACAGAAACACACAAGCTGACATTCGTGCCTCTAAATCCACATCTCACACCCGTAAATTGCAGAGAGCGGGCGGCTGGGCGCACTCGGAGATTGCCAGATTCAGACAAAGCGACGTCGTTGTTATCACTAAAAAAAGAAGGTTTTCAAACACTACCATTTCCCCTCCGCGATCATGCCAAGCCTGCTCCTCCAGAATGTGTGTGGGTGGAACTGGCAGGTCGGGAGGATATTACTGGTGCATCTTGAACTTATTTTCAAAGCAGAAGCAGAAGCAGGAGCCGTCATGGACGAGACCCCGCGAGTCACTATGTGCTGAAACATGAATCACATCAATAGCTTTTTCTCGGGGGGGCAACTCAAGAGGGGAGAGTCTGCGAACCAGAAACTCAGCAACATTCTGCATGCTCCTCATATTTCTGGGCCTACTGGGTGCACACGAAGCAAACTGGACACCATCTTACAGGCAGTCCTGTTGACACGCACTTCATCTCCAACGGCAACGTTCCTTCTCTGCACAAAATGTCAGCGGCGGTAAACCTGCGTTGCCGTGTTCACTCGCACTCTAAGACTGAACCTTTTAGGACAGTATTTCTCTAATATAATCTGCAGCTCCCCATTTGCTTCTACTTGTACAGCCTGGAGTCTCGGCCTGGGAATCAAATGAAGCGACTTGTGATTTTACAGATGATGAACTCAAAATTTGTATTTTTTATAACAGACACGTATTGTACAACAAACGAGGAAGAGGCTGGAGATACATGCACTGGGCCCTTAACCCTCCTGTTAGCTTCAGGGTCAATTTGACCCCATTCAATGTTTAACGTCAATGTTCTTTGGGGTCAATTTGACCCCAGGCTGTTTTTCACTGTGTCAAACATATAAGAAATATCGACTTTTTTATATATTTAAAGGGCTATTTATGTATCAACAAACAAACATAAAGTACCTCACACTTAAACTTGGGAAATAATATTAATTCTAATAATTTTCTGGAGGTTTTAATTGCTGGGGTCAAATTGACCCTGAGGGTAAAATATGTTAGTGAATGTGAAGGTGACAGGAGGGTTAAACTAATTCCTTTATCCTTAGTGGAACGTCTCAGAGAATATCCTTCGTCCTTAGTGGGGGCTTCATGTCAGCACCAAGAGCCCGAGGTCTCTCCTCAGAGCAGCAGCCAGGTTGAGCTGTCGGCACCGTATGCAGCCGTGTTGTTGTTTCTGTCGTCGCCCATCTCGCGCTCGCAGGTCGGCCTGGTAGTTGTCACTTTGTTAGTCAACTACAATTCAGAGTCGAGATGAGCTGTCAATGGCTTTGCTCAGGACAACCCACAGCCCTGCATTATGTCACCGCAAACGTGGTGAGATTGTTTCAATACGGAGGCATTCGCTGCTGTTGAGTTGAGAGTATGCAAGTGATCTTCTATTTGAGTTGGTGTTCTGAGTGCTTTATTAAACGCGAGGTAGAACTAGACACGTCATACTGAAGAAATACATCATAACAGAGGAAATTCTTGTTTAAAGAATAAATAATTGTGTTAGCAAAATGTATGTAAAGGAGCTAACATTAATAGTTTTAAATCAGCAATTGATCAAAGTGGAAAGAGGTTGCTGTTAGTGACAAATCTGTGCGTGATTCAATGCAACCAACTATATTTATCATAATGAAATAGGGACAGCAAACAGCTACATGTTCCCCCCAAAAATTAATATAAATGACACGAGTGATATTTGAATAAAACAATGTCAAGTTAAGTTGTTTGACGCTGAGGTTTGAAGTTTCTTTGGATGCAAAGTATCCCGGCTTCTCCAGGCATGTACAAGACTTAAAAAAGTGACACATCAAGTTCACTCATCTAAGTTCAAACGGAACCAAAGAGTTAGACAAGCACTGGAGCTTACAGCAACACGAGTGGGCAGCTCAACAACATCACGAGAACTGGCACACACATTGACGGGCCGATAAACACTTTCACTATCAACCGTAGAACCGCATAGCAACTTAATTACTCAAAATATAACTCAATTAAAAATGGCAACCACAGTTTGAGTTTTGACAACCAAAACAGATGCCTGGTACACACTTACATGATGTCACTAGCATTAGTTCCAAGTCCCAGTTTAGTGTATATACATCCCCTGACAGACATCACACACAATTGTGGCCCCCTTACGACACACAAATATGGCCAGTCTGTAACTACCACATGCAACAACTGCTTAGGAGATCTACGCTCATCCCTAAATGAGGTGAGAGGGGAGGAGAGGCAGCCTGCTTTTCAAAACAAAAGGAAGATGGTGACAACTCCGGCGAGGCTCAATTAGTGGCCGGGCACAGAAGAGACGGGGCTTTGTGGAGCTGCAGTGCGTGAAAACTGGGTTAGAAACAAAGTAAAGTTGAGGTGATTGAGTGGTGCGCAGTGCAGAGCCTTCACTATTGGCTGCCATTAAAGCAAAGGTGTAGCGGTGTGACAGGCTGGTAAATGATAATGCATTAACTGATGGGCTCAGACGACACACACACACACACACACACACACACACACACACACACACACACACACACACACACTTATGCATACGTGTATTATATGAACGCATGGAAGACTCTTCGCTCACACACCCAGACAGACACCTCTCTGACTCTGGTCTCTCCGCCTTCTGCCTTCCTTCGAGAGTTGGCAGCTTTTTGTGCAGAACTGAACACACACTTCTGCAAACACGTCCACGTGCGCACACAAATCCACAAACACACCGAGCCCTCGCTTCGGGATGTCAAAAAGTGATGTTCATCGATCCGGTGTGCCAACATCGAGTACGGGCTTCTCTTCAAGAAGATTACAGCAGAGGTCCAAACACGTCACATTGATCATAGGCATTTGAACACCGAATCACATTTAGTTAACTCATACGACTTGGAAAAGTTTTATAGTTGTAATTACGACTTGTGTTTTAACATATTCCAGTCAAACCGACAAACAATGTGAACATTATCATCATGACTGAACACAGGGTTTAAAAAAAGGAAAATACCTACAGGATACACAATTATCTTGTCAAGTTGTCATGTTGAATATCATGAGCTTTACTTGTATAACTTGTATTAAACCTTTTAACAGATTCCAAAATTGGTACTCTGCTGTGTTTCACGGCTGCCACTCATATCATTATTTAGATTGGGGTGCACATGACTGGCCCAACGAATTGGTGAATACAACTCGGAAAATGGATTTAACTTGATCCCTGCTGTCATTTCATCTTTCCAACTAAAAGCACTTGGATCCATGACATACAAAGCTTTGACCAAACACCGAGGTAGTAGCTGAAAAAAAGTCACTTATCTTGTCAATATGTTTTTCATCCGAAGGGAAATAATATCTTTTACCTCACAGAGAGTATAATATAAACCAACACCTTCACCTCAGGCTCTGAAACCCTATTATTACATTAGCAGGAGGGACATTGGAAACAAACAACCAGAGCATTACCGCCGTTGATTTGGAGAAGCCTGGATGTCTGCGAGGCCCAGTCCAATACAACCATGGCTCTAGAGGGAGGAACCCCTTGACTCTCCTTCCCAGCCAAAGTGCAGGGGCTGTAGCGGGGGGGATGGAGGGAGCATTTACAATGCACTTTGTGGAAGGAGTGCTCCGACACTTTAGACAAGTTGGTGTCAGTTCGTCAGCGTGTTCTTATTACCGGTGATGATGTGTCCTCCGTGGAATAAAAGCCCACAGCAGGACTCTGCTTTCCCATCTGCACAGGCAAGAGGAAGTACTCCCCTGTCAGCTGGCTGAAAAGAGCCCTATTGCGCCAAATGGTAGGAAACACGCTTTCACGGACCAGACTTTTGGTAATGCGGGAGCAGGACCCCACGTTGTGAAATGGAAAAGATGGAGGGAGGACGAAAGAGAGGGAGGGAGGGAGGGAGGGAGGGAGAGGGGGCTGCAGGGTTCCATATTCACCTTTTGCCTTAAGTGATATCCCCCCCCCCCTCTTGGTCCGCTCTGTCTCTTCCCCTCAACTTCCTTTCGCCTCTCTTAAAACACCCCGTCACACCGGGACACATTTGTGCCCCAAAGCTGGTGGGTAGCGGTCCAAGAGATGGGCCGGTTGCCACCTTCTGCCTCTCTTTGTCAACATCCGACAAACCGAGGCCGCCAGCCGCCATGTGGGTATGCTAATGCGCGGCGGTGCCCCGCGGCTGCTCATAGAGATGCCAATCTTCAGCCGGGGCCAACTGGGTGTGAGGACGAAGCTTTGACTCCTGGATCCTGTCGGTCTGAAAGGGCGAACAGCCCTCGCAGCCGGGCGGTGCACTTTGTTTGGGTTTCACTAGAATCCAAGGCTCTCCAGAGGAAGAGAACGCACAGCCTCAATCACATGTTCTCCCTCCGGCTGAGGATGAGGACAGCCAGGCATTTGCCAAATTGTATTTTGAGTGTTTTTTTGTACGTAACCTGTGTGAAGTAGCAGATTATCACCCTGGTTCAAAAATTACACTAGCGTGAAAAGAAATTTGAAAGTCAATAAAGTCTCTTCTGTGATTTATACCCAGCGTTAACAGGCATCTGCTGTCTGGGCCTGATTACATTCACACCTGACATCAAGATGCATTTGCAGAATACAAATGGAAGGACAACACTCATTTAAATGCATATCCCCTCCTCTAGCAATACTGATAGGTACATGCAGTTTATAATCAACAGTAAACATACATTTCTGAAACCTTGTATGACTCAAGGCAGAAGTGTTCTCATGCCCCTGCACACCATGCCAATTTCCATGTTTTGTTCATGTGGCTCCACTTTTTGGTTTTTAATGAACCGTAGAGAGTCCATATTTATACCAGTGGCTTAATACTTTTAATGATGTGCTGATTTAGCCATCTTCCCTCTGTGGCCGAGCCCCAGGAGAGTCTTCATTAGCACTATAGCACTATCCAATCTGCCTGCGCGTACTTTTATAAAGACACTCTTACGCTCACGCCGGTCGGGCGAGGGTGAATGAGCAGTTTCAGATGTGAAATGTGACGACTTGAGGATTTCCCAGGTGCATGGCCTGATTTATTATTTATGCATGTGTTCCATAGGGGAGGGTCTGACCCTGTGGTCAGCATTAATGCTCCACAGTGTTTATCCTCTCTTTTTCTCACCTTGTATTCCACTTCTCCGTCAGACTGAACAATGAGAGTAACGGTAGCACGGCTCCTGAAGTACTGGACATCAGCAGCATTTTAATTAACCACAAGGTCAGAGATGTGGGAAATTACAATCGCCCTGCGTAGAATAACTACGTAAGAGCAACAACCTGTGACAGGAAGAAGATTAGGCATGACAGATAGGAGAGATTTCTTTATTTTCTGCTGTTTTTCGTTTTTTTTTCCCTCTCCATCTGCCTCTCTCTTCATCTTCCTCCAGTGCTGTAAAAGTCCCCTATGAGTTGTAGAAATAAGGTGAACCATCGCAAGTCATAACAAAGTAATCTTTCCCATCGCTGCAATATGGCATCAAAGTACTATGGTCGGATAACCTGTGAATAAAGTTAAAGTCTAAGCTTGCATATCTTACTCAAATGGCCATGAAGATCATAGGGGAAAAGAATATCCCCTTATCTTCAGCCTCGGTATGAATAATCTGAGCTCAAGGAGACCGAGCACACATTCTGAGCTCCTGGTGTTGTCTTCATGCAGACGCTTCAGCCAATCTGCAGGCTGAACCACTTCATTCCATCCTCCATCTAAATATTTATATAGAGCAACAAATAGTATTATATGATACAGTTTTATTGGAGACTGGTATATTGTGACGTGATACTTTATTATATGTGTTGATCACATGTGGTTTTATTCATTGTTATTATTATTGAGTATTTAAGGAGTGCATGTAGGATCTTCATTCTAGGCGTGCATCTAGGATTATGATGCTGAAAGACAAATTTCCCTCTGGGACATCAACGTGTATGTTATCCATCTTATCTTACTTTTCATCACACATTTTATGAATGCCTCTTATATTGATGTACAGTTTACACACTGGGCCATGAGGCTGAAGCTGAACGACGTCTGCAGATCAAGTACACACAGGGGAACCTGGCTATGTGCTGGGAACATCCATTTTGATCAATTGCTTAATTTCTTTTCTCTCAGCTTGCCTCTCTCTCAACCTCCTATACCTCCACCACTAAAGCAAAACGGACTAACAACTGCCTCCACCTCGTCACGCGGACAATATGTAGAAATTAAAGAGCGCACACTTGTAGCCCTGGGGTTGCTATGGAAACGCCATCCCCATCGCCACTAACAATCTGTCCGTTTGACGTTCATGTGATAAAGTTGGACAAGAACCGGCGGAGCAAAGGAAAAGGAACAAACTGATTTCCGATGGGTTCATTAAACAGCAGAATCACCTGCGTATTCATTCAGAGGCAACACGTTGACGACTTGCTGACTGGCAACTACAGCAGCTTTGAATTGAGACCTTTCTCAAGCGTACCGACGATTCCCCTGGTTCCAAACAAACGGGGCAAAATGCTGCCCTGAGGGCTGCAATTACCGGCCGAGCTCTGCTAACGCTCCGTGTAAGTTTACGTTTAGTAGCAACAGCCTCAGACACTCAAGGGCTCGGGAGGGGAGAGGCATATGCATCTGCTGCTGAGCGCATCAGTGTGCATGAGTGTGTGCATTTAGTCAGAGTGCGGTGTGTTTCAGCGTCAACTTCAGTGTCTGCTCTCTTTACCCAAGCAAGTCACGTCCTCACACAGACACCGACACACACACACACACACACACACACACACACACACACACACACACACACACACACACACACACCCACACGCAACTAGGAACTCAGGCAACGGCCACAGCCTGCCGAAGAGAAAGAGATATGAAATATGTAGAGAGAGAGAGAGAGAGAGAGAGAGAGAGAGAGAGAGAGAGAGAAAGAGAAAGAAAGAGAAAGAAAGAAAGAGAGAAAGAGAAAGAGAAAAAGAAAGAGAAAGAGAAAGAAAGAAAGAGAGAAAGAGAGAAAGAGAAAGAAAGAGAGAGAGAGAGAGAGGGGCCCACAAAGAAAAGCTGTGGGGGGCCGACTTTGTTTCCTATTTTCCTGTTTGGCAGTTTTAGTTGTTCACCTGAGCCTGAAAAACAAGCTCAAGTTGTCCAGCTGCTGTTGTATTCCTAACATGCTGCATCTACCGACATGTGACAGGGACTGCACAAAGACAGTGTGCGTGAACGGAGGAGGATGAGAGGAGAGGAGGAAGAGGAGGAGAACAACGGGAGGAAGGGAGAGGAAACGGAGTAGGGAAGGAACACAGGTGACCAGAGAGCAGGGAAGAAACGTGGGATAGGGAGAGGAAAGAAAAAGGTAAAAAGAAGTAAAGGGGGAGGATGGATGGGTTAAAGGTCCACAGAGATGTATTGACAGGGTCAGGGATACAAGACAGTAATGAGAGGGGAAAGGAAAGAAAGAAACGGCATCTACAATCTTCCAGGAAAAAAAAGCCCCGGATGCACTGCACCACGAGCAACATGATGTGCTCGGGGGTTTGGAGTTTGGCAGTCCAGCCTTCGGGAATAAGCCGATATAAACCGGGGGACTGCTTGCGCGTGTGAGGGGGTTAATAGAGATACGGCAGTGACTGGAATGAGGACTGAAGAGAGAGGCCTGGGGCTTTGGTGCCTCCGCAGACCAGTTCCTCGCATCAACGGAGGCGTTTATACGCTGTGCTCCGTGAGCTGCATTATTCTCCAATAAGCCAGAGGGCGTACGAGCAAAATGCCACTGAAAATAATGACAAAAGACAACGAGTGTAACCTATAGATATACCCATTGACTATAGGTGTAGGCAGCGATTAGCCAGAAACCAACCTCCACAATGACGAGGAGGGATTGGAATACATTCATGGACTACTTTATTACATTTGTAGAAGTCAAATATGAATTGCATTATGATGAAACATCAGTTGATCAACCATTTGGATTTGGCTGCAAAATATTTACTGAAATGTAAATGTTTTAGACCTGTTGTTTCTAAAGCATTTTAAAGTATATTGGTCTTCTTTGTATGACCCCATGGCATGTCATTAGTGCTTTTATCAGTGATCTCCCCGGCTTCATCATGGCAAGTACAGGTTTAGACTGTAGAGGAAGGGGGAGGGGGGGGGAAAGGAGGGGCATATGGGCTGATGAGGGTCTGGATGATGGACAGCAGTGCACACACACACACTAGATTCACACTAAGGTCCATGGTTGAATTCCTGGTTTAGAGCTTGTGATAACAGTACTCAATATGTTGGTGCCAATAAATAATCCAAGCAAGGAACATTTTCATTACCACAAGAAAAAGGTGCAGGAATTTGAGGTTAAAGACCGGTGCATGAGATACATTCCTCTCCTGTGAATGTGGACGAAGGATGTGATGACAAACCTGTTGATGTCGGGGCTTTGGGGCTTTCTCATGTTTCTTTGTATCTCATTGTATTTGGAGGTCCTTTTGGTTTAGTTGTTCTTTTTCTTTCGTCTCCCTGTGTGTTATCTGTTCTAAAAGCTTTCCCCAGAGTTAATGTGTTGTTCCGTCTGCAGCATGTCAGGCCTCCACGCAGCCATGGTGCAGTACACGCAACCCACACAGGTGTCACTTAGCGGGCCTAATTAGACCTCTCTTCAGGACCGGCTGGGTAAGGGCAAAGCGATAGCCGCGGCTCTGACTTTGTTGTTGCTGTACCTTCTGGGGTAGAGCACACGGGTAACGGTGGTCATCGCTCCATCCGTTTGATCCGTGTGGGTGTGCAGGACCTCGTCGTTGTTCTGGCTGTTTTTACTCGGGTAATTGTGCACGCTCCGGGAGAGGGTGAATATTTTTAGAAGCAATAGTTAGTGTAATTCAACGGTGATAGTCAACATTTAAGCCTTTGTGTGTAATATTGAGGAGGAGGTGAGGAGTTACTGATGTGTTGCTGTACAAGCAATGCACCCCAATACAATAGAAAACAGCATCTCAGAAAAAACAGGTGTTTTTTTAGTGTTTCTTTTACTGTTTCACCTTAAATTCTGACTATTTAAACATCCTGGTGCACCAAAGCCGGACCGCTAGCCCCTAAACAAATGCAAACCTCCGACTACAGTCTGCATTGAATGTTTGATGCCAGCTGTGATGGTGTTTGACGGTGGAGGGATTTCCTGTGTCTGGTTCGGTGGCAGCGCCCATCCCTCATTTCCCGCTCCCTCCAGCCTCGCCAGCTCCCGCCCACCCTCCTGTGAAATAGCATGCTGAAGTGTGATGGATACTCTGGATTAACTCTCGCCTTGGAGGATGACAGTCGATGCTTTTCTCCCCATACGTACACACGCAGCGGATGCTGTGGTCAATTTGCTCAGGTTCTATTATCTCCCTGTGCAACGATCTGACAAACAATAGCATCTCTAATAGCCACATAATAAGACCCTCGCGGTAAAGGGCACAGGCCACTTAGTGTGTGCAGGTGTGTATGCGAGAGCATATTTGTGTGCGTTAATGAGTTTGCGCGTGTGTGACCGTGTTTTTGGACAGCTGTATGAATTAGGATTTGGATGCGTTTGTGTGTGTGTGTGTGTGTGTGTGTGTGTGAGAGTTTGTGTGCTTATAAGAGTCGAATGAAAGGCAGTAAGGATGAGATGAGTTGCCCCTGCCGGCTTAAACCCATCGTCAAAACCAAACGTAAAACCCAAATATACTTGTGTTTATACACCAGATTCTCGCTCCCTTACATAAATAGAAGCTTAAATATTTCTCCTTAGACCATTTGTTCTTCCCCGCCTCTCCTTCATGGCTGTTGTGTTAGTTGGAGGGATGTTGTTAACACCTCGGCCTTTCCGCACTCAATCAAATTTGATGTTTCATTGGATGTAAACGATGGTTGAACCCTGAAATATAATCCAAAGCATCGCGCTCGCCTGGTGTAACTGACAGATTTTATGGAGAGACAGTTTGATTGGACGCTTTCCATTACTAAACTCTTCTCTGCTCCATCTGACCCTCTCCTTTGACTTGAGCAGAAACAAGCGCCTAAATGCACCCCAAGGACGTCTGTCAGAGGGCATTTCGGCCCTCCTGTTTACAACAGTCTAGACTGTTTACGACCAATATTTCATATACTGTTTACCAGTAACAGGACAGAGGCAAATTCTGGAGAGGGGCATTTTTCCCCCTCACTAAGCTTCTGCTGGAGCTCCAGCAATTCTCGTCGGCGCGCCATTAATCAGCTTTTAATTAGATTAAAGCGCCTCTCACAGAAACAGGAAGTAGCACTCTGGTGGCTCGAACAGGGCCAAACAAAGGCTCCAATTGACAAGTACATCTCTGTTCATGCTACTTCCCTGGAATCGGCCATGTCTCGTACTGATCCCTTTGCTCCCAGTGCTCAGGTTTTGGGTGTTTGGAGAAAAGAGACATGGTTAATCATCTGAAGAGCCTGAAGTTGCCAGAGCTGTGGATTCCCCACATTTTTTTAAATCCCACAGAGCCTCGTAGGAGGAGACGCACTGATCTGGGTACAGCCACTTTTGAGTGTTAGGAAAGTTTAAACAACTTGAGAAATAGTTGATCCCTGATGTTGCAGTGGGTGGAAGTACGAGGTTTATGAACTGCCACAGTGCTGGGAATTATCCTTTGCCTACTATCCTTTGCCCAGCACAGGTGGATGAGTTCTGCTATGCATCAACACACACAAACACACAAACACACAAACACACAAGCACACACGCTAATCTGCAAGGACTTCGTTCCACTAATGATGTGTGGAGCCGCCACTACAATGAGACCTCCTAGGAATAGCATTATGCAAACCTCTTTGTATTTCCAACAAAGCACAAGGTGGTCCCATTTAAATAAACATCTTGCTCCCTTCATTTGTTTTTTACTCCTCCTCGCCTTATTATCACTCCTTTTCATCACCGCCTGTGTGAAACAGCTCTTCATGAGAAGGATGGAGGGGCGAGTTAAAGGAGCAAAAGTATCCGCTGCAAGCCGCTGGTTATCCGCATCATTAGCCCCTTTTCTGTATCGTGGAGTGCTTGTTTTTGTTATCAACATTTAAGTGATTGGTATAGGATGGAGAAGTGTCGGGTTATCCGTGGCTCAGAGACTTTCCCGTCAGATGGTGTGGCAGAGCTTCAGTTTTAATCTCAGGTGACGTGGTGAGGGATTTAGTATCTTGCACTTTTAACATGTTGGCATATAAAATAAACACATGACCTATTACTTCCTCATGACATGTTTATATGCACACTGTTGTCATGCCGTGTTTCAAAATGAACTGAAGCAGTCAAAACATGTAGTGAGAGACAGTTATGTCCTTCCACCATCAACACTCCATACCGGGCAGAAAAAAGAAAATTGCGTTGAAAAAGTTGAAAAAGTTGCTTCAAATCTTGCTAAGAGAAGGTTTTTACACTTAAGATGATATCTGCACCTAATTTAGTATACTGTATTTACACATATATGCGTCTGTCTCCAGAATGCTAATCTGGTTCATCCCTATTTTAGCGTGATGAATACGTGAAATGAGCAAGTCGTTTGCTCAGCAATGCAGGTCGTCGTCTGACTCAATGGTTGTACTGATCTGGGATCAGGTCAATGCTAAACTTCCACTGCGCGCAAACACAAGCAACGCGTTCTTACAGTTGCTTTAATGTAACAAGGAGAAGGATGACTCATTTTAGTGTGAGGCTATTTAACAGGCTGTTTACTGATGTAGTTCACTTGTAAGATTACTTATGCAACTTCAAGCGGAATGGATGAGTTTACATCTTTTCAAAAACAATCTCATTTATTTGTCTCGAATGCTTCCCGGCCGCAATTCCATTTCGCTTTTATTTTTATATCAGGTTAACTAAGCAATCTGCCCGAGACCCATGAAGTGGGTGTAAATGGGGTAATATAACATCTGTGCCTTGACTCAGAGGCATCAATTATTGCAACATGGGGTTAAGTGTCTTCCCCAAGGACACATCGACATGGTATAGCAGATTGAAGGATGACCCTACAGCACCACCGAGCCACAGCCGCCGCCCCAAGGAAGGAAGTAAAGAAGGAGGAATGAAGGAAATGCAATGACTGAGACAGAGAGCGATACAAGGTGCCAGACAGTCTGGATCCAACTTTGTGTGGAGTGGACACTGAGTGTCAGGATAGCAGCTGAGAGTGAGCCGGTATGTGTGAATGTGAGTGAGCATGTGTCCGTAGAAGTGTGAGGTGTTTATATGCATGCTTTTTTGTTTGTGTGCACGCTTTGCGTGTACGGCATTCCGGCCGCACACACTCACGAAGGTAGCCGTCTTCATTTGGCGTCTCACTTGGCTGTGAAATGTGGCGGCAGGAAGTGAGGAATAGGAGGTGAAGGATGGACGCAGCTGAGTGGTGCGTTTATTCTGAACAAAAGGGTAAGTGATTCCACCCAAGTGGTCAACAAGCTGCAATCTAGCAGGAACTCAGAAAGGCCAAGAGCCAGCTTTCACTATCTGGGTGTTGAATTCCTCAACCATGAAAAACGGAGAGCGCCTACATAGGACCGCTGCTGGGAATTTGCGATGGCAACTAAATTGTGATGATGATATTCTGCTTTAAGGAGGTGCAAAGTAGACACATAAGAGGGCAGCGTTTCCCCTCGCGTTGGAATTGTGCTACTCTGAAGCAAACTTGGCAGCACTTAATGACGCTAAGAGACTTTATCTTGAAAAATGGATCCGCTGGAACATTTTTGCTCACAGCAGCAGGACATTGTTTATCTCGCCGCAGATTACGAGCCATAGAGATATTGCAGCGAGGATTAGAAGAATCACATTCATGCCACGGAGACATAAATGGAAATATTCCTCCTCCACAACCGCAGGGAGGGACAAACAATGCAAGTGTAGCTTCGCTTTTCCTTAATTTAATTAAATCTGCGACTTTTCAGACTTCAAGATTCTGCGACGCATCTGAGACTGAGAGATGACTCTCATCGCAAAGCGGTCGTTGTTCATTACGCTGCACATCGAGATCTCCAGTGGGCCGATATCAAAGAGCGTTGTACAATGAAATACATAACAGCTTGCACTAGTGTTGTTTGTCAACTAAAATCTCTCCGCAAATTAAATACTCTGCTTGCAAGACAAAGCAACGAGGCGTGTTACAGTTGTCGTCTTGGTAAACTCTGCCGCTTTATCAATTTTCAAGAGTGTGCGAGGCAAAGGGGAGCACAATAAATCTCCCAGGGATGGAGAAAGCGCTGAAGTGGCAGAGAGAAAAGAGATATGAGAAGTGGTAAGAGAGGTAGATGGAGTAAGAGCGAGAGGCCGAAAGTCACGGAAAGCACCGACGCCTTTCAAACGCAAGGCCTTTACTGCTCAGTCACAATGCCCTTGTTGTCAGATATGAGTAATTAGCACTACTTCATGCAGCTGGGATTGATGTCAAAAATATTCATCATGGTGGGAATAAGCTCTGCCAGGAGAAACAGCGTTCACCCACAACGTCTCCAATTATTTCCTTGTATAAAAACAGAATAGTGCTGCTGGCCAAGAGGTAAAAGGCAAACAGGAGTTTAATATGCAGACTCACTATCACTGTCACTATCACTGTGATGCCCCATTGACTGTCGGCTGATATATGAACTCAATGTGGTGAGAAAGGAAACTTTCTACCAACAACTCACGTTTTACTTATTTTGAAAGCCATGCTCGCAGGAAGGATGTAGGGATGGTGATTTTGGCTGGCCGGTCAGCCGGTCCACCACTTTGGTTCGGACTATGTGCGGCTTCCCAGACCCTCCATTCTACATGCCAATTCATGATTATCCCCATCTATGTCGCATAATGCAAATTTTGCCATCTGCCCAAATCTCAAAAAGGTCGACGAACTATAAACAAATGGTTATGAGCGAGAAAAGCAAAGTGGATGCTTGCTTCCTGCACTATATATACTGAAAAGACTGTATTAGCCATTATTGGTCCTATTCCTGTTTAGTTATCTCACACACCGTTTTTATTTTTTTGACTATTTTTCAATAGCACAAAGGAGCTCTTCTTGTTGCCATCAGTAGGTCACCGTCAGTAGATCACCGTCAGTAGATCACCGTCAGTAGATCACCGTCAGTAGATCACCGTCAGGTATTCTCATGGAAATGTGGAACTTGTCTTTGTTTGCATATCCCCGATTACATTATGTATATATATATTGTGGTTTACTGGAGCTCATTGACAAACACCCCGCCATGCCGAGAGAGGATGTGAGGCTCTTCGCTCTGCTGCATCGTGACACCGCTCTGACGATACAGTGGAGAGGGACACGGCTAAGAAAGAGCAGATGAAGGGAGGAGGTGAGGCAAGAGACGGAGGCTGCATAAAAGGTAAAGGCTAATTAATTTGAAGCGCTGTATTTCTCTACGGGTTTCTATATTCTATCCAACCTCCACTTCTGGTTGGGTAAGTACACGTCCCTTTAGCTGACCTTTCTCCAGTCTAAAGGGTTACGCTTTGGTTTCGACTAACTGTTGGGAAAATGTTTAATCATCTTAGGAGTCGCCGCACTTTACGGCTCTTTAATTAAATGCGGGTTTTCACCATTAATTACTTTTATTACCGCCACCCCTAATGGACGTCTCTACTGATGAATGGACCTGCAACAGGTCCCATTTCTGGTGAACCTGCATGGACAAACTAACTCACTCAACCAATTAAGGTCAACAAAGTGGCCACATAATCAACTGAGAGTCTGGCGAGACAAGTCGACTTAAAAACACTGAACAGAATGTAGATGAGTGGGTTTTGATGTGAAATAATAAACAGCTGCGTCTGGGTCAATGCTTGAAAGACTTACAACCGTAAGTAATAATGATATTTTACATTTTGTATAGCATCCAGGGCAGGGGTCGGGAACATCTGGCTCGGGAACCTCTGGCTCGCGAGCCAAATATGGCTCTCCCGGTGACGGCATGTGGCTCTTTTGAGTTTGAGTAGCATCATGCAGCACCAGAAGGCGTATTAAAAGCAAGACATATTTAATTTATTATACGTTAAAAATACTATATGGCTCTCAATGAAATATATTTAGAAATATTTGGCTTTTATGGCTCTCCCAGTCAAAAAGGTTCCTGACCCCTAATCTAGGGTGTAATACCAGGAATTGCAGCAGTATTATTACTTTGACAATACTTTCACTTTTGAGGACATTTATTATTCTTTATGCTACGTTAAACTTACTGTTTCTTGAATGTATACTTCATATTTTGATCTTATTATGCAACGATCAGCAGGAAAGTGGACTTTCCCAAAAATGTCATGCTATTTCTTTAAGGGGCTGGATAATGTCCCCCGACTTTGCAGTTCCAAAGCTTTCTCTCTCACTTTCTTTCTTATCTTTTCACGCACACACTTCCACACACAAACCCAAAAAATAATCATTTCCCACTGCCAGGTCCAGCCTGACCTCCCTCAGTCCGACATCAGATCAGGACTGGGATACACATGTAATCTGCTATATCTCTCTCACCCATCGCCACAGACAGAGAGATACTCCATCTCTCACCAGACGACCAGGGGATGTGCCGTCGGCCGAGGGATGTGTACGTGCCCGACAATAACAAACATACAATTTCATAGCGAAACACACAAGGCATCCAGGTGACTTTTATGGCCTAGCAGTCCCCAGCACTTTCACCTCCGATGTTTCCTGAAGAGCAAAAAGTGATAAATGTGCTTTAAAAGTCAACGTGGGTTTCGCTCTACTGATTAAGCGTATTATCCATGCACCTCACTGTTGTTATTCGCCCGTGTGTGGAGCTAATAAACGTCTAATATGATTTGTCTGTCTGTGAGGAAAACAAATGCAGAGTGCTCTCTCCAATGTGAACCCACACACACACACACACACACACACACACTAACTTCAGCCGCGTTTGACATTTAGCCCCATAACGATAATTGCTTTCCCTGGATTCAAAACTCCGAAGGGTGTTGTTAGCACATTGTGTAACGTAATCGCACCGCAGTTGTAACCGCCGTAGATCCACAGGCTCAGCGTGCCAGCTTGGCTTTCACCCATGAAAAACTTTAGGAGTGATGCAAAAAAAGGCAAAAACGGTGTAACTTGGAAAAGCACAGCAATTCACTGTGATCTAGTTTAATGAGAGCCGTGTTAATGCTGCTAATCAACAGGCAAACAGGAAGTGGTCTGGACTTTGAGGGCCTGCTACGAGACACGGAAGAAGGCGCTGATTTGTAAATGCCTAATAAGGGTTTGAGACATGTGCGGACAAATTCCACGGACACCACTAGACATGGACATCAGCACAAACACACACACACACACACATTATACAGACTCACAAATGTGCAAATAAACAAAGCAAATAAACATATTACCATCCAGATGCACTGCATACTAACTTGCCTTTATGACCGTTACAAATGCCTATCAGTGCCAAAAGAGAGACTGCACACCCACACACACACACACACACACACACACACACACACACCCACACCCACACACACACACACACACACACACACACACACACACACACACACACACACACACACACACACACACACACACACACACACACAAACCATTTGCAGCGTCTGGGGACTAAGATGTACTTCTCATGTTATTCTATAATATTTAAAACATATATACCAGTAGGTCACAGAACAGGAGAGTAGCCAGTTACTTGTGTCTGAATATGGTCAAGAAAAGCAATGTCCCTTTGTTAATAAAATAAACTATGCATCATGAAGAAAGGAAAGAGGGCCTCTTCTGAGAAAGGAGGAAGAAGGGCGTAAGTGTCTCCGACAGGTCCATACATGGAAAGTACAGAGGGGCTGCTTGAGTAAGACAAGAGTGCATTCTCAGTATTCTGAGGAACATCAGTCAGAAAGGAGAACAA